>CM031243.1:112902770-113257445 GCA_018340775.1 Taxus wallichiana var. yunnanensis
AAGATATTTTCATAAAGGAAATGAATAATCTGTAGAGAATATAACACAACACAAGAGATATTGGTGGGCCAATATGCCAAAATATTCAATATATTTAGAATAATACCCTTAAGGTAGAGAAACACCATACAATGCTCCTTAAGGAAGGAGTAACTCCAAGATATTCCAATATGGGAATCCACTTCAAGGGGACACACCCAATATACATCTTCCAAGTAAAATACTCAACTCATACATCCATGACATCTCATAATGATACTCACCTCCTTTATATAGACATACATTACTCTTAATGGATGGGTAACACCTAATCCCAATGTAGGCCAACTTATTACCCAATATAACTAATTCCTATGTGATCCCATTTATTATAAAAAAATACTAACTAAGGGGATGTGTGCCACATGTCGACATCTCCATCAACCCATATACATTATAATATCATATCCTAAGGTACATAGAATTCCCTCCCTCCTTGACATGTTTCGTCCTCAAAACATAAGAAGAATCCATATAGTGAGTGTGCTTTAAATCATTGCACACTTTTCACCATGCTCGATCATCTAACCACCCATATGATATATTAGTGGGTGATAATTCTCTAAACCTGATTCCATATTCTATTGCACTCCTCTTATTCCATCCATGTCCATATGTGTTCCTCCTCGGCATCCATGCATATCTATAATAATTATTCCTATGATTCCATGTCATATAATTGTTGCTCCATTGATTCGTGTATAGCCATAATGATTGCTCCTCCAATTCCCTGTATATCCATATAGATTTCTACCCTCATGTTTCCTAAAATATCTCCATGATTATTTCCTCTCATGATGATTTGGGTGTCTATATGGTGTAAACTTAGTATCCTCAACCTTATCAACCTTTTCCTCAACCTTATTTTCCTCTTCCACCTTGTTTGTTATTTATTTTTTCACTTGAGTAGATGAATTATTTATGTCTTTTTCATCATGTTCTTCAGCCTCTCCTTCGAATCATCCCTATTACCTTTTTCACCATCTTCAAATTCATCATCATGCTCCATCTTGACATTAATTTTTTCCTTCTTAAGTGTGATATCATGTAATGTAATTTTATTTCTCTTGTACCATTATTTCATGAATTTCTTTTACAAATTAATATTAATTTTTACCAATGTCTCTAACAAAGAATATATAAGAACAATTTCCATACTATCCATATCTAAAGTATAAAAATATGAATGCAAAGCATATTTATCCATAAAAATATTTAAATCTTCAAAAACTTGAATCTACTTACCATCCATTTGATATTACTTGATATGCTTTGCTTAAACATGTAGATGTTGAGATACATCTATATTGATGAAGTTATATTTGCTACTAGGGTTTATGGAAAAAATTACCTTTTTCCTTTGAATGCACCCTTCAAACTGAAATATTGAAGCTTCCTTTCTTGGAGATGCATTATTTGAACTTGTATATTGATTTGTTGTTTCTCCTTCTCAATCACACATAGCCTATTCATCATCAAAATTGTCTTCTTCATCTTATTCATCGTCAACTTCTTTTTCTATTTCTTCTTATTTTTTATCCGCAACAATAGCATTAGTAACATCCTCTTCTTCTTCATATTCTTTGGCCCATCGATCTAAGAAAACTTGTTCAATTTCCTCCCAAGACCAATTGAAATGCTTTTATTGCACTTGATACCACCAAGTTAGAGCTAGACCACCAAGTTAGGTCTTTTTGTAAGAAAATACATGGTATTACAGATGAAAAATGATGTTCCTTAAACTGAATCCACCATTCTCTAGCATCAATATTTCCATCTCCATAAAAAATTCTCATCTCCATGATCCAAAACTAGGGTTTTAGGAATAGATCCTTTTGATCAAAACTTGTTCTAACCATTTCAGCTAGAGGTTGGAAAAAATCAGAAAACACAACACAAACCAAAATTATATTTTTGATAATTTTATGAAAAATTAAATAAATCAGAAATATTCCTAATATTGTGGCCTATGGAGAAACTCTTTGAAAAACCATGAAACTAAAGTAATTGTCAAAAATAGATCAAAATTATCTTAAATGTTAGGGGTATTACCAAGGAATGTATCTAAAAAAACCCCAAAACATTTAAGAACTACTTCATCATGATTTATAAGATATAGAAGAAAGCGTAAAATTGGGGTTTTAACCCAAAAAAAAACATATCATTCGCAAAATAGCTCCAAAAAATCTTAAATTTTGAGGGAAGATCACTTGAATGATGTATCCACTCCCCACAAAATATCTGGAAAATTCCAAGTTAAACTCTAGATATAGGCGAATCACCAACATTAGGGTTTCATCCCACAAATTGCCTAGATCGATGCTTTGATACCAATTGATAAGATATTTGCATATAATAAATAAATAATTTACAAAATATAACACAACATGAGATATGTTGGTGGGAAAAGATGCCCAAATATTAAATATATGCATAACAATACCCTTAAGGTAGGGCAATACCATACAATGCTCCTTAAGGAAGGAGTAACTCCACAATCTCTCACTCGCATATGACAATCACATAAGTCGTCGACTCACATAGACACAATGAAAACACATAGGCATGTCGATGCCACACTTTTCCCAAGGAATGAATACTAGCAATGACCCAACCACAAGAAACATGACTTCAGGAACAGCGAACCCACAACACATCATTTCTTTAAATGTATTTTAGTTATACGTTAACATTCCAAGAACATTATTGAGCAAGGATAAATTTCTCATTTTCCACCTACATATTCTTAAGTTTATCCCACGGTTGAAAAAAAAAAATAGTTTGACCATCTTAAGTTGGCTTCTTATACTTTATAAAAATTTCCATAACTAACATACATATTTGGCATAAACCAACTTGCATACAAAGTACTTAATTATCTTATTATTATGTTAAGTATATTCTTCTCCAACATTTATTTGATGTCTACCATTTTACCCTTACAACACAAGCGAAAGTGACTTGATATCCAGAATGCAATAAAAGGATTTGACGGAGATTTAGATACAAGGTAGCTTTTTACCAAAACATTCCTCGATCACACTATAGTTATTTCCCTACCATTGTTATTATAGTTCAAAAACTTGTTGAATTAAGATATAGATATATATATATATATATATATATATATATATATATATCTTTTGTTTTCTCGAAGTTTGATCACACCATTTGACAATTCATATTCTTTGTAACACATGAAGATGTTTAAATTAAGTTATAAGGACTCCAAGTGTGACATTATTCCTAACCTCAAATTGGTTTTACTCTCATATGATTTACTCTTGCATCACACTATGGTCTCATTATTACCATCGATTTATAACATAAGAGTTATGAAAGTACTTGTCTGACATCTTAAAGAAGCACATGGTTATAAGCATTATAAACTACACATGAACCACAAGTGATTTGTGTTCAAGGTAAGATCCCATGTTTCTGCATCTCACGATTCGCATGTGAAATACCCTTTATTTCTTAATGTCATAAAAGGACATAACAAGGGATTACGGGACAAGATTTTGGTTTCTTGGGTCCTCTAAAGTCAACACCTTTCAAAACAACTTTGTTTTGCAAAGAGTTACTTATGATTTTCTATACACATGTTAACCCCCAAAACAACTAAGGTTAAGCTTAATTCCAATTTTCACCCAGGGCTTTAATCCCTATTACAGATTTGACTAAGGTTAAAATGTATTTACTCTATAAACCCTTCGTGAGAGTTCAAGGCACTATATTGTCACAAGCCAAAGATAAGACATTTATCTACGAGGGACTAAAGAGTTCACTAACAAGAATGCAAGACACAGAACAACTATATCACGATCTCTAATTATGTCATTTGGATCCAACAGGGATTTCACTCGATGGGGGAAAAATTTACTTTTAAATCTATCTTGAAAAACAAGGTAATCCACTAGGATACGGAGGAAGGGTTAGTTCATCTTACTCCAATGAAGTTTGACTGTATCGCTCCTATCTACCAGGTTTATGACAATGTCACTAACCATACTGACTAAGACGATAAACCCATTCTTGAGCTCTGATTTGCCTAAATTAGGACATTCCATCGAGAGAAAAGATTAAGTTCATACTACAGTTTTCAATGTCTTCTATGGTAAGGAGTATTGCACACAGAAAAACAAGTTATGTCCCGATGTTGAACAAGGGTAGAGTGTTTTCGATTTTAATTCTCTTTATTACATTTACAAAGTATGAATGCACAAAGATGACTCATTAATCATTTATTGAAGACTAAATATGCACTACAAGATATTACTTCAATTTCATTTACCTTATATAAATATCAACCCCTTTTAACCATGTGTTCTATAAATCAAAATTGAACCTAAGATTAAATGCACATTTCCTAGATGTCCTTGAAACTAGCATCTCATACATTTCAACAGATTATCACATATAACCTTCTGTAACATGATATTAAATTATACATTTATTCATTTAACAATGAACTATATAAATCACAATGATAATAATTAAATTACACATCACCTTTTTCGTCGTCATTCTTCCATCCTGCAAAACCCACGTGAGCATGATATCAACGATAAATCGCTAGCATGGCATCCACCCTAATCTAACATAAGTATCATTTTTAGTTTCCCATTTACATATGATAATAATTACAATTTTCAATCGAAATAAAATGGTCTAGAGACATGTATTCATTACATTTCATTTTACTTCATTTTGTAACACAGGAGATAGAAAGAGAAGGAAGAGAGAGAGAAACATCATTTTGTCAAAAGTTCTAATGCACACAAATGAGTTACACTATAGTGTTTTAAATAGTTATTTACATGTGTCTAAAGTTTCCAGGGTGGTTTGGAAACCCTACGAGGGTCCGCAGACTTTCTATTTTTACATTTTCTTACTAGCTACAAAACGTTCAAAATGGGCTCGGAGGCTAAGAAACCACTTCCAAAAGTTATCTTTTGATGAGAACGCACACCACGATTAAATTTCTACGTGTCCCCAAATATACCAAGAGTTCATAGCAAGAATCGATGGAAATGGGAAAAAGTGAACGGTTTGCGTTTGGTGGCTAGTTTTTCGGGGCCCACCGGTCGTAGTTGACCCGATTTGCAAATGAAAAAGTTTAGCTCGAGGGCCAGAAAATCATCCATAACTGACGTTTGATGGATGCGCACACAACAGACACTTCCTACTAGTTCCCCTATATAAGGAGAATTCATCAGAGTCGAGGACTGAGAACTAGAAAACCATTTTCAAATGGCGACAAGTTTTATGGAGCGACAAGTCGAAATTGGTCTATGTTTGGCCTTGTCAAACTGCGACCGAGGCCTACAAAATGGCTTTGCCAAACTATCCCGAAAAGTGATTTTTCCTAAACTGAATGTTCCATGCAATTTTCTAGTATAAACACTAGAGGTTTGCAAATATGGAAGTAATTTCTCATTGTTTGAAGTTCAAAACGAAAGCCAACTTTCTAGATTTTCAAGTTTTTCTCTATAAACCAAGTGTAACAAGGGCTCCTATAAGAATCAAAAGATCACATATGTTTGTTCAAAATCCAAAATGGTGACTCATCACATAACAAGATACATGAATGAAACCTAACATCTCGTTTTTAGAGTTCCGAAGGGTTTAATGAGTCTCTAAAAAATGGTAAAAATTAACTATTTAATAGGAAGAAGGTCAAAAAATATTATTGGGAAGTCAAAAACTTTCGATGTACTAATAGTGTAGTGATCTCACTAGGTAGTAAAGTTTGTAATAGGCTCTCCTAAAGAGTGTCAAAAAGATCACATATGTTCATTTTGGGTAAAATAGATGTCATGGTGACTCCTCACATAACAAGGTACACAAATGAAACCTAACATCTCATTTTCAGAGTTCCGAAGGGTATTTAATGAGTCTCAAAAATGCAAAAATTAACTATTTAACAAGAAGAAGGTCAACAATATTACTGGGAAGTCAAACTTGGCTTGTCGATATACCAATAGTGTAGTGATCTAACTAGGTAGGAAGCTTTCTAAATCACCTCAGAATGAGGGTGGAAGTTCATGTTTTAATGTAACGAGTTATTTTGGCATCGTGAGTAATGACAAGACATTTCATTGTTTTTACATGAGTTGAAATAAACAATTAACTGTATTAAGATCTTGATATTTTAAAATTATTTTAAGTTGTAAATGAAAACTAAAATATGAGAGTTATGAAAGATGAGGGAAGGTGAACCATGCCTGGAAGGGATGGAGTCGGTCAAACCCACGGCTTTGGTTCAGTATCTCGCTTGGCACTTCGTCAACCAGTTCACGAGCCTGGATCTAACCTCCACCACGTCACACCAACTTCCCGATCACTTGAAGTTTTCCAACAGAGTAAGTAGTTGCTTGTGCATTTCTAAAACCTTTTGAACAGATCCATTATGTGCATATCTTGCAATCCTGGCATTCCATGAGACAACATTTCTTTGAGGCATTTTGTCAAACAGTTGACTTGCCTTGTGTAAGCTTCCACAATTTGCATACTTGTCTACTAGCGCATTTGCAACTAAAAATCCTCTACATTATGCTTTGATGGTTTTCCGAGGCCTGCTCTAAAGCTCCCATTTTGACAGAGGCTGGGAGGATGCTAGAAAAAGGTTGTGGAGTCTGGCTTTACATGTACCAATTGCATTTGCTTGAAAGTTTCCAAGGCCTTTTCAACAAACTCATTTTTTTGCACATCCTGCCATCATTGCAGTCCATAAAGCACATTTCTTTGAGGCATTGATTCAAAGTTCACATGCTTCCACCACATTCTCATTTACAAACAAGCAAACATAACCAACAACTAACCATAGGCTAAAAGCCATAATTAAATAAAAAAAATGAAGCTTACATGGTCGAGGTATGTTCCATAAGACCACATCTCTTTGAGGCATTTGTCAAACACAATCCATGGGCTTTTAACAACTTCACATTTTGCATTCATATCTACAACTCATGCAACATCTATGCATGAAAAAGATCCTATTTCGGCGTGAGGCATGCAAGCAATCATGCAGGCCTTTTTTAAAGGTTCCATTTTATTCAACAAACCCACATTGTAAAGTAATTCAACAACATTTCCACAATATTCCTCTTTTTCTTTTATTCAACAAATGTTTTTTTTCATTTGGTCAAACTTTCTATGCATCCCCAATGCATTTGCAACTTCAACATCTGACAAAACCCCTCTATCCTTTTTTGTGCTTTGAAAGGTGTCCACGTAGAAAAGGGCATGTTTTTGACAGTTGGGAGGAATGTTAGCACACAAGACACAAAAAGGAAACATGGCACTCCATGGGATGACATTTGGCGAGGCATTTCTTTGAAAGAAAACAAGAAAATGCCCAAAGCACATTGATTTGTGTAAAAATGCACGCAAAGCACTAATGAAACCAAACCTCCTTTCTTCTTAGGCATTGGTTGCAAACTAGTTGGAGCTTTTCCCCTTCTTCCTCCATGGTGGTGGCTAAAACTCTCCCTCTCTCCACACAAAACCAAAAAAAAAAAAAAAAAAAGTCCCCAATTTTTCCCTAAATCCACCCCATAGTTTTCACGGGCATTTTTATTTTTAATTCCTTTTAATTTATTTATTTTTTTTTTTTTTTATTTTTTTTTTAATAATAAAGGAGGCATTACATTCTCCTCCCCTTAAGAAAGCATCATCCTCGATGCGACATAAAATGAAGAAAGAGAAAAAGGTATGCAACAAGGACAATGTGGGTGAAGGTACGCTCTAAGGTTAAGATTTCAGATCCAAAATCATGGTTACGGGGTGGCCCTAGGAACATTTGGTAGAAATTTTAACTTTCAAGGTTCTGTGAAGATTGGTAGTTCTCTCTTATTCGTTATTTCATTAATCTCTTTCCATTAACATTATTCTTAATTCAAGTCCTTTAAAATTTCATTTTGTAGAATTTTAGTTATTTCATTCTGTGGGTTCCCATCATGAACTACAGTCACAACACCCTACCAGGGTCATACACAACACTAAAATTTCACAAGCATACTTTTACATACTTTCATGACCATATCACATCACAAGGGTTTCACCAAACCATGGAATGACAACAAGTAGACCACATAGCAAATAATTTCCAACAATTACGTCCTAGACATAGATCTAGTACACACATATGACTATGACAAACTGGGTCAACACGTTGATACATATACAATGGGTATCACATGACCCAAAACAATCCATGACTATAACAACATAGTTCCAATCCAATATCCAATAGTCCATACCAACCAAGGGAAGAGTCACGCCCTCAATCATAACAAAGTCTAAAAAGACTCACAAGAGGTACACATAACTCACTATACCAACTCCACACATCACAAAATCACAAAAAAACTCCAGATATCTCCAAAAGCACAAAAAGGTAACTCCATATACCTCCCAAAGCATCACCAAATAATCTCCATATACCTCCCAAAGAGAAATAATCATAGTGTCAAAACCAAGTCGGGTCACTCAACCATAGAGCCCCATCAAGAATATCAAGTCACTCCACCATAGAGTGCCATAAAGAATAACAAGTCACTCAACCATAGAGGCCCATCTCCTTTCTCCTTTTAATGAGGTCGGGTCACCCTATGGCCCTAGGCACATAGAGCCCCGTCACCCCAAACCCAAGTGACATAATAACTCGTGGTTCAACAACCCGCTAGTTATCTGTAACTCCTTGGGGCGTACCCCCATACGAAGTGGGTCCATAGGTTCAACCACTCCATGGTTAATCCCATGACCCTATTCCAACACATTATGACATTAGAACCAGCATAACAATCCATTCAAATGCCAAGTGGCAAAATCAAAAGCCTTGGGCTAGGCTACAAAACTTTTAAATATGAAAGAAAGTTTTAAACTAAGAAAAAAAAATGGCTAATTAGCCATGGTTAGTGCAAAATCCAAATGTTAATGCAACAATCAAATAAATGCCCAAAATATAAGAACATGTCAATCAAGAAAATGACTGGTTCTAGCTAAAAGAGATAATGATCAATTTACGAATAAAATACGTATTGAGAAAATAGCACATTACAATCACTATGTGGCCTCATACCACCACCAAAGGGGTACTCATCGAGTTGTTGGCACTCGGACATCGAGCCTTAGCTCGTAAAAATATACATGTAACAGAAATGAGTATATCAAATAATGTAACTGTCATCATCTCTGCCTGAATCATTCCTCCATACTCCCACAAGGATCAACATAGTCAAAATCACATAGGATTATTCAATGAACAATCCAATAGGAAAGAGCAGGGAACTCTAGTTGCATAAGTTGAGCCTAAGGTGGTGTGCACCCACAATATATTGAGCAAGCTCAAAGTATACTAAACAGATAGAAGTGGGTTTTCAGTCTATATAAGACTCCACTTCCTCACTTGTACTCAGCTCAAGATTATGAAAACCTGGTCCATGCCTCCTCTCTCCACACATACACTCTTGATAGTTTATCCCCTTAGGGTCATCTAGTGTAAGGTCCACAACATACACATAACTACATCACTAACACAATGGTAATTCACACACAATAACCATAACGTCTTACGCATGGTATATATATACATGGTATAACACAATCATTACTTTCACGGGTTACGATACATCACATTACCACATCCTGCACCCAAAGTGCAATCACTATACACTAGGGATCATACTCACCATATGCCCCTAAATCATGACATGAACCATCACATATTACATGAATTATATGTATGAGGAAAACAATGTCTAACCTTACAACATATAGTCAATTGTAAAACAACACGACGATGCACACAACTAATCACAATACGGTGATGACATCACGATAAAATGTGATTCACTTTACATCAATTTTTTCATGCAATACATCAATACATCTTCACATCACATAAGGTCAAAATGTTTCAACACTCTGCAATTCACAATATCATTCCTTTCACACAAAACAAGGTGGTACATCACACATGGATTCCTCATTGGATCCATGAAAAGGAGAGTCAATACTCTCATCACAAGCAGTAATTCACACGTGAATTCTTCATAGAATCCACATAGAGAGTGACTCCCATCCCCTACACATCAACATGATGTGCA
The DNA here is from genome assembly GCA_018340775.1 of Taxus wallichiana var. yunnanensis. Classification (NCBI taxonomy): domain Eukaryota; kingdom Viridiplantae; phylum Streptophyta; class Pinopsida; order Cupressales; family Taxaceae; genus Taxus; species Taxus wallichiana. Next base: position 112,912,922 of record CM031243.1, read on the forward strand.
CTAAGTGACATCCATCATGTGCGTTCACACTATCACAATTACGACATAGATCACATCACTCTTAAAACACATTACTCTTCAATTTATCACCATTAAACACCATCAATATCCACCACCCATCATGTAACACCATCATCATGCAGAATCATCACAACTCAATCATCCCAGAGGTTCGAGAGCATGAACCTCGCTCTGATACCATATGTAGTGCCCACATTTTACACACCCAAATACAACAGTAAAATACTAGGGATATTTTTTTTTTGACTTACATTGCTCACTACACACAACACAACATGGGCTTCAAGTACAGAAACTCGACTCACATACGACAATCACATAAGTCATCGACTCACATAGACACATGAAACACATAGGCATGTCGATGCCACACTTTTCCCAATGAATGAATACTAGCAATGACCCAACCACAAGAAACATGACTTCAGGAATGGAACCCACAACACATCATTTCTTTAAATGTATTTTAGTTATGGTTAACATTCCAAGAACATTATTGAGCAAGGATAAATTTCTCATTTTCCACCTACATATTCTTAAGTTTATCCCGTGGTTGAAAAAAAAAATAGTTTGACCATCTTAAGTTGGCTTCTTATACTTTATAAAAATTTCCATAACTAACATACATATTTGGCATAAACCAAATTGCATACAAAGTACTTAATTATCTTATTATTATGTTAAGTATATTCTTCTCCAACATTTATTTGATGTCTAAATTTTACCCTTACAACACACAAGAAAGTGACTTGATATCCGAATGCAATGAAATCTTGATTTTGATGGAGATTTAGATATATTCAAGGTAGCTTTTTACCAAAAACATTCTTTCGATCACACTATAGTTATTTCTACCATTATTATTATAGTTAAAACTTGTTGAAAAACTTGTTGAATATAATATATATATATATATATATATATATATATATCTTTTGTTTTCTTGAAGTTTGATCACACCATTTGACAATTCATATTCTTTGTAACACATGAAAATGTTTAAATTAAGTTATAAGGACTCCAAGAGTGACATTATTCCTAACCTCAAATTCATTTTTTTTTTCTTCTATACTTTACTTTTACATCACATTATGGTCTCATTATTACCATCGTTTTATAACAAAAGAGTTATGAAAGTACTTGTCTGACATCTTAAAGAAGCACATGGTTATAAGCATTATAAACCACACATGAACCACAAGTGATTTGTGTTCAAGGTAAGATCCCATGTTTCTGCATCTCACGATTCCGCATGTGAAATACCCTTTATTTCTTAATGTCATAAAAGGACATAACAAGGGATTACGGGACAAGATTTTGGTTTCTTGGGTTCTCTAAAGTCAACACCTTTCAAAACAACTTTGTTTTGCAAAGAGTTACTTATGATTTTCTATACACATGTTAACCCCCAAAACAACTAAGGTTAAGCTTAATTCCAATTTTCACCCAAGGCTTTAATCCCTATTACAGATTTGACTAAGGTTAAAATGTATTTACTCTATAAACCCTTCGTGAGAGTTCAAGGCACTATATTGTCACAAGCCAAAGATAAGACATTTATCTACGAGGGACTAAAGAGTTCACTAACAAGAATGCAAGACATAGAACAACTATATCACGATCTCTAATTATGTCATTTGGATCCAACAGGGATTTCATTCGATGGGGAAAAATTTAATTTTAAATCTATCTTCAAAAAAACAAGGTAATCCACTAGGATACGGAGGAAGGGTTAGTTCATCTTACTCCAATGAAGTTTGATTGTATCGCTCCTATCTACGAGGTTTATGACAATGTCACTAACCATACTGACTAAGATGATAAACCCATTCTTGAGCTCTGATTTGCCTAAATTAGGACATTCCATCGAGAGCAAAGATTAAGTTCATACTACGGTTTTCAATGTCTTCTATGGTAAGGAGTATTGCACATGAAAAACAAGTTATGTCCCGATGTTGAACAAGGGTAGAGTGTTTTGATTTAATTCTCTTTATTACATTTACAAAGTATGAATGCACAAAGATGACTCATTAATCATTTATTGAACACTAAACATGCACTACAAGATATTACTTCAAATTCATTTACCTTATATAAATATCAACCCCTTTTAACCATGTGTACTATAAATCAAAATTGAACCTAAGATTAAATGCACATTTCCTAGATGTCCTTGAAACTAGCATCTCATACATTTCAACAGATTATCACATATAACCTTCTGTAACATGATATTAAATTATACATTTATTCATTTAACAATGAACTATATAAATCACAATGATAATAATTAAATTACACATCACCTTTTTTTCGTCATTCTTCCATCCTGCAAAACCCACGTGAGCATGATATCAGCGATAAATCGTTGGCATGGCATCCACCCTAATCTAACATAAGTATCATTTTTCAGTTTCCCATTTACATATGATAATAATTACAATTTGCAATCGAAATAAAACGGTCTAGAGACATGTATTCATTACATTTCATTTTACTTCATTTTGTAACACAGGAGATAGAAAGAGAAGGGAAGAGAGAGAAAACATCATTTTGTCAAAAGTTCTAATGCACACAAAAAGTTACACTATAGTGTTTTAAATAGTTATTTACATGTGTTTAAAGTTTCCTAGGTGGTTTGGCAACCCTACGAGGTCCCGCAGCTTTCTATTTTTACATTTTCTTACTAGCTACAAAACATTCAAAACGGGCTCGGAGGCTAAGAAACCACTTCCAAAAGTTATCTTTCGATGAGAACGCACACCACGATTAACTTTCGTGTCCCCAGATATACCAAGAGTTCATAGCAAACTGATGGAAATGGGAAAAAGTGAACGGGTTTGCGTTTGGCGGCTAGTTCTCGAGGCCACTGGGTCGTCGTAGTTGACCCGAGTTTCTAAAAAATGAACAAAATTTAGCTCGAGGGCCAGAAAACCACGTCCATAACTAACGTTCGATGGATGAGCATGCAATGAGACACTTCCTACTAGTTCCCCTATATAAGGAGAATTCATCGAGTTCGATGGGACTGAGAACTAGAAAACCATTTTCAAACGGCGACAAGTTTTTTGGAGCGACAAGTCGAAATTGGTCTGTTTTCTCATCAAATCAAGCCGCGATCGAGGCCTACAAAATGGCTTTTCCAAACTATCCCGAAAAGTGTTTTTCCTAAACTGAATGTTCCATGCAATTTTCTAGTATAAACACTAGAGGTTTGTGAAGATGGGAAGTAATTTCTCCATCTAGGTTTCAAATGGCGGTTCAAAACGAAAGCCAACTTTCTAGATTTAACAGTTTTCTACTGCTGTAAACCAGTGTAACAGGGCTCCTATAAGAGCGTCAAAAAGATCACATATGTTTGTTCGGGGTAAATCCAGATGTCATGGTGACTCCTCACATAACAAGGTACACAAATGAAACCTAACATCTCATTTTTAGAGTTCCGAAGGGTACTTAATGAGTCTCCAAAAAATGCAAAAATTAACTATTTAACAGGAAGAAGGTCAACAATATTACTGGGAAGTCAAACTCGTCTTGTCGATATACCAATATTGTAGTGATCTAACTAGGTAGGAAGATTTCTAAATCACCTCAGAATGAGGGTGGAAGTTCATGTTTTAATGTAACGAGTTATTTTGACATCGTGAGTAATGACAAGACATTTCATTGTTTTTTGCACGAGTTGAAATAAAAAACAATTAACTGTATTAAGATCTTGATATTTTAAAATTATTTTAAGTTGTAAATGAAAAACTAAAATACGAGAGTTATGAAAGATGAGGGAAGGTGAACCATGCCTGGAAGGGATGGAGTTGGTCAAACCCATGGCTTCGGTTCAAGATATCTCGCTATCTGGCACTTCGTCAACTAGTTCACGAGCCTGGATCTAACCTCCAAAATTTTCCAAGGCCTTTTCAACAAACTCATTTTTTTGCACATCCCGCCATCATTACAATCCATAAAACAAATTTCTTTTAGGCATTGTCGAACAGTTCACATGCTTCCACATTTTGCACATTCTCATGTGCTCATCAAAAAAAAGCAAGCATAACATTAATTCTAGGCATGATTCTACAAGAGGCACTCATGCCATGAAGTATTTACAACCCTCATGACTTGAACCATAAGCAAATAATTAAAAAGAAAATGAAGCTTCCATGGTCAAGGTGAAATCCAAAGCCATGGTTTTTGAGGCATTTACTCACACAATCCATGGGATTTTTTATACTTCCATTTTTGCATTCATATCTAACCGAGCACTTGCAACATCTATGCTGAAAAGCTCCTATTTAAGAAACTGGTGTGAGGATGCTAGCAATGGATGTATAATTTGTTTTAAAGGTTCAAGGCGTATTTAACAAAACCACTTTGCATTTAACTAGCAAACAAATCACATGACTTTTCAACAAATCCATTTTGTGCATACATGTCTATTTGGGTAGTTGTAACTTCGACATCCGAAAAATTTCTATCTTTTACGCATCGAAAGAAGTCACGCAGTCTAGGCATGTTTTTGACTTTGGGGGGTGTGCACGGATGCAAAAAGGAAACATGGCACTCCATGGGATGCCATTTGGCAATGCATTTTTTAAAAAAAAAAAAAACGCCCTAAGTGGATCAGATCTTAGCAAAAACAGCATGCACTCAAGGCATTGGAAGACATTTGGTGTGTTTCTTTAGAAGACTTTTTCCTTTCTCCTACACATTTTCAGTGTCACACCAGCCACAATCCTCCTCCTCGCCTTCCTTTGGGTGGTGGGTGCGTAAGGATTAGTCTAGAGTTTTCCCCCTTCTTCCTCTGTGGTGGTGGCTGCTCTCTCCTCTCTCCTTTCAAAAAAAAAAAACCAAGGATGAAAACAAAACATCCCCCATGAAAATCCAAGCCCCCTTTGCCCTAATCCTGCCCCCACAAATTCACGGGCCTATTTTATATTTTTATTCTTTTATTTTATTATTAATATTTTTTTTTTTTAATAAAAGGAGGCATTACATTCTCCTCCCCTTAAGAAAGCATTGTCCTCTATGCGACATACAATGAAGAAAGAGAAAAGGTACGCAACAAGGAACAAATGTGGCGAAGGTACACTCTAAGGTTAAGATTTAGATCCAAAATCACGATTATGGGGTGGCCCAAGGAACATAGGTAGAAGTTTGAATCTTCAAGTTTCGTGAAGATTGGCAATTCTCTCTTATTCGTTATTTCATTAATCTCTTTCCATTAACATTATTCTTAATTTAAGTCCTTTAAAATTTCTTTTTTTTTGTAGAATTTTAGTTATTTCATTCCTATGGGTTCCCATCATGAACTACAGTCACAACACCCTACCACGGTCATACACAAAACTAAAATTTCACAAGCATACTTTTACATACTTTACAATCGTATCACATCACAAGGGTTTCACCAAACCATGGAATGACAACAAGTAGACCACATAGTAAATAATTTCCAACAATTACGTCCTAGACATAGATCTAGTACACACATATGGATGACAAACCAGTCAACATCTTTGATACATATACACTGGGTATCACATGACCGAAAACAATCCATGACTATACCAACATAGTGCCAAGACAATATCCAATAGTCCATATCACCCAATGGAAGAGTCAAGCCTCAAACATAACAAGGTGTCAAAAATACTCACAAGGGTACACATAACTCACTATACCAACTCCACACATCTCAAAATATCAAGAAATACTCCATATGTCTCATGAAGCATCATAAAACACTCCATACACCTCAACAACTACATATACCTCCCAAAGAGAAGGAAACATAGTGCCAGAACCAAGTTGGGTCACTTAACCATAGAGCCCCATCAAGAGTATCAGTCACTCCACCATAGAGTGCCATAAATAATAACAGGTCACTCAACCATAGAGGCCCATCCCCTTTCTCCTTTTAATGAGGCCAGGTCACCCTATGGCCTTGGGCACATAGAGCCCCGTCACCCCCAACCTAAGTGACATAATAACTCGTGGTTTGACAACCCACTAGTTATCGTAACTCCTTGGGACGTACCCCCATACAATGAATTAGATCCATAGGTTCAACCACTCCATGGTTAATCCCATGACCCTATTCCAACACATTATGACACTAGAACCAAATAACAATCCATTCAAATGCCAAGTGTAAAAATTAAAAGCCTTGGGCTAGGCTACAAAACTTTTAAATATGATAAGAAAGTATTTAAAAATAAGAAAAAAAAAAATGGCTAATTAGCCATGGTTAGTGCAAATATCCAAATGTTAATGCAACAATCAAATAAATTTCCAAAATATAAGAACATGTTAATCAAGAAAACACCTGGTTCTAGCTAAAAGAGATAATAATCAATTTACAAATAATATATGTATTGAGAAATAGCACATTACAATCACTATGTGGCCTCATATCGCCACCAAAGGGGTACTCATCGAGTTCCTAGCACTGGACATTGATCCTAAGCTCATAGAAATATACATGTAACCAGAAATGAGTATATCAAATAAAGTAACTATAATCATCTCTACCCGAATCATTACTCCATACTCCCACAATGATCAACATAGTAAAATCACATAGGATTATTCAATGAACAATCCAATAGGAAAGAGCAGGGAACTCTAGTTGCATAATTTGAGCCTAAGGTGGTGTGCACCCATAATATACCTTGAGCAAGCTCGAAGTATACTTTAAATAGATAGAAGTGGATTTTAAATCTATATAAGACTCCACTTCCTCACTGTACTCGGCTTAAGATTATGAAATCCTTATCCACGCCTCCTCTCTCCACACATATACTCTTGATAGTTTATCCCCTTAGGTCGTGTAGTGTAAGGTCCACCACATACAAATAACAACATCACTAACACAATGGTAATTCACACACAACAACCATAACGTATTACACATGGTATATATATACATGGTATAACACAATCACTACTATCACAAAGTTACGATACATCACATTACCACATCCCGCACCCAAAGTGCAATCACTGTACATAGGGATCATACTCACCATATCCCCCATATCCCCTAAATCATGACATGAACCTTCACATATTACATGAATTATATGTATGAGGAACACAATGTCTAACATTATGACATATAGTCAATTGTAATACAACACGACGATGCACACAACAAATCACAATACGGTGATGACATCTCGATAAAATGTGATTCAATTTACATCAATTTTTTTCATGCAATACATCAATACATCTCCACATCACATAAGGTCAAAATATTTCAACACTCGCAATTCACAATATCATTCCTTTCACACAAAATAAGGCGGTACATCACACACGGATTCCTCATTGGATCCATGAAAAGGAGAGTCAATACTCTCATCACAAGCAGTAATTCACACATGAATTCTTCATAGAATCCACACAAAGGAGAGAGAATACTCCCATCCCTTACACATAAACATGACAAAAATATGCACTAAGTGACATGACATAACATGTGCGTTCACAATTTCATAATCACGACATAGTTCACATCACGCATATATCACATTACTCTTCCAATATACACCACCCATCATGCAACACCATCACCAACTCCAATATCACAACCCCAAGGTTCAAGAGCATGAACCTGGCTCGATACCATATGTAGTGCCCACATTTTACGCACCCAAATACAACAATAAAATAGTAGGAATAATTTTTTGACTTACATTGCTCACTATAAAAAACACAACATGGGCTTCAAGTATAGAACTTGACTCGCGTACAACAATCACATAAGTCATCGACTCACATAGACACAAGAAAACACATAGGCATGTCGATGCCACACTTTTCCCAAGGAACGAATACTAGCAATGACCCAACCACAAGAAACATGACTTTAAGAAGGACGAACCCACAACACATCATTTCTTTAAATGTATTTTAGTTACGGTTAACATTCCAAGAACATTATTGAGAAAGGATAAATTTCTCGTTTTGTCCACCCACATATTCCTAAGTTTATCCCGCGGTTGAAAAAAAAAAAAAACCAGTTTGACCATCTTAAGTTGGCTTCTTATACTTTATAAAAATTTCCATAACTAACATACATATTTGGCATAAACCAAATTGCATACAAAGTACATAATTATATTATTATTATGTTAAGTATATTCTTCTCCAACATTTATTTTATGTCTACCATTTTACCCTTATAACACAAACGAAAGTGAGTTGATATCCGAACGCAATCAAAGGGTTTGACAGAGATTTAGATACAAGCTAGCTTTTTACCAAAAACATTCCTCGATTCACACTATATTTATTTCCCTACCATTTTATTATAGTTCAAAACTTTTTGAATTCCAATTATATATATATATATATATATATATATTTTTTTCTCTCAAAGTTTGATCACACCATTTGACAATTAATATTCTTTGTAACACATGAAGATGTTTAATTAAGTTATAACAACTCCCTGTGACATTATTCCTAACCTAAAATGGTTTTACTCTCTTATGATTTACTCTTGCATTGCACTAAGGTCTCATTATTACCATTGATTTATAACATAAGAGTTATGAAAGTACTTGTCGACATCTTAAAGAAGCACATGGTTATAAGCATTATAAACCACACATGATCCACAAGTGATTTGTGTTCAAGGTAAGATCCCATGTTTCGCATCTCACAATTCCGCATGTGAAATACCCTTTATTTCTTAATGTCATAAAAGGACATAACAAGGGATTACAGAACAAGATTTTGGTTTCTTAGGTCCTCTAATGTCAACACCTTTCAAAACAACTTTGTTTTACAAATAGTTACTTATGATTTTCTATACAATTATTCATTTAACAACGAACTATATCAATCACAATGATAATAATTAAGTTACACACCACCTTTTTCGTCGTCATTCTTCCATCCTACAAAACCCACGTGAGCATGATAGTAGCAATAAATTGCTGACATGGCATCCACCCTAATCTAACATAAGTATCATTTTTCAGTTTCCCATTTACATATGATAATAATTACAATTTACAATCAAAATAAAATGGTTTAGAGACATGTATTCATTACATTTCATTTTACTTCATTTTGTAACACAATAGATAGAAATAGAAGGGAAGAGAGAGAGAAACATCATTTTGTCAAAAGTTATAATACAGCACAACGAGTTACACTATAGTGTTTTAAATAGTTATTTACATGTGTCTAAAGTTTCCGGGGTGGTCTGAAACTGTATAAGGGTCCCGCAGACTTTCTATTTTTACATTTTCTTACTAGCTACAAAACGTTCAAAATGGGCTGGAGGCTAAGAACCCACTTCCAAAAGTTATCTTTCAATGAGAATGCACACCACGATAAAATTTCTACGAGTCCCCGGATATACCAAGAGTTCATAAAGCAATTGATAGAAATGGGAAAGAGTGAACGGTTTGCATTCGGTGGCTAGTTCTCTGGGGCCACTAGTCGTAGTTGACCCATTTGCAAAAGAAAAAAATTTAGCTCGAGGGCTCAGTAAAACCGCATCCATAGCGGCGTTTGATGGATGCGCACACAATGAGACACTTCCTACTAGTTTCCTTTATATAAGGAGAATTCATCAGATTCGACGGGACTAAGAACAAGAAAACCATTTTCAAATGGCGACAAGTTTTATGGAGTGACAAGTTGAAATTGGTTATGTTTGGCCTTGTCAAACTGCGATCAGAGGCCTACAAAATGGCTTTGCCAAACTATCCCGAAAAGTTCTTTTTCCCAAACTGAATGTTCCATTCAATTGTCTAGTATAAACGCTAGAGGTTTGTGAAGACAGAAGTGATTTCTCTTTCCAGGTTTTGAATGGTAGTCTAGAATGGAAGCCAACTTTCTAGATTTAATAGTTTTCTACTGCTATAAACCAAAGTGTAACAGTCTCCTATAAGGGCGTCACAAAGATCACATATGTTTGTTCAAGGTAAATCCAAATGTTATGGTGACTCCTCACATAACAAGGTACACAAATGAAACCTAACATCTCATTTTTAGAGTTCAAGTGTATTTAATGAGTCTCTAAAAATGCAAAAATTAACTATTTAACAGAAGAAGGTCAAAAATATTATTGGAAATCAAACTCGGCTTGTCGATGTACTAATAGTGTATTGATCTCACTAGGTAGTAAGCTTTCTAAATCACCTCGATTGAGGGTAGAAGTTCATGTTTTAATGTAACAATTTATTTTTGCATCGTGAGTAATGAAAAGACATTTCATTGTTTTTACATGAGTTGAAATAAACAATTAACTGTATTAAGATCTTGATATTTTAAAATTATTTTAAGTTGTAAATGAAAACTAAAACACAATACTTATGAAAGATGAGGGAAGGTGAACCATGCCTGGAAGGGATGGAGTCGGTCAAGCCCGTGGCTTCGGTTCAGTAACTCACTTGCGACTTCGTCAACCAGTTCACGACCCTGAATCTAACCTCCACCACGTCACACCAACTTCCTGATCACTTGAAGTTTTCCAACATATTAAGTAGTTACTTGTGTATTTTTAAAACCTTTTAAACAGATCCATTATGTGCATATCTTGCAATCCTGGCATTCCATGAGACAACATTTCTTTGAGGCATTCTATCAAACAGTTGACTTGCCTTGTGTATGCTTCCACAATTTACATACTTGTCTACTAGCGCACTTACAACTAAACTCCTCTACCATTATGCTTTGACACATTTTGTCCGAGGCTTGCTCTAAACCTCCCATTTTGTGAGAGAATGGGAGGATGCTTTGGAAAAAAGTTGTGGAGTCTGGCTTAATACGTACCAAATGCATTTGCTTGAAAGTTTCCAAGGCCTTTTCAACAAACTCATTTTTTACACATCCGGCCATCATTACAGTTCATAAAACACATTTCTTTCTGCATTGTCGGACAGTTCACATGCTTCCACATTTTGCACATTCTCATGTGCTAACCAAACACCAAACAAACATAACCACATAGCCACCATAGGCCTGGCAGACATAATCAAATAAACCAAAAATGAAGCTTCCATGGTCAAGGTGAAATCCAAAAGCCACATTTTTTATAGGAATTTTATCACACAGTCCATGGGTTTTGTCTATACTTACACATTTTGCATTCATATCTAACCGAGCACCTGCAACATCTATGCCAAAAAGCTCCTATTTAAGAAATTGGTGTGAGGATGCTAGCAATGGATGTAGAATTTGTTTTAAAGGTTCTAACACGTATTCAATAAACCCACTTTGCACAGAACCAGCAAAAAAGTCCACACAACTTTTTAACAAATGTATTATATGCATGCATGCCTACCAGGGAAGTTGCAACTTCAACATGTGACAAAAATTTATGTCTTTTATGCGCTGAAAGAAGTCACACAGTATGGGCACATTTTTTTACATAGGCTTGGGGGAATGCTAGCATAGGATGCAAAAAGGAAACATGGCACTCCATGGGATGACATTTGGCGAGGCATTTCTTTAAAAAAACAAACAAAACGCCCTAAGTGGATAAGATCTGAGAAAAAACAGTGACCAAGGCATTGTAAGACGTGTTTCTTTCAAGCATTTTTTCCTTTCTCCTGCACATTTTAAGCTATCACACTAGCCACAATCCTCCTCCCGCCTTCTTGATCTGGTGGGTGCGTAAAGGATTGGTCTAGATTTTTCCCGCTTCTTCCTCCATGGCAGCAAAAAACTCTCCCTCTCTCCTTTCAACAAAAATCAAGGATGAAAACAAAACATCCCCCATGAAAACCCGAGCCCCCTTTGTCGTAATCCTCCACCACAAATTCATGGGCCTTTTTTAATTTTTAATCTTTTATTTTATTATTATTATTTTTTTATAATAAAAGGAGGCATTACATTCTCCTCCCCTTAATAAAGCATTGTCCTCGATGCGACATAAAATGAAGAAAGAGAAAAGGTACGCAACAAGGGACGAATGTGGTGAAGGTACGCTCTAAGGTTAAGATTTCAGATCCAAAATCATGGTTACGGGGTGGCCCTAGGAACATCAGGTAGAAATTTTAATCTTCAAGGTTCTGTGAAGATTGGCAGTTCTCTCTTATTCATTATTTCATTAATCTCTTTCCATTAACATTATTCTTAATTTAAGTCCTTTAAAATTTCTTTTTTTTTTGTAGAATTTTAGTTATTTCATTCTGTGGGTTCCCATCATGAACTATAGGCACAAAACCCTATCGGGGTCATACACAACGCTAAATTTTCAAAAGAATACTTTACAACCGTATCACATCACAAGGGTTTCACCAAACCATGGAATGAAAACAAGTAGACCACATAGCAAATAATTTCCAACAATTATGTCCTAGACATAGATCTAGTACACACATATGACTGACAAACCGGGTCAACACACTGATACATATACAACGGGTATCACATGACCAAAAAAATCCATGACTGTACCAACATAGTGCCAAGACAATATCCAATAGTCCATATCAACCAAGGGAAGAGTCAAGCCTCAAACATAACAAGGTGTCAAAAAGACTCACAAGGGTACACATAACTCACTATACCAACTCCACACATCTCAAAATATCAAGAAATAACTCCATATGTCTCCTGAAGCATCATAAAACACTCCATACACCTCAAAACTCCATGTACCTCCCAAAGAGAAGGAAACATAGTGCTAGAACAAAGTCGGGTCACTCAACCACGTAACCCCATCAAGAATATCAAGTCACTCCACCATAGAGTGCCATAAAGAATAATGGTCACTCAACCATAGAGTCCCGTCCCTTTCTCATTTTAATGAGGCCGAGTCACCCTATAGCCTTGGGCGCATAGAGCCCCGTCATCCCCAACCTAAGTGACATAATAACTCATGGTTTGACAACCCGTTAGTTATCTGAAAGAGAACTTTCGTTGAGTCTAGTAACTCCTCGGGGCGTACCCCATACATAGAAGTGGGTCCATAGGTTCAACCACTTCGCATGGTTAATCGCATGATGCTATTCCAACACATTAAAACACTAGAACCAAAGCATAACAGTCCATTCAAATGCCAAGTGGTAAAATTAAAAGCCTTGGGCTAGGCTACAAAACTTTTAAATATGATAATAAAGTCTTTAAAACTAAGAAAAAAATGGCTAATTAGCCATGGTTAGTGCAATATCCAAATGTTAATGCAACAATCAAATAAATTCCCAAAATATAAGAACATGTCAATCAAGAAAACGACTAGTTCTAGCTAAAAGAGATAATGATCAATTTACGAATAACATACGTATTGATAAAATAGCACATTACAATCACCATGTGGCCTCATATCGCCACCAAATGGGTACTCATCGAGTTCCGGCACTCGACATCAATCCTAAGCTCGTAGAAATATACATGTGAGAATGAGTATATCAAATAATGTAACTGTCATCATCTCGCTCTGAATCATTACTCCATACTCCCGGAAGGATCAACATAGTCAAATCACATAGGATTATTCAATGAATAATCCAATAGGAAAGAGCAGGGAACTCTTGTTGCATAAGTTGAGCCTAAGGTGGTGCGCACCCACAATATACTGAGCAAGCTTGAAGTATACTAAACAGATAGAAGTGGATTTTCAGTCTATATAAGACTCCACTTCCTCACTCGTACTCAAAGTCAAGATTATGAAAAATTGATCCATGCCTCCTGTCTCACACATACACTCTTGATAGTTTATCTCCTTAGGGTCATCCCAGTGTAAGGTCCACAACATACGAGATAACTACATCACTAACACAATGGTAATTCACACACAACAACCATAACATATTACACATGGTATATATATTGGGGTATAACACAATCACTACTTTCATAGATTACCATACATCACATTATCACATCCTCGCACCCAAAGTGCAATCAATGTACACTAGGGATCATACTCACCATATCCCTTAAATCGCAACATGAACCATCACAAATTACATGAATTATACGTATGAGGAACACAATGTATAACATTACGAAATATAGTCAATTGTATACAACACGACGATGCACACAAAAATCACAATATGGTGATGACATCATGATAAACCGTGATTCACTTTACATCAATTTTGCCATGCAATACATCAATACATCTCCACATCACATAAGGTCAAAATGTTTCAACACTCCGCAATTCACAATATCATTCCTTTCACACAAAACAAGGCGATACATCACACATGGATTCCTCATTGGATCCATGAAAACAAGAGTCAATACTCTCATTACAAGCAAGATTCACACGTGAATTCTTCATAGAATCCACACGAAGGAGAGAGAATACTCCCATCCCCAACACATAAACATGACAACAAATATGCACTAAGTGACATGCACAACATGTGCGTTCACAATTTCATAATTACGACATAGTTCAAATCATGCATATATCACATTACTCTTCCAATATCCACCACCATCATGCAACACCATCACAACTCCAATCTGCCCCAGAGGTTTGAGAGCATGAACCTCGACTCTCATACCATATGTAGTGCCCACATTTTACGCACCCAAATACAACAATAAAATAGTAGGAATAATTTTTTTGACTTACATTGCTCGCTATACACAACACAACATGGGATTCAAGTACAGAACTCGACTCGCATACGAAAATAACATAATTCGTCAACTCACATAGACATAAGAAAACACATAGGCATGTCGATGCGACACTTTTCCCAAGGAACGAATACTAGCAATGACCCAACCACAAGAAACATGACTTCAAGAATGACGAACCCACAACACATCATTTCTTTAAATGTATTTTGGTTACCGTTAACATTCCAAGAACATTATTGAGCAACGATAAATTTATCGTTTGCCCACCCACATATTCCTAAGTTTATCCTACGATTGAAAAAAAAACCAAAACAGTTTGACCATCTTAATTTGGCTTCTTATACTTTATAAAAATTTCCATAACTAACATAAATATTTGGCATAAACCAACTTGCATATTGTTGGTCATCAAAAAGGACTTCGTGAAGAGCAACAGCTTTTGGCAACTCCACTCGGGAATCATATTCCAGTTCTATAATCATTTATTGATCATCTTTTGATCTGGCGACTCCATGTTTTACTCGAGGGAGAAGGGCCCTTTGTATTGAAGATTCTCAGTTTCAACTTTTGGAATAGTAGCGTTTTCCTCTCCCTTCAACAAGGAGAAATAGAAAGGCTCGTTCAACAAGCACTCCACCTGTCCAAGATAGAATACCTACGGCTGGTATTCCTTCAGAGAAAATCAGTCCTTTTGTGATTGATGATCCTTATGGAAAACACTTTCATAATATCCAAGTTCCACAAGAAAATCATGCTTTGTATATGTGTAAATAGGTTCGTTTGCGAATAAGGGAACCTCTCCCATTAAAGAGGAGGGACTTCTTGTCCCCTGACTGTTGCTCTTCCTGAAGTCCTTTTTGACGACCAACACATACAAAGTACTTAATTATCTTATTATTATGTTAAGTATATTCTTCTCCAACATTTTTATGATGTCTTCCATTTTACCCTTAAAACACAAACGAAAGTGACTTGATATCCGAATGCAATAAAAGGGTTTGATTGGCGATTTAGATACAAGGTAGCTTTTACCAAAAACATTCCTCGATTCAAACTATATTTATTTCCCTACCATTGTTATTATAGTTCAAAAAATTGTTGAATTCCAATAATAATATAATATATATATATATATATATATATATATATATATATATATATCTTTTTTTTCAAGTTTGATCACACCATTTGACAATTCATATTCTTTGTACCACATGAAGATGTTTAAATTAAGTTATAAGGACTCCAAGTGTGACATTATTCCTAACCTCAAATTTGTTTTACTCTCATATGATTTACTCTTGCATCGCACTAAGGTCTCATTATTACCATCGATTTATAACATAAGAGTTACGAAAGTACTTTGTCGAAATCTTAAAGAAGCACATGGTTATAAGCATTATAAACCACACATGATCCACAAGTGATTTGTGTTCAAGGTAAGATCCCATGTTTCTGCATCTCACGATTCCGCATGTGAAATACCCTTTATTTCTTAATGTCATAAAAGGACATAACAAGGGATTAGGGAACAAGATTTTGGTTTCTTGGGTCCTCTAAAGTCAACACCTTTGAAAACAACTTTGTTTTACAAAGAGTTACTTATGATTTTCTATACACGTGTTAACCCCCAAAACAACTAAGGTTAAGCTTAATTCAAATTTTCACCAGGATTTAATCCCTATTATAGATTTGACTAAGGTTAAAATGTATTTACTCTATAAACCCTTTATGAGAGTTCAAGGCACTATATTGACACAAGCCAAAGATAAGACATTTATCTACGAGGGACTAAAGAGTTCACTAACAAAAATGCAAGACACATAACAACTATAACATGATATCTAATTATGTCATTTGGATCCAATAGGTATTTCACTCGATGGGGAAAAATTTACTTTTAAATCTACCTTCGAAAAAAAACAAGGTAATCCTCTAGGATACGGAGGAAGTGTTAGTTCATATTACTCCAATGAAGTTTGACAAGATCGCTCCTATCTACCGGGTTTATGACAATGTCACTAACCATACCGACTAAGATGATAAACCAATTCTTGAGCTCGATTTTCCTAAATTAGGAAATTCCACAGAGAGAAAAGATTTAGTTGATACTACAGTATTCAATGTCTTGTACGGTAAGGAGTATTGCACATGAAAAAAAAGTTATGTCCCAATGGTGAACAAGGGTAGAGTGTTTTTGATTTTAATTCTCTTTATTACATTTAAAAAGTATGAATGCACAAGATGACTTGTTAATCATTTAATGAAGACTAAACATGCACTCGCAAGATATTACTTGTATTTAATTTACCTTATATAAATATCAACCCCTTTTAACCATGTGTTCTATAAATCAAAATTGAACCTAAGATTAAATGTACATTTCTAGATGTCCTTAAAACTAGCATCTCATACATTTAAACAGATTATCACATATAACCTTTCGTAACATGATATTAAATTATACAATTATTCATTTAACAATGAACTATATAAATCACAATGATAATAATTAAGTTACACACCGCTTTTTTCATCGTCATTCTTCTATCCTTCAAAACCCACGTGAGCATGATATCAGCGATAAATTGTTGGCATGGCATCCACCATAATCTAACATAAGTATAATTTTTCAGTTTCCCATTTACATATGATAATAATTACAATTTTCAATCAAAATAAAACGGTCTAGAGACATGTATTCATTACATTTCATTTTACTTCATTTTGTAAAAGAATAGATAGAAAGAGAAGGGAAGAGAGAGAAACATCATTTTGTCAAAAGTTATAATGCACAAAAAGAGTTACACTATAGTGTTTTAAATAGTTATTTACATGTGTCTAATGTTTCTGTGGTGGTTTGTCAACCCTACAAGAGGTCCCATAGCTTTCTATTTTTACATTTTCTTACTAGCTACAAAATGCTCAAAATGGGCTCGGAGGCTAAGAACCCACTTCCAAAAGTTATCTTTCAATGAGAACACACACCACAATCAAATTTCTACAAGTCCCCAGATATACCAAGATTTCATAGCAATTGACGAAAATGGGAAAGAGCGAACGGTTTGCGTTTATCGGCAGTTCTCAGGGCCACTGGTCGTAGTTGTCTAGTTGCAAAAGAACAAAAATTACCTCGAGCGCCCAAAAACTACCTCCATAACTAACGTTTGATGGATTTTCACGCAACGAGACACTTCCTCTTGGTTTCCCTATATAAGGAGAATTCATCGAGTCGACGGAACTAAGAACTAGAAAACCATTTTCAAACGGCAACAAGTTTTCTCGGAGTGACAGTCGAAATTGGTTTTCTCGCTGTAAACCAAAGTGTAACAGTCTCCTATAAGGGCATCACAAAGATCACATATGTTCATTTAGGGTAAATCCAGATGTTATGGTGACTCCTCACATAACAAGGTACACAAATGAAACCTAACATCTCATTTTTAAAGTTCTAAAGGGTATTTAATGAGTCTCGAAAAATGCAAAAATTAACTATTTAACGGGAAGAAGGTCAAAAATATTATTGGGAAGTCAAACTCAGCTTGTCGATGAAATAATAGTGTAGTGATCTAAATAGGTAGGAAGCTTTCTAAATCACCTCAGATTGAGGGTAGAAGTTCATGTTTTAATGTAACAAGTTATTTTTGCATCGTGAGTAATGAAAAGACATTTCATTGTTTTTGCACAAGTTGAAATAAACAATTAACTTTATTAAGATCTTGATATTTTAAAATTATTTTAAGTTATAAATGAAAACTAAAATATGAGACTTATGAAAGATGAGGTAAGGTGAACCATGCCTAGAAGGGATGAGTCGGTCAAGCCGCGGCTTCGGTTCGATAACTCACTGGCACTTCGTCAACGGCAGTTCACGAGCCCGGATATGACCTCCACCATGTCACACCAACATCTTGATCACTTGAATTTTTCCAACATATTAATTAGTTCCTTTTGCATTTCTAAAACCTTTTAAACAGATCCATTATGTGCATATCTTGCAATCTTGGCATTCCATGAGACAACATTTCTTTGAGGCATTCTATCAAACAGTTGACTTGCCTTGTGTATGCTTCCACAATTTACATACTTGTCTACTAGCGCACTTACAAATAAAATCCTCTACCATGATTCTTTGACGGTTGTCTGAGGATTGCTCTAAACCTCCCATTTTGATAGAGGTGGGAGGATGCTTTGGAAAAAGGTTGTGGAGTCGGCTTAATACGTACCAAATGCATTTGCTTAAAAGTTTCCAAGGCATTTTAAACAAACTCATTTTTTTGCACATCCAGCCATCATTACAGTTCATAAAACACATTTCTTTCAGGCATTGTCGAATAGTTTGCATGCTTCCACATTTTGCACATTCTCATGTGCTCACCAAACACCAAGTAAACATAACCACATAGCCACCATAGGCCTGATAGCCATAAGAAAATAAACCAAAAATGAAGCTTCCATGGTCAAGGTGAAATCCAAAAGCCATTTTTTGCAGGAATTTTGTCACACAGTCCATGGGCTTTGTCTATACTTCCACATTTTACATTCATATCTAACCAAGCACCTGCAACATCTATGCCTGAAAAAGCTCCTATTTAAGAAACTGGCGTGAGGATGCTAGCAATGGATGCAGAATTTGTTTTAAAGGTTCCAAGGCGTATTCAACAAACCCACTTTGCACAGAACCAACAAACAAATCCACATGACTTTTCAACAAATCCATTTTGTGCATACATGTCTACCAGGGCAGTTGCAACTTCAACATCTGACAAAAATTTATGTCTTTTATGCGCTGAAAGAAGTCACGCAGGTCTGGGCACATTTTTGACACAGCTTGGGGGGAATGCTAGCACAGGATGCAAAAAGGAAACATGGCACTCCATGGGATGACATTTGGTGAGGCATTTCTTAAAAAAAAAAAAAAACACACTAAGCGGATCAGATCCGAGAAAAACAGCGGCGACCAAGGAATTGTAAGACGTGTTTCTTTCAGAATTTTTTCCTTTCTCCTACGCATTTTCAGCTGTCACACCAGCCACAATCCTCCTCCACGCCTTCTTCAGTCTGGTGGGTGCACAAGGATTGGTCCAGAGTTTTCCCCCTTCTTCCTCCATGGCGGCAACAAACTCTCCCTCTCTCCTTTCAACAAAAAACCAAGGATGAAAACAAAACATCCCCCATGAAAACCCGAGCCCCCTTTGCCCTAATCCTCCCCACAAATTCACGGGCCTTTTTAAATTTTTATTCTTTTATTTTATTTATTTTATTATTATTATTTTTTTATTTTTTTAATGAAAGGAGGCATTACATCCTCCTCCCCTTAAGAAAGCATCATCCTCGATGCAACATAAAATGAAGAAAGAGAAAAGGTAC
Organism: Taxus wallichiana var. yunnanensis; assembly: GCA_018340775.1. Lineage (NCBI taxonomy): Eukaryota > Viridiplantae > Streptophyta > Pinopsida > Cupressales > Taxaceae > Taxus > Taxus wallichiana. The sequence continues at coordinate 112,932,884 of CM031243.1, forward strand.
GCAACAAGGGATGAATGTGGTGAAGGTACACTCTAAGGTTAAGATTTCAAATCCAAAATCACGGTTACGGGGTGGCCCTAGGAACATTTGGTAGAAATTTTAATTTTCAAGGTTGTGTGAATATTGGTAGTTCTCTCGTATTCATTATTTCATTACTCTCTTTCCATTAGCATTATTCTTAATTTAAGTCGTTAAAATTTCTTTTTTTTTTTGTAGAATTTTAGTTATTTCATTCTTGTGGGTTCCCATCATGAACTACAATCAAAACACCCTACTGTGGTCATACACAATGCTAAATTTTCACAAGCATACTTTTACGACCGTATCACATCACAAGGGTTTCACCAAACCATGGAATGACAACAAGTACACCAAATAGCAAATAATTTCCAGCAATTACGTCTAGACATACATCTAGTACATGCATATGATTGATAAACTAGGTCAATATGCTTTGATACATACACAACGGGTATTGTTAGTGCAAAATCACAGCACCCCTGGACGCACATCAGGCTTCTAGGTTGATGTTCAGGCATCCAGTGTGATTGCACAACATGGAAACCTCTCTCCAAGCGTGGGACTTGTGAAACCGAGAGAGGAATCTCCAGAGAAGGTGGTTCCTGCTCCTAAACTACACCGCCACAAGCTATTCCAGTGCAGGCAAGCTAATCTAATCCTAATCTAACCATGCCAAGGAGACAGAGAGAGAGAGAAGGGAAAAACAGCAAAAGCCTACACTAAAACGGTGATACACCAGAGAAGGAGAATGTTGAACATCTATCAAAACTGCCATGGGACAAAGAGAGGTGAGCAATGGGAAGGATGGACACATGCATCACAGGCCCAAGGATAGATTTCACACAGAAAATGTCCCAAAACTCCATGAACACAGCTCCAAACCTGCAATGAACATTCAAACATGCACAGATACCTGCAATGAAGAGAGGCAAGAAGAAAACAAGCAAAAACGAGAAAGGATGGACAGATGCATCACAAAACACGTTTTGTTGCTTCAGAAGTTTGCACAGAACATCATTCCATTAGTAAAAGGCAAAAAACGCCATTACAGAGCAGGGAGGAGGCTCGAACTCCATTTTCAACCCTAGAGAAGAAAAGAAGGGAGGGCAGAGCAGAAAGAATGAACAACCACTTTTATTTTGCCACTCCTTACAATATATAGGAAGAATGAGAGAAGGAAGAAAGAGGAAAGTCAGATCTACTCCAACCACCCCCAGGTTGTATTTTAAATCATCTCATTATGGTATAAGCGGTGGATCCTGGCAAAACGGCGGGCTGTCTGCTGCATTAAAGCTGGTTGTTGAAGCGTCACTTCTGTTGTATCACGCGTCAGAGCCGTTTCTTGATTTTCTCTCTCCAAACTGCACCAAAACTCGAGATTAACCCCAGAATCATGTAGAGAATTTCATGAGCTTTCCGTTGATATAAAGAACGTGGAAATCTGAGCTCTGGATCAAAAGATATGGCGATCTGAAGATTTAGGGCACGGAGCAGACCAAGACAGATTTTAAAATGTTTTCCCGCTCTTCACCGTCTGGACGACACGTGGCACGTGCTGATTGGACGAGCAATTCTCTGTCCTCCGTCTTTCGCGGGCCTTCCTTTTGAAATTGCTTGTGGGCCCCTTAAACTTGGACACGTGGCGCCATTTCATTGGTTCGGTTCAGCGCTCGATAACTCGCCCCTTTGACCTTTTGACTTTTTCTCCTGTGAGGACACGTGGCAGCTTCTGATTGGTCCTCGGCTGATTCGGCTCCTACGCGTACTTCGCCTCCATTTGTCCCGGATGTCCCATTTGATTTTGGGCCCTTTGTGCTCATTTCGGCCGGTTCGGGCAGTTCGGGCATTTTTGGCCCGCTTGTCCCACTTTGCTTCGGACTGACTTGACTCTTTTCGGCCGGTTCGGCCGGTTCGGGCATTTCTGGCCCGCGCGTCCCAATTGCTTTTGGGCTCCTTGTACTGTTTTCGCGCGATCCGGCCGGTTCGGGCATTTCGCGTCCATTTGTTCCACTCGTCCCGAATGCTACCCTCTTCAGCAGTTAGCCAATTTTTCTCCTCGGCTGGATCGGCTTTTCGCGCCCGCCGCGTACTTCTGTCCCACTTGTCCCATTTGCTTTGTGGGCCGCCTGGACTCATTTCGGCCGATTCGGCCGGTTCGGGTCTTTTTGTCCCAAGCATCCCATTTGATTTTGGGCCCTTTGGACTCATTTCGGCCGATTCGGCCGGTTCGGGTCTTTTTGTCCCAAGCATCCCATTTGATTTTGGGCCCTTTGGACTCATTTCGGCCGATTCGGCCGGTTCGGGTCTTTTTGTCCCAAGCATCCCGAGCAACACCTAAGCCAATTTTTCTTCCTCCTTCGGCCGGATCGGCTTTTCGCGTCCTCCGCGTACTTCTGGCCCGATTGTCCCAAATGCAATTTGGGCCGCCTGGAGGCTTTTCGGCCGATCCGCGCCTTGACGTCCCAAATGTCCCAATTGCTCCCTTGAGTAGGACTTAGCCAATTTTCACACTTTTTCCTGGGTCAACCTACTTGCCTTTCTGCAACTTTTTTGCATTTTCTCAGAGCTTGCTCCCTGTTTCTTCGGCCAGGGGAGTTAGAAAAATACCTGAAGGGACCCTAGAAACCTGATTTTGCTCTGAATCAATCAATTTGCTTGGGATTTGAATCTTCTGATGCATGTTATCAAAATTTACCCTAGGGGGGTGAATTTTGGATAACAGTATCACATGACCCAAAACAATCCATGACTGTACTCAATATAGTGCCAAGACAATATCCAATAGTCCATATCACCCAAGGGAAGAGTCAAGCCTCAAACATAACAAGGTGTCAAAAAGACTCAAAGGGGTACACATAACTCACTATACCAATTCCACACATCTCAAAATATTAAGAAATACTCCATATGTCTCCCGAAGCATCATAAAACACTCCACACAACTAGAAAAATCCACATATTTGCTAAAGAGAAATAAACATAGTGCCAAAACCAAGTAGGGTCACTCACCATAGAGCCTCATCAAGAATATCAAGTCACTCCACCATAGAGTGCCACAAAGAATAACAGTCACTCAACCATAGAGGCACGTCCCCTTTCTCTTTTAAGGAGGCCGGGTCACCCTATGGCCCTAGGCACATAGAGCCCCATCAGCCCCAACCCAAGTGACATAATAACTCGTGGTTCGACAACCCACTAGTTATCTCGTAACTCCTGTGGAGTACCCCCATACAACGAAGTGCGTCCATAGGTTCAATCACTCCATGGTTAATCCCATGACCCTATTCCAACATATTATGACACTAGAACCAACATAACAGTCCTTTCAAATGCCAAGTGGAAAAATTAAAAGCCTTGGGCTAGGCTACAAAAATTTTAAATATGATAATAAAGTCTTTAAAACTAAGAAAAAAATGGCTAATTAGCCATGGTTAGTGCAATATCCAAATGTTAATGCAACAAACAAATAAATTCCCAAAATATAAGAACATGTCAATCAAGAAAATGGCTGGTTCTAGCTAAAAGAGATAATGATCAATTTATGAATAACATACGTATTGAGAAAATAGCACATTACAATCACTATGTGTCCTCATATCGCTACCAAAGGGGTACTCATCAAGTTGCTGGCACTCGGACATCGAGCCTCAGCTCATAGAAATATACATGTAACCAGAATGAGTATATCAAATAATGTAACTATCATCATCTTTGCCTTAATCATTAATCCATACTCCCAAAAGGATCAACATAGTCAAAATCACATAGGATTATTCAATGAACAATCCAATAGGAAAGAGCAGGGAACTCTAGTTGCATAAGTTGAGCCTAAGGTGGTGCACACCCACAATATATTGAGAAAGCTCGAAGTATACTAAATAGATAGAAGTGGGTTTTCAGTCTATATAAGACTCCACTTCCTCACTCGTACTCGGCTCAAGATTATGAAAACCTGGTCCATGCCTCCTCTCTCCACACATACACTATTGATAGTTTATCCCCTTAGGGTCATCCAAAGTGTAAGGTCCACAACACACAAATAACTACATCACTAACACAATGGTAATTCACACACAACATGCCATAACGTATTATGCATGGTATATATATATATAGGGTATAACACAAGCACTACTTTCATGGGTTACGATACATCACATTACAACATCCTGCACCCAAAGTGCAATCACTATACACTAGGGATCATACTCACCATATCCCCTAAATCATGACATGAACCATCACATATTACATGAATTATACGTATGAGGAACACAATGTCTAACATTACGACATATAGTCAATTGTAATACAACATGACGATGTACACAAATAATCACAATACGGTGATGACATCACGATAAACTGTGATTCACTTTACATCATTTTTTTCATGTAATACATCAATACATATCCACATCACTTAAGGTCAAAATGTTTCAACACTCTGCAATTCACAATATAATTCCTTTCACACAAAACAAGGCGGTACATCACACACGGTTTCCTCATTGGATCCACAAAAAGGAGAGTCAATACTCTCATTACAAGCGATAATTCACACATGACTTCTTCATACAATCCACATGAAGGAGAGAGAATACTCCCATCCCCAACACATAAACATGACAACAAATATGCACTAAGTGACATGCACAACATGTGCGTTCACAATTTCATAATTACGACATAGTTCAAATCATGCATATATCACATTACTCTTCCAATATCCACCACCATCATGCAACACCATCACAACTCCAATCTGCCCCAAAGGTTCGAGAGCATGAATCTCTGCTCTGATATCATATGTAGTGCCCACATTTTACACACCCAAATACAAAGCGGTTAAATACTAGGAATATATTTTTTTGACTTACATTGCTCTCTACACACAACACAACATGGGCTTCAAGTATGAACTTGACTCGCATACGACAATCACATAAGTCGTCAACTCACATAGAAACAAGAAAACACATAGGCATGTCGATGCCACACTTTTCCCAAGGAATGAATATACTAGCAATGACCCAACCACAAGAAACATGACTTCAGAACAGCGAACCCACAACACATCAGTTATTTAAATGTATTATAGTTACGTTAACATTCCAAGAACATTATTGAGCAAGGATAAATTCCTCGTTTTCCCACCCACATATTCCTAAGTTTATCCCACGATTCAAAAAAAAAAACCAGTTTGACCATCTTAAGTTGGCTTCTTATACTTTATAAAAATTTCCATAACTAACATACATATTTGGCATAAACCAACTTGCATACAAAGTACTTAATTATCTTATTATTATGTTAAGTATATTGTTCTCCAACATTTATTTGATGTCTACCATTTTACCCTTACAACACAAATGAAAGTGACTTGATATCCAGAACACAATAAAAGGGTTTGACAGAGATTTAGATACAAGGTAACTTTTTACCAAAAAAATTCCTCAATTCACACACACACACACACACACACTATATATATATATATATATATATCTTTTGTTGTCTCGAAGTTTGATCACACCATTTGACAATTCATATTCTTTGTAACACATGAAGATGTTTAAATTAAGTTATAAGGACTCCAATGACATTATTCCTAACGTCAAATTGGTTTTACTCTCTTATGATTTACTCTTGCATCGCACTAAGGTCTCATTATTACCATCGATTTATAACATAAGAGTTACGAAAGTACTTGTTTGACATCTTAAAGAAGCACATGGTTATAAGCATTATAAACCACACATGATCCACAAGTGATTTGTGTTCAAGGTAAGATCCCATGTTTCTGCATCTCACGATTCTGCATGTGAAATACCCTTTATTTTTTAATGTCATAAAAGGACATAAAAAGGGATTACGGAACAAGATTTTGGTTTCTTGGGTCCTCTAAAGTCAGCACCTTTCAAAACATCTTTGTTTTGCAAAGAGTTACTTATGATTTTCTATACACGTGATAACCCCCAAAACAACTAAGGTTAAGCTTAATTCCAATTTTCACCCAGGGGTTTAATCCCTATTACAGATTTGACTAAGGTTAAAATGTATTTACTTTATAAACCCTTTATGAGAGTTTAAGGAACTATATTGTCACAAGCCAAAGATAAGACATTTATCTACAAGGGACTAAAGAGTTCACTAACAAGAATGCAAGACACATAACAACTATAACACGATATCTAATTATGTCATTTGGATCCAACAGGGATTTCACTCGATGGGGGAAAATTTTACTTTTAAATCTACCTTAAAAAAAAAACAAGGTAATCCACAAGGATACGGAGGAATGGTTAGTTCATCTTACTCCAATGAAGTTTTGACAAGATCGCTCTTATCTACCGAGGTTTATGACAATGTCACTAACCATACTTGATTAAGAGGATAAACCCATTCTTGAGCTCTGATTTTCCTAAATTAGGACATTCCATCGAGAGAAAATATTTATTTCATACTATAGTATTCAATGTCTTGTACGGTAAGGAGTATTGCACATGTAAAACAAGTTATGTCCCGATGTTGAACAAGGGTAGAGTGTTTTCGATTTTAATTCTCTTTATTACATTTACAAAGTATGAATGCACAAGATGACTTGTTAATCATTTAAGAAGACTAAACATGCATTGCAAGATATTACTTGTATTTAATTTACCTTATATAAATATCAACCCATTTTAACCATGTGTTCTATAAATCAAAATTGAACCTAAGATTAAATGCACATTTCCTAGATGTCCTTGAAACTAACATCTCATACATTTCAAAAAATTATCACATATAACCTTCGTAACATGATATTAAATTATACAATTATTCATTTAAAAATTAACTATATAAATCACAATGATAATAATTAAGTTACACACCGCCTTTTTCATCGTCATTCTTCCATCCTGCAAAACCCACGTGAGCATGATATCAACGATAAATCGCTGGCATGGCATCCACCCTAATCTAACATAAGTATCATTTTTCAATTTCCCATTTACATATGATAATAATTACAATTTTCAATCAAAATAAAATGGTCTAGAGACATGTATTCATTACATTTCATTTTACTTCATTTTTTAATGAGAATAGATAGAAAGAGAAGGGAAGAGAGAGAAAACATTGTTTTGTCAAAAGTTCTAATGCACACAATGAGTTACACTATAGTGTTTTAAATAGTTATTTACATGTGTCTAAAGTTTCTAGGGTGGTTTGGCAACCCTATGAGGGTCCTGCAGCTTTCTATTTTTACATTTTCTTACTAGCTACAAAACATTCAAAACAGCTCGGAGGCTAAGAACCCTTCCAAAAGTTATCTTTCGATTAGAACGCACACCACGATAAACTTTCTACAAGTCCCTAGATATACCAAGAGTTCATAGAATCGACGGAAATGGGAAAGAGTGAGCGGTTTGTGTTTGGAGGCCATTCTCCAGAACACCGGTCGTAGTTGACCCGATTGTAAAAGAACAAAATTTAGCTTGAGGGCCAGAAAACCACGTTCAGAATCGACGTTCGATGGATGCGCATGCAACGAGACAATTCCTACTAGTTCCCCTATATAAGGAGAATTCATTAGAGTCAATGGGATTGAAAACTAGAAAACCATTTTCAAATTGCGATAAGTTTTTTTGAGCGACAAGTTGAAATTGATCTTTTTGGCCTCGTCAAACTGCGATCGGAGGCCTACAAAATGGCTTTGCCAAACTATCCCGAAAAGTGATTTTTCCTAAACTAAATGTTCCATGAAATTGTCTAGTATAAATGTTAGAGGTTTTCAAAGATAGGAAGTGATTTCTCTTTCCGGGTTTCAAATGGTGGTCCAGAACGGAAGCCAATTTTCTAGATTTAACATTTTTTTACTGCTGTAAACTACTGTAACAGGGCTCCTATAAGAGCATCACAAATATCACATATGTTCGTTCAAGGTAAATCCAGATGTCATGGTGACTCCTCACATAACAAGGTACACAAATGAAACCTAACAACTCATTTTTAGAGTTCCAAAGGGTATTTATTGAGTCTCGAAAAATGCAAAAATTAACTATTTAACGGGAAGAAGGTCAACAATATTACTGGGAAGTCAAACTCGGCTTGTCGATGTACTAATAGTGTAGTGATATAACTAGTTAGGAAGCTTTCTAAATCACCTCGGAATGAGGGCGAAGTTCATGTTTTAATGTAACAAGTTATTTTTGCCTCATGAGTAACGACAAGAAATTTCATTATTTTTGCACGAGTTGAAATAAACAATTAACTTTATTAAGATCTTGATATTTTTAATTTTTTTAAGTTGTAAACAAAAAATAAAATATGAGAATTATGAAAGATGAGGAAGGTGAACCATGCCTAGAAGGGATAGAGTCGGTCAAGCCCGCGGCTTCGATTCAGTAACTCTCTTGGCACTTCATCAACCAGTTAAAGAGCATAGATCTAACCTCCACCATGTCACACTAACTTCCCGATCACTTGAAGTTTTCCAACATATTAAGTAGTTGATTGTGCATTTCTAAAACCTTTTAAATATATCCATTATGTGCATATCTTGCAATCCTGGCATTCCTTGAGACAACATTTATTTGAGGCATTCTATGAAACACGTGACTTGCCTTGTGTATGCTTTTGCAATTTGCATACTTGTCTACTAGTGCACTTGCAACTAAAATCCTCTACCATTATGCTTTGACGGTTGTCTGAGGCCTGCTCTAAAGCTCCCATTTTGACAGAGGATGGGAGGATGCTGGAAAAAGGTTGTGGAGTCTGGCTTAACACGTACCAAATGCATTTGCTTGAAAGTTTCCAAGGCCTTTTCAACAAACTCATTTTTTTACACATCCTACCATCATTACAGTCCATAAAACACATTTCTTTCAGGCATTGTCAAACAGTTTGCATGCTTCCACATTTTGCACATTCTCATGTGCTCACCAAACACCAAGCAAACATAACCACACAGCCACCATAGGCCTGGCAGCCATAAGCAAATAAACCAAAAATGAAGCTTCCATGGTCAAGGTGAAATCCAAAAGCCACATTTTTATAGGCATTTTGTCACACAGTCCATGGGATTTGTCTATACTTTTACATTTTTCATTCATATCTAACCGAGCACCTACAACATCTATGCCTGAAAAAGCTCCTATTTAAGAAGCGGCGTGAGGATGCTAGCAATGGATGCAAAATTTGTTTTAAAGGTTCCAAGGTGTATTCAACAAACCCACTTCACACATAACCAAAAAAAAAAATCCACACGATTTTTCAAAAAATCCATTTTGTGCATACATGTCTACCTGGGGTTGTTGTAACTTCAACATCGACAAAAATTTCTATCTTTTATGTCTTTGAAAGAAGTCACACACAGTGCAGGCGCATTTTTGACATAGGCTAGGGGAAATTTGGCACATGACGCAAAAAAGGAAACATGGCACTCCATGGGATGACATTTGGCTAGGAATTTCTTAAAAAATAAACAAAACACCTAAGCGAGATGAGATCGAGCAAAAATAGTGACCAAGGAATTGTAATACATGTTTCTTTCGGGCATTTTTTCCTTTCTCCCTGCACATTTTCAGTGTCACACTAGCCATAATCCTCCTCCACACCTTCTTGATCACGGTGGGTGCGCAAGGATTGGTCCGAGTTTCCCCCTTCTTCCTTCATGGCAGCAAAAACTATCCCTCTCTCCTTTCAACGAAAAACCAAGGATGAAAACAAAACATCCCCCATGAAAACCTGAGCCCCTTTTTCCCTAATCCTCCCCCATAAATTCACGGGCCTTTTTTAAATTTTTATTCTTTTATTTTATTTATTTTATTATTATTATTTTTTTATTTTTTTAATAAAAGGAGACATTACACTAAGGGGATGTGTTCCACATGTTGGCATCTCCATCAACCCATATACATTATAATATCATATCCCAAGGTACATTATAATTATGATCCTCATGCATAGATTCACTAACACCTCGAGGTTTTGGTATAATAGTTTTTACATTTGGTATCAAAGAAATCAATCGGAGTTCAAGTCCCAAAACGGATAGCTATGCTGATATAGTAGTGTTCGCTCGGGGCTCGTATAGGGTAAGGAGTGGTCCTACTATACAGGTGTAAATCTATCTCGGGTCTGGGCTATGAAAGTGTGGTGGGATGCTATGATCCTCATGTGCAGATTTCACTAGAGCCTTGAAGTTTTGGTGTAACGGTCCATTACATTTTGTATCATAACAACAACCTTGTTTCAAGTCCCAAACCGGGGCTATGTTGTAATTGCAGTGTTCACCTAGGGCTCATATAGGGAAGGAAATGGTCCCAATATATGGGAAAAAATATATCCTGGGGTATGGGATACAAAAATGTGGTGGGATGTTATGATCCTCATGTGCATATTTCACTAGCACCTTGAGTTTTGGTGTAATGGTTCATTACAAGCGTTGAGTGAAAATCTCATCCCAAAGGTCATATGATCATTGGCAAGGAAAAGGATGGATGTTTCCTTGTAAACTAATTTCTCTTGCAATTACAAATTTTTGTGGCAGTTTCTCCATCCAATCCCTTGTGACTTCTTCTCTATCATCATTGTTATTATTGCAGTTGTGCACACCAGTTATTGTTTACATAAGACACAAACTTTCAAATTCCTCATTCTTGTCATAGAGTTTGTAGAATCCATCTAGAATTGAATATCCATAATCATAAACCTTTTCCACGTATTTTTTACTGTGTCTCTTAACATTTTTGAATAATCAATTAGTATGAGAATAATAATAATACAATCCAACATGTTGGTTCCGAAAACTATTAACAACTCCATTATCACATCAAAAGAAATATCACTAGAAAAATTACAAAAATCAACGATCACACATTCAACATTGAAAGGATTAGTCGAAGGAATAATGATAAAGTTGAAAGAAGATGGAATGGATATGCACATTGACAAGTAAAATATTATGTGTCTTCCATCCTTGTTGGTATATTTCCATCCATTGACATCACATAGTTGTCTAATATTGTCTAAGCCTCAACAAGAAGAACTTCTTCCACCTTAGGGTATTTTTTAGTTTTTCCTTTTTCCCCTATATGGGAATCAAATTTTATTTTTCACTTTCTCTCTTCACCCAACAATAGAAAACTAGTGGTAGTGTGATTCATGTAAATTAAATTTTTCAATTACATTGGATTCACTGCAAGTTGTCAATACAATATTATCTAGATGTTTATTTTTAAATAATGTATAACTTTTTCTCTCATTTTTCTGTCTCCTTTTATTTCTCCAGTAAGTAAGAATCAAATGTCTCTATTATTATGCCTTCCTCAACAAATCCAATTAACTAGACATCCCTTGATTGCACTTTATCAGCTAGTACTAATAGTTCTTCATTGGTCATTCCTCTAGCATCCCTAAATGAATTGGATGTGAATCTTGCCAGTGAATTTGGTTGAAAGTTAACCAATTATCCTTAATATGGTGAACAAACAAGGCCACCTGATCTAAACAACTGAAATTTTGTTGTCCATTTAGTCCATATATCATCAGGAAATAATAGAAAATTCCATTTTCTTATATAGACTCTATGGTTTTTGCACTAGGAAAATTAAAAGGCATTGATTCTCAAAGCTTTGCATTCAAAGGACAAATATTTTTTAATATCTTTTTATATGAAAAAAGTAAATGTTAATAACCAATGTAATAAAATTAAAATACATTACCTTCCACTCTTCTATCTTTTTTTTTTTTGTTGATCCAGGATGTTGAGGACATCCTAGTGATTGCCAAACTTGATCTAGCTTTGTACAACAAATCAATAAAATTGGTTTTTATCCAAGTTTTGTTTACTTCATTATGTTGTTTGCAAATATTAGTAATGGCTTTGGTAGATTCTTTTGTAGAGATAGAATGTGAGCCTTTCAAAACCGTAGCCTCAAATGTAAAGAATTGTAAGTCTCTAAGACAATTTTTTTCACATATATTATATGTTTGTCCATCAAGTATATAAAATTTCACATCATCCCTTTCTAGGTCATTCGGATCATGGAGTTCTACAAAGGTTATTTGTATACTATAAGAAGGAAGAAGAATTGCATCCCTCTATGTAGGAATAACATTTATCAACATGGAGTGGAAAAGAAGGTCAAAATTTTCATCATCTATAGGATGATACTAATATTATGGAGGTGTTACATGACACCTTGAAACATTAATTGAAAATACTTCACCATTGAATAAAAACAAATGAAACTATTGAATAGTTGAAGGTTATTTTCTTATAATATAGTGGTTGCTTTCTTCAACAATGTAGCTGATTTAGTATTCTTTTTTCAACCCATGAAACTTTGATTTAGATGGGTTGATATCCTAATTTAGAAAAATATGTTCACCCCAAATTAGTAAAAGCTTGGCATGTTTTGGAGGTGAAAGAAAACTTTTCTATTTAAGAAATGAAAAACAAAAGAGGTTTTTTCGTTTCTATACATTTTTTAAATACTTGTAAAAATTCCATTATGAATTTCTTCTGCATTTGAACAACTAGTATTGTCATAATCTATAAGCATCCCCAAATTCCAACCATATTGTGAATATGAATATGGTGCGTTGTCTATTGAGGCTTACATTTCCCATTTCTTGAATAAAGAAACTTCCAAATCCATATACAGAATAAGACACTTATTGTTTTCAAAGTCAATGCATTTGACTTGAACACAGTGTCCCCGAATCAATAACTTCTGAGGATAAACTATACCAAATTCCTCTTGAGTTTCATCTATAACAAAAAACAACCACAAGTGATGTGGTAGTTTTTAGGGGAATGGATTTCAACAAACCATTCCTCATCTCTTTTCTTCCAACAATTACCACCTTTGATGAATGGAATTATCGAGAAATAACACATGAACAATGGAAGACATTTTACCTATAATTGGAGTATAATACATTAATAATAAGTTCATTTATGAAGTATAAAATATTTTTTTACATTTTTGATAAGGAATATAAGTATTACCATAGCGGTCACCAACCTCTAGAGTTCCTTACTTTGTATCATTGGAGAGTAATTAACTTAATGGTTAGTGACCGCTAGGCTTCAATTGGACATGATATGTATCATTCAAACGTTATTCTGATAATTATAGACATTTAATCCTCTCGACTATATATACGTCGATATAAATTATTTTACATTGTCTTGGTATAAAAAAATCTTAGAACCAATAACTCCATTAATGTGATTTTTTCTCAAACACTCTCTTCAAAATATAGAACAATAATTCATATTTTATGGATCAAATCAATAATAAAAAATTATCCAAAAATGTTATATCCATTTATGATGCATTGAAAGGATAAGCATTCATTTCACCTTTTGATAGGATTATCATTGAGTCAAACAATCTATAACATTACATAGATGGCATGACAAGAATGTTAAAAAATATAGATCTTAGTGGCACATAAGCTTCTGGTTGACATATAAATGGACAACTTAAAACATTCCTTGTTGGTCATTTACACCTATTGAATGGAATAACATAGAGGACACTAAGATCTAATGTTTGGTATTTTGAAGAGAGTGTTTGAGAAACAAATCACATTAATAGAGTTAGTGATCACTAATAATTTTTTTTGTTATACAAGATGATGTGAAATAAGTGTATATATCAAACGTATTGTAGTGAGAGGATTAAATGTATAAAAATTCTAAGTAATATATTTAAAGTGTAGAGGTCCTTAGGAAATTCCACAACAAGCTATCAAATACAACTGGGAAGGATTACACATTTCCTAAACATAAGTATGGCCCTAGCAACTCTAGCCATTTTCATGGAAACATTGTAGTCTAGAAGGTCATGATGGGTTATACTTATTTGTTAAAATATTTGATTATTAACAATGTTTATTGAGTGCCTCTACACCAAGGGTCTATTGTCTCTTACTTTGATTATAAGTTAGATTTTTATAATACTAGATGAAGAAATTTTCCAAATTATTTTCAAACTTATGTTAATGCATTTAGAGCATTGTTCTTAACTTAGGATAAATATTTAATGAGGTAGGTTATGACCATATTTAAAAAACAAAAAACATAGTTTTTTACTAAATAGAGATAAGTTAATAAATAAGGTCTATTGGCAATTAACAAGCTATCTAAGCTCAAGCCATTACACTTTTGTCATTATAAACACTATATGTATAACTATGGATTTTCTAGTAGGTTTCATTGATTATAATCTCAATCATGATGGTTATGGACTTATTTGTGAGCCATGTACTACACTACATACCCTTTAGAGGGATCAAGACTTATGTATTTCTCATAAGATATATTGTTTGTAATATATAATTCAATGGTTCATATGGGAGAAAATTATTAGCAACCACTAATATTTGGATTACTTATTTAAAGGGAAAACATAGGGGATGATAGGCTCAATAGTTTATTATTTTAAAAATAGCAATAAAATAATAAATCATGGTCTATCTTAGCGGTTGCTAGGCTCCTACCATTACCTCTTGTCATTGTAAACACTATATCTGTATAACTATGGAGTGCTAGTAGATTTCATTGATTATTATAGTTGTATCATATTAGATGGACTATCCCTGGCAGAGCCATGTGATACACTACATACCATCGAAAGGGATTAAGCCTTATGTAATTCTCATAATATATATTGTTTGTAACATATAATTCACATTGGTTCATATGGGAGAAAATTATTAGTGACCGCTAAACTTCATTACTTATTGAAAGGAACGACATAGGGGATGCTAGGCTCAACAATTTCTTATTTTGAAAATAGTGATAAAATAATAAATCATGGTCTAGCTTAGTGGCCACTAGGCTCCTACCATTACCTCTTATCATTGTAAACACTATCTATATAACTATGGAGTGCTAGTAGGTTTCATTGATTATAATTGTATCATATTGGCTGGACTATCCCTGATGAGAGCCATGTGCTGCACTACATACCTTGAGAGGATCAAGCCTTATGTATTTCTCATAAGATATATTTTTGTAACATATAATTCACATTGGTTTGTATGGGAGAAAATTCTTAGTGACCACTAAGCTTCATTACTTATTGAAAGGAAACAATATAGGGGATGTTAGGCTCAACATAGTTTCTTATTTTGAAAATAGTGATAAAATAATAAATCATGGTCTAGCTTAGTGACCACTAGGCTCCTACCATTACCTCTTGTCATTGTAAACACTATTTGTACAAATTTGGAGTGATAGTATTTTTCATTGATTTAATTATATCATATTGCTGGACTATCCCCTAATGAGAGCCAAGTGTTGCACTACATACCCTCGAGAGGGATCAAGCCTTATGTAGTTCTCATAAGATATATTGTTTGTAACATATAATTAACATCGTTTGTATGGGAGAAAATGCTTAGTGACCGCTAAGATTCATTACTTATTGAAAGGAATGGCATAGGGGACACTAGGATCAATAGTTTCTTATTTTGAAAATAGTGATAAAATAATAAATCATGGTCTAGCTTAGTGGCCACTAGGCTCCTACCATTACCTCTTATTCATTGTAAACATTATATATACAATTATGGAGTGCTAGTATTTTTCATTGATTATAATTGTATCATATTGGTTGGACTATCCTGATGGAGCCATGTGTTACACTACATACCCTCGAGAGGGATCAAGCCTTATGTAGTTCTCATAAGATATATTGTTTGTAACATATAATTCACATCGGTTCATATGGAGAAAATGCTTAGCAACCGCTAAGCTTCATTACTTATTAAAAGGAATGACATAGGGATGCTAGGCTCAACAATTTATTATTTTGAAAAAATAGTGATAAAATAATAAATCATGGTCTATCTCTTAGTGGCCATTAGGCTCCTACCATTACCTCTTGTCATTATAAACCCTATTTATACTATTTTGGAGCGCACTAGTATTTTTCATTGATTATAATTGTATCATATTGGCTGGACTATCCCTAATAAGAGCCATGTGTTGCACTACATACCCTTGAGAGGGATCAAGCCTTATATAGTTCTCATAAGATATTTTTTTAACATATAATTCACATTCGGTTTGTATGGGAGAAAATTCTTAGCGACCGCTAAGCTTCATTACTTATTAAAAAGGAATGACATAAACTTATTAGGCTTAACAATTTATTATTTTGAAAATAGTGATAAAATAATAAATCATGGTCTAGGTTTACAGCCGATAGGATCCTACCATTACCTCTTGTTATTATAAACATTATTTGTACATTCTTTTTGTAGTTTTCATAAAAATTTAGTTAGATAACCTATAACATTTCATATATTAATGAAAAGTAATCCTAGAATATAAAAGGCTATGGCCACTAGAAATATCCTTGAGAAATAAATGGAAAACATAAAACATGTATAGTTTTTCATTAACACATATTGAAAGGAATATCTTAGTGGCCGATAATACCTAAAAATTTATTATTTAAATCCATGAGTTGGAATAAAAAATTATGACAATGGGGTTCAAGGATGTTCATTATAATTTTTTATATATAAGACGATGTGAAATATGTGTCAATTATAATGTTGCCTAACTATTTGGTTCAAACTTTCCACGTGACACATTTTAATTTGAGAATTATATTGAATTAACGTGTATTATATTTAACAATGTTGATATTGATTTTGATAATAATAAAAATAAATGCGTAAATATTATTCATATTAAAATTTAAAGCTATGTTTAGGATTTTTTTTTTAATAATTTTTAAATATATTATATATAGTTATTATTTTTTATTATTATATGTTATTTATAAACAAAAAAAATTTGATATTTTGTATTTAAAATTTTTTTCTCCACATATTTGGATAATTTATTATGTTCATTATTTTAAATTTTATTGGTTTAAACTTTTTATGTCATTTTTATCATAAGGAATTATTAAATTATGAAATATGTTGTTAATTTAGGATCTTTGTAGTTTGTAGTTATAATTGCAATTATTTTAATTTTTTTTTTTCAATCTTGATGGATTTAATAAATAGGGTGTAACCCCCATATTATTAAAAAAACTTTAATGTTTCTATTGCTTATTTTTTGTTGAGCTTTTTTTATTAAACTTTAGGTTATTATGTTTAATTTTATATAATAATAATTAAAAATTGCATTGTTTTGAATTTATGTTATTTTTTTATTTCATAATGAGGTAAAAATTTAAATTTTGAATTGTGAATTCCCCCACATTTATGAATATTTGAAATTTCAATATCCTGCACTTTTGCTTTATGAGGGGAAAGTCAAATTTTCAAATTTTGAAATCCCAAAATTTTTCTATTTTCAAAATTTCTATCATGGAATGTGCCAAACAAATTAATAAATACCTTAGAGAAATATTGATTGGGTTTCTCATTTTTTTGGCCTCTGAAAAAGCAACTCTTGAAAAAGAATAATACGTGTAGGTTTTAGATCGAGGCAAAGTCTCATGAATTCTACATAAATGAATCATATCTTTTGTTTAGGGCAAGGGAATATAATATTGTTTGAGCACACAAAAAGGCACACAAAGGAAAGGACACACACAAAGGAGGAAAAAGGAAAAAGGAAGCAAAATTTAAATAGAATCACTTAAATAGTTTGTTTGAGGATAAGATAGATGGATTTTCAAAGACATCATTAAGCATGAAAGAATCTTAGATATTACTAAATCAAGTATTTATTAAAATCATATATTATAGTAAAAGTGTACCTTTTTTTTTAATTTGCTAAACTATTAGTAGTTTTTTAGTAATTAGTGACTAGTTCTTGTGTGTTACACGGTATTTCAGCCCTACTTTTCCCTTTTGAATCAATTGATCCACACCAACCCTACTTTTCCCTCTTTGAATAGTTCTCCGCATTCAACCTTTCTTTTTTTTTTTTTTGAATGCCTTGTCAAACCACATTGTTCTTCATGAAAACATAATTTTTTTTGCCCTAATGAAATAAAATGGAATCCCTTTTAGGTCTAGTATTTCTCTATGTTGAACGCTTTCCCATTTCTCCCTTTCTATGTCTCTCTCTGGGTATTTTCTTTTTGATTTTTTTGTTCTCATTCCTGCGATTTTTTTTTCCCAATTTGATAATGATGGCTTGTCGCATAGTCACATTTTTAAAAAATTTTAATGGGTTGTGAGAACAAAAATATTTTAATGTTGTTTATTAAGATGATACAAATAAAAATGTGGAAAATTATTTCATTATACATTTTTACATGGTTTCTCTTAGACATTTTAGGAAAATATATGAGGTTAACAAATTACTTTAAAACTATAGAACCATATTAAGTATTCAATTGTATGATAAATATTTTCAATTATATATGTTTTCCAAATGTATAAATAGTCAAATGTAATGTCTTCAACAATTTTTTTTTTGTATAATGGAAGGTAAACATATTATATATACGCTTAAATATTATTAAATATAAATTTTAATCACTATATATTTAAATATATATTTTTTTTTACTTAAGCTAATCTAAAAAAAATTAAATAGCTTTTTGTCACCATGATATAATTCTTTATTTTGAAAACCAATTTACTGAACCCAAAATTTATTTTGAATTGAATGTGAAAAAAGAAGAGATAATATGTATCGATAGGATTTAACAAATTTTTGAATATATTTAATCTTAATGAGAGACTAGGTTATTATAACATATTATTTGGAGCTCAAAATACTATGGATTTAACAATATAAACTAATTTTTATTATATAGATTAGTGATGACTTATGTTAGGCTCAACCATAATATGTATCGATTGGATTTAAAAAATTAATGGAATATTATTTGAGCATTAATCTTGTAGGTTATGGCATAACATGGGCATAGGATTTATTTAGGGTTTAACAACAAAAGATATTATGAGATTTATAAAGATTATTATGTTAGGCCACAACATAATATGTATCGATCAGATTTAACAAATTAATGGAAGATATTTTGATCTTAGCGGCCAATAACTTAATTAGCCATTGACATAATAATTTTACCCATCATTAGGATATACAAAAACATAATATTTGGATCTTAATGGTCACTAGGATTTAACAAATTCAATTAACATAGTTTGAGCTTAGCACCTTAGGTAATTAAACAATGTAATAATTTGAGATAAAGGGTCACTAACATTTAACAAATTAAAGAAATACATTTTGAGCTTAACGTCTTCTAGGTTATGCCTCAACATAACCTAACAAATTATATTGTAATCTTAGATGTCGCTAGATTTTAAAAATTAAAGTAAGATGTTTTGAGCTCATCAACCACTATGTTAAGAAACAAAATTTAATTTGGAGAATTATATAACACATAAAAGTTTGACATTTAGATTTGTTTTGAGCTTAGTGGTTACTAGGTAAAGCCTAAAGTAGTAAATAAATAGATGAACAAATCTTTTTATGAAAATCAAGATGTGTATACATTAGTAAAATTTATTGTTTGGATTTAAGAATTTAAAGTAAAATATTTTGAGCTTAGTGGCCACTAGGTTATGCCACCACATAGTATTTGGAGCATAGCGGTGGTTAGGATATAAAAATTAAATTAAGATATTATGAGCTTAGTGGCCACTAGGTTATGCCACAACATATTATTTGAGATCTTATTTAATTTAATTTAGGATTTAACTATTTCAATTAAGATATTATGAGATTAGTGAAGATTATTATGATAGGCTATGACATAATATGCATAAAAAGATATAAAAAATTAAAGGAAGATATTTTGAGCTTATTGGTTGCTAGTTTAGGCCACGACATAATATTTGGAGCTTGTAGTCACTAGGATTTAACAAATTACAAGTTATAGAATGATATTTTGAGCTTAGCCACCATTATTTTATGCCACAACATAATATTTGGAGCTTAGTTGTCAGCTAGGTTTTAAAAAATAAAGTAAGATATTGTGAGCTTAGATTAATGTTTTAGGTTAGGTTATGCCATGACATAATATTTGGAGCATAACGATCGTAAGATTTAAGAAATTAATTTAAGATATTATGAGCTTAGCCACAACTAGGATATGCCAAAACATAATAAGGATCTTAATGGTAGTAGGATTTAAAAAATTAAATTAACATAGTTTGAGCTTAGTGGAAACGCTAAGTACTTAAACAATATAATATTTCGATCTTAAGGGTCAATAGCATTTAACAAATTAGAGAAGGATATTTTGAGCTTTTGCATCCACTAGGTTATGCCTCAACATAACCTAACAAATTATATTGTAATCTTACAAGTCATCTAGGTTTTAACAAATTATAGTAAGATGTTTTGAGCTTAGTACCGCTAAGTTAAGATAATACTTCCAAAATATAATATTTTCGAGCTTATGGGTCGCTAGCATTTAACAAGTCAAAGAATAATATTTTTAGCTTAGATTCTACGTTAGGTTATGCCATGACATAGTTATTTGATATTATGATCACTAGGAATTAACAAAATAAAGTAAGATATTGTGAGCTTAGTGACCACTAGGTTATGCCACAACAACATATTTGGATGTACAACTACCATGTGCATGTTTAGATAAGTATAACATTTGGAATATATACACAAACATTCAATAAATTATAAATATTAATCTATTTACATGATATACATATTTCATTACTTTCCCACTATGCTCAAATATTATGTGACTCATGATTCATTGTGGATCATTTCTTAATTATGGATTGGTGTTGATCTGGTTCACATGTAAAGTTGCTTCCTGAGTTTTTTTCTCTTGTGTGGGGCATGTTGTATCACATTTGCTTTTTTCCACAAGAAAGGATTCTTTACAAATCTTGTAATCTCTATCTATCTTTCTATGTCCACAATAGGATTTTTAAAGAGCACACTAGCCTTGTCAAACAAAACCTCTTTGAGTAACATTTGCTTTTATTGTGATTTCCTTCAGAGTCTCTATTTTTATATTTTTCCCTAGTTTTGGAGACAATCTCAATGACCTGTGAAGTTTCTCCTTCATTTTCCTTTGTTATTCTACTTTGAAAATTAACCAAGAATTCTTAAGCAATATAGAAAACTCTTCACTAGAAACCAACTCATGGTTTTCCTTAAATACTTCCATAACTGAGGCTTCTCTGAAAATATGAATTCCTCTTAAAACTATGTCATCAAACTAGAGAGATAGTTTTCTTACCTGATCTTTCCATTCCCTTAGTATTTCCTTGGTATAATTAGCATATGTATGGCATATACCAATATCATCCATGGTTATAATTGAAGGGTCTTTACAAATACCTTCCTCAATAACCTGTCCCATATATATTAATGTTTTCTACATGGATCCCATTATTTTAATGATATTTCGGTCTTCTTTAGGTAGGATTGTTCCTTCATATTTTCCTCGATGCATTCCTTTATAACATTATACAGCCATGCAATGCCTCTTCTACATCAAAAATGTACCTTATAGGAACTATGACCTTTAATTGAGTTTCAAGCTCTTTATTTCTAGCATGTATGCCTCTCACTACTTCTATGACTACTTAGTTGTAGCCCTTATCAAGGAATCTATGGATCTTCTCATATTGCACCACTTGGGAGCCTTTGGATTTTCATTTCTTTGTAAGAGAGAAGAGGTCTTTGAAGTTTCATGTCAGAAAATGGCTTGTTATGTTGCCATCTTCTTTTTGGTTAGCCTTTTCAAGGTTCCCATTCTTGGATTGAATTCAATGTTTACTAAGGGATCTTCTTGTGCCTCCCAATCTGGTTGTTCTTTGTGAGAAATTATGGATTTCTCAACCCAATATTGTCTCACTTCATGTGGAGTGGAGGGAGAAGATTGAGATGGTTGCATTAGGGCTTGCATTGGCTTGAGATTTCAGTTTGTGTTGTCTCTTCTTCTTCATCTGAATAAGTTAAGGCATATGCCACCAAATTTGGAGCTTCATTTGGTGTGGGCTTGACATCTTGAACCTCATATAGAGTTTCAATTGATGTAGGAAACATTGGAGGACTATGGAGAATGGGGGAGTGTGGGATTTTTAAAGGATCCAAATAAAATTTCCTTTCTCTTTGTAGCCTCCTTTTTAAAATTTCCTCTTAGAGGGGGAACTTCCCATATCATCTTCATATTCTTCTTAACAAGGCTATCATCTATTTGGGTAATCCATACCCAGTCATTGACATCATCCTTGTGTGCATAGGATATATTTATTTATCCTCTAAGTGACTCAAGGTGTTTGGAAATCCTTTTCATGTGGTCATATTGCCTTAGAGGGTGTTGGGGAAGATGGAATGAATTTATATGGGCCGATGCAGCTTTCAGATTAGGCCACCTATTAAATTTCTTGCATCCCATAGTGACTGAGAGGGGGATGTGTTTTAAGCTTCTTCTTCTTTGCACTTTCCAAAAATACCATTACAAATATGATATGCCACCTCTTGTTTTGCTAATTTTCAGGACACATAGTATGATATGGAAATAAAAAGGAGGTGTAAGGATCCCCTCAATCATGATAACAATATATTCTGGATAGAAGAATACAACTCCCATTTTCCTTATGGAAGTGAGGATGTCAATGAGATATTTTAGGTGTCATTGTTTCATGTATTTTTGGTAGAGAGAAGGATATAAATAAGTGCATATATCTTGAATATGAGATCTAAATGATGGGCATACAAGTATGAATATAGTTCATTTAGTCTGCAAAGGGCATGAAGGAATCCATTTTTGACAAGAATTTTGAATAGTTGAGAATACCACAAACTACATCAAAAGATAGGAAGCCATGTAAAATGATTTCCCATTGTCCACAAAATTTTTTCTTTGGCTCACCAAATTGAAACATAACACTTTCCCTAAGGAAGGAATATTTCCTTCATCAATAATCATAGAAATTAAAGGGATCTAGGATACATCAACCTTAGAGATAGAAGGTTTTCCATATAGCATATTCATGAGGGCCATGCCAATATATAAAATCTTGGTCTAAACCATTTTAATAATAATTTCACTCTTAGATAATAGAATCATCCATATTATCTATTGGGTCCATTTACCCAACTCTATAAAAGATCTCTTATTTTCCTTATGGTCATCCAGACTCAACTATATCTTTATTTATACAAGGTGTTTAGTATGGAAGTTTGTAATAACATCTATATGCATGCCCAACATAAAAACCTATTCTATTTTTCCATGATTTAGAAAATAAGGTCCACTCCTTGGCCTTGGAAAAATTAGATAGGAAGTGATCATTTTAGAAATGGAAGCACCTCTAGTTTAGTGAAATTAAATGGAGGCCAACTCTTTTTATTTCCCTTATGTCTTGGGACCTTAGTTCTTGATTTTTGAAGGATACCCTTTTCATCTACGACATCTACATCAAGAATTTCATTTTGTACTATGGAAAAAATAGCTGAGTAATGTTGAAATTCATGATTTAAGGAAGTTGGATCAAAAATGGTATCTCTCATTACTATTGGTGTCCACATAGGAATATAAATAAGCATCTACATGTTCAACAATGCCAATTCTCCCACCATGTTGAAGGATTCTAGGTCCACAAACATTGCATATATCACAAAATAAAAATAGATAATGAGCCAAAGGAATACTTGCATTTACATCAACACTCTTATGTCTCTTATTCTGAATATTTTTTATATTAAAAAATCAATTGAAAAATAAATGTAAGAAGTGTTGATAGTTTCATCACATCATGAAAAATATTAATGAAATGAGAAAAGTGTGACAATACATGCATATTGAGGGGTCAAGACATACATTATTTTGATCTAGTGGTCACTAGGTCAACTCACAACTAAATATTATCATCTTAGCGATCATTAGGCATTATTCTAGGACAACTATGAATGCATTGAGAAAAGTGAACAACAATACATGCAACATTGAGGGGTAAACATATACCTATTATATGATCTTAGTGGTCATAAGGTCAATCACAATGATATATTTACAAACTTAGCGATCATCTAGAATCAATCATCATAAAACTATGAATGCAATGAGAAAAGTGTGATAATACATGCACTCTTGAGGGGTCAAGACATACATAGTTATGATCCTAGTGGTTCACTAAGGTCAGCCACCATGAAAAATTTAGAGCTTAGTAGTCACTAAGATTAGCCCCTAAAAATATTTAGAGCTTAGTGTTCATTAGGCATCATTCATTGGAAACTTATTAAAACCTTTGAGAAAAGTGCTGCAATACATATTTTCTTAAGGGTAAATTTATGTACATATGATTAGTTTGTTGTAGGGATGTTTATGCCTCTCTTTAATTATTTATAATTGTATCATATTGGTTGGACTATCCCTAGTGGAGCCAAGTGTTGCACTACATACCTTTGAGAGGGATCAAGCCTTATGTAGTTCTCATAATATATATTTACAAGTTATTGAAAGGAATGTATTTATATCTTTAATTTCATTTTTATATGATTTATTTTTTATATATATATATCTTATTTATGATACCATATCTATATCTTTGGATAAATGAAGTCTCAATGGCCATAAAGGTCTCTGCTTAGTCAAAAAAAACATTAAATATTTGCCAAATATCCTAGCGTACTCTTACAACATCAAGATGATGGACTCATGATATTATGTATGAGTGCAAGAAGTTTTTCAATCAATCATAACATTATTTTTTCTCTCCACCAGAGTTCATTTTAGCTTGCTTAATGAAGTTGAATTATTTTGTATACATAATACGAATGGAATACATACAAAATTACTCTTCTTGTCTATAGGTTATTCCTTATTTTAGACTCAACTACTAATAATTTGATAATGTAAGATTTATCCTTAATTTAGTGATCATAAATAATCACCTATTCATGTTGATATGTTCTTAACATCTGAGTTACGTGAATCAAGAAATATCAACGTAATGAAGTCTATTATGAAATCATTTATTTGATTAAAAAATCTACATTCTATACCTAAAATACCCATAAAATTTCACAATAACACATCTTCACTCAGAAAAAGTTCCTTGATAATGTATTTGTGATTAAAAAAAATATTGAATAACAAACTTTGAAATTCAATACTTATTTAAATATTCAAGTCATAACGAAATGTCTAGAGAAACCTTTTGATATGGTCTTAAAGTTCACTTTATTTTAATTGTATACAAAATCCCTAAATAAATAATATCCCTAACTGAAAAAAGCTATTTTCCACATCCTTTTCAATAACACACTATTTTTTTGCATCCAACAAACATTGTTGTCCATGTTAGGTAATTTAGGAAACAGTTCTCAGTCCTCCTACTGAAACAAATTCCCATAACTTGTTTGTG
Organism: Taxus wallichiana var. yunnanensis; assembly: GCA_018340775.1. NCBI lineage: Eukaryota > Viridiplantae > Streptophyta > Pinopsida > Cupressales > Taxaceae > Taxus > Taxus wallichiana. The sequence continues at coordinate 112,958,216 of CM031243.1, forward strand.
TATTTCTTGCAAGCACGATATACACATATTTCACAAATCATTTATGGATAAAGCATATTGAATGAAAAATGATGTCAAACCCTTTGAATTGAGAATTATTTGTTAAAATTCTTTGAAATAATGTGGTTTCATGGACACAATTGACTAATGGAACCACACAAAATGGGTTTTTTTGAAAAGGCTACAAAAATTATACATTTACATATTTACAAAATTTGGAAGGGATGATGGTGAGAACACATACTGAATTTTGATAGCTAGATGAAATCAAACCATGTTAAGATTTTTTAATCAAACCATGATCATATTTTCCAATGGATGAATGTAGTTCTCTTCTAGTGGTCATTAAGGTCAACCATAATGAAATATTTAGAGCTTAGTGGTGGCTAGGAATCATTAATAGGAAAACTATTAAAGCAATGAGAAAAGTGCAGAAATACATGCACTATTGAGGGGTCAAGACATACATAGTTTTGATCCTAGTGGTCACTAAGGTCAGCCACAATGAAATAGTTAGAGCTTAGTGGTCACTAGCATCCTTCCTTCACAAGACAACTATTATTGCAATGAGAAAAGTGTTGCAATACATGTTTTCTTAAGGAGTCAAGACATACTTATCTCTGATTAATTTTTTTGGGATGTTTATACCTCTCTTTAATTATTTATAATTATATCATATTGGTTAGACTATCCCTAGTGGAGCCAAGTACTGCACTACATACCCTCGAGAGGGATCAAGCCTTATGTAGTTCTCATAATATATATTATTAGTTATTGAAAGGAATGTCTAGAGAGAGGTGCTAAGATTCATTAATATGATTTTTAGTCAACCTCTATTTTCAAATTAAGAAACAAAGAGAACTATTTGTGTAGCAGAAATTTCTAAGCCCACATGATTATATTGCTTAGATGTATTATCTAAAAAAACATAAACAAATTATTTAGAGCTTATCTGCATAAATTGAATATAGTGTTCAAATTACCAATCATAGTAGAGGAGATTTCCCATATCGTAGAGTTCTTCTTGGCATATTGTGAAGGGATTTATTTTGTATACATACGTATCTCTTTCTTGGTAGTGAAGGTGATCTTGAATTGTAACTCCTATTTGACCATTACAATTTTAAACTAGAGAAATTGTCAAGAAAAGAAATCCTCTTTGATCATACTACTCTCTGTATCATTTTATCCACTTCAATAATACATTAATATATCTTAGTGTTCATTAGTATCTTAGAATGGTAGAATTTTTGTTAACAACCAACTATTTTTAAGGCACTACTGCGGCCATGATCCTCTAAGCATTAGATCTTATCATTGGAAAAAAAAACATTTGTAGTCAAATATTTTCAATCCATTATCATTACCTAAGATTACTTTAAACTATATAAATTCCTCTTCAATAATACATAATGGCCATTTTGATCTTAATGATTTCTTGCATTAGATATTGTGAAGGGATTTATTATGTATGCATACATCTCTCACTTGGTAGTGAAGGAGATCTTGAATTGTGACTCATATTTGACCATTACAATTTTATAACTACATAAATTTTCAAGAAGAGAAAACCTCTTTGTATCATTTTATCCATATATAAACATGGTATAATGACCTTATCCATATAAAACATGGTATAACAACCTTAAATAAAATAACCATACTATTTGTAGAGTTAGTATGAGTATGAACATATATATGGATAACACAACATATAATCCTTTTAATAATATCCTTGGTCATTGTACATATGTATTTCCAAGATAGTAAATCTCACAATTTCCTTACACTTCACCTCCCAAAAAAACAAGAAGTAAAATTATTTCAACCCCAAAACTATTTCACTCAAAATTTTCTTGTATGTACATAACACAACTTTAGTATAATGCAATCCTGCCTTATAATTGTGGTATTGATCCTGGGAAAAAGCAATGGTGGAAGGAGAGGAGAGAGAGATTAAGTGGTATTGATCCTGAGTAGAGCAGGTGGTTTTGATCCTAGGAAAAAGCAATGGTGGATAAGAAAACCATTAAAACTAGTAAAAATGTGTTAAAGATAATAAAAATATCTTAGAGTTTCCTTGTTCATCGAAATCTCCTACCACAAATCTTTATTCATTCTTTTTTCTCCAAAATATGTTTGGTTCTCCCACTCTTGAAGAACCATATTTTTTCACAAATACCTCATTGTAATCCAACACCAACACATTGACTAGAAACTCATTCGTAACATAAATATCCTCTAAAATATTGTCATCGACAATGTCAATGATGTGGTAGCCATTGAATTTTACTGAGTATGTGCAATGGAGAGGCTATTTGTGGATAGAAATAAGGCCAAAAAAATAATATCAACTTTATCAACTTCATCTTCTCATCGATTCCTACACACCACCATGACCATACATCGATTCCAATATTCACTTTTGTATTGTGCATATTGATCCACCATCCATACCACCAGGATTATTTTTCAAAAAACACAACATAAACAAGTTCTTGGCAGGTGTTATGGGTTTGTAAAAAAGGATACAAATATTCCTCTGATGTTATTATGGATTAATATGCACCATTTATCTATCAAGATGAGCTCCATTAAAATGCACTTTGAACCTAGAGTGTCTGAAGAAGTATCCCAAATACTCGACTCCCTTCTGTCCTCTTTCACTACTCTTCATATTGTTAAATCTCTTACTAAAATCATTTATTTGATAAAAAATATACAATCTATACCACAATAACCCCTAAAATTTCACAATAATGCATTTTAAATCTAAAAAATCTTGAATAAAAAACTTCAAAATACAATATTTATTTCAATAATCAAATTGTAATGAAATGTCAAGATAAAAAATTTTCGAGAATGGTCTTAAAGTTCACTTCATGTTTAATTGTCTACAAAATCCCTAAATGAATAAAATCCCTAATTGAACAAAATGCTATTTTCCAGCAAACATTTTGTCATGACAAGTATTTTAGGAAACAGTTCTTAGTCCTCTTGTGAAAAAACTTCCCATAACCTGTTTGTGCATTTCATGCAAGCACGATATACACATATTTCAAATCATTGATGGAAAAAATGCATCTTGAATGAAAAATGATGCCAAACCCTTTGTATTGAGAATTATTTGCTAAAATTCCTTAAAGAATATGGTATCATGGACAACATTGATTATTGGAAGTGCAAAAATGGGTTTTGTTGAAAAGGCTATGGAAAATTCTACATTTACAAAATTTCATAATTTTGGAAGGGATGATGGTGAGAATGCATACCAATTTTTGGCACACAGAGAAATAAAAAAGTCTCTGGAAACCATGAAAATAAAATTTTGATGCTTTTCCTGCTTATATTTTTAATGGATGAATGGAGTGTCATGCTTACGCTTAGATGAAGAAGAATAAAAAAAAAATGTTCAAAACATATACTAAAAAAATGTCTATTTATATAGATATATGCAACTGACACATCCAACCACCACTTTATTTGGCATGAATTTTGAAAAGGCACATGTAAGACATTACATTGCTTTAGATTAAATGGATAATTAATGGATGAAAAAGTTAAATACTCCAAATGGCACACATATTTCCATGTACACATATTTCAAATGGTGCATGTACTTTCAAATGGCACATTTTACATTGTTTAGATTTAATGGATAATTAATGTTGAGGAAACCACAACATTAATTAGCATTTTACCTTTCAAAATGGTCCTCGTTAATAGTGTAATTAGTATTGTAAAGAATTAATGTAAGAATTTTATAATATATTTTTTTATTGTATGATTTTTTATAGTTAGACTCAACATAGGGGAAATAATTAAAGTGATGTCTGCTAGGCTAGATAACTTTTGAAATCCATACACTATGTGTTTTATGGATAAAAAGATACAAATAGTGGGATCTAAGAGTCTAATACAATGTGTTATATGGTCAAATAGGAGCACTAATTAGGTACACAATATATAATGTAGGAGGAAAATTTATGATCGGAATAGAATTGGTTTTATGAGGAATCATTAATTAGTACATCAAAATCTACAAGAGCTTTATTTCATATAAAATTTGTGGTTTTATTCGACATGAAGTAATAACCAAAACACACATGAGGCATGATGAGGTAGAGGTTGAAGGTTTGAATGTTAGCGATATTAGATGTATTATATATATATATATATATATTATAAAGGAAGAATCTTGAAGTTTATTATATGCGGCCACATGGCACAATCCATTGCTACTAGGCTCTGGGTAAAATAAATCCCTTATATAGGTTCAATCCTCTCTCTTCATAAACTACAACTAAACGCACTTTGAAATGTGAGTGATCACAACTTTGAATGAGTGATCACACTTAGAAGTGAGTTGAGACTCACACTTCTAAGTGTGATCACTCACACTTCAAAAAGTGTGATCATCACTCACATTTGACATGCCATTCTAGTAAATATTTGCATGAGTGTATGTGTACGAGAAAAATTTAAGTCCCAAGTGGCCGCTAGGCTAGACAACTTTTGAAATCCATACACTATGTGTTTTATGGATAAAATGATACACACATTTATAGGATCTAAGAGTCTAATACAATGGTTTATATGGAAAAAAGAGCGCTATTTACGTATGCAATATATAATGTAGGAGGAAAATTTATGATTGGAATAGAACTGGTTTTTTGAGGAATCATTAGTAACTTTATTTAGTATGAAAATAGTCATCTAATAACATAAATCCTTATATAGAGACTGAGGTAAAAGTTTATAAGTGTTGTTGTCAAGGATGATAAGTTCTAAAATAGATGACATCTATCTTAGAGTATAATTTGGATAGGATTTTCAAGGTCAATGTTTATTGATTTGAAAAAGGTAATATGCATAAATAGTCATATATGTATGATGATAATAAAATTGATATGTGGCATAAATGACAACAATCACTTATGTAATGTCTTGAATGCTAGCCAAATTCTATAGATGTTCAAGATTTAGATTGAAGGATCCTGCAAGGGTTAAATTTGATGTTGTTTAGACATTTTTTTCGTGATTTTAGCCATAAAATACTTATGAATATTTAAAATAACCATCACACACACGTGATGTGTACATTTAAAATGTGACCATCATTTTTATATAGATTTTATGTAAATTATAATAAAATATATAAATATATATTAAAAATAATAAAATAAATATAAAATAGTTAGTATAAATATCACAAATTTGTAGTTTTGAAAGGTAGTATTGAAATATTACCATCACCCAAAAAAATTGGATATGACATTTGGCCATCAAATTTAACCCTTGGAAGGAGGTTTTAGAGATGTTCATATAAGATGTTTATTTTTATTTTTCATTGTGATTTCAAGCATTTGTTTTAACCTTGGAATTGTTATTGATATTTCTCATTTTCAAATTCTCCATAGGTTTAAGATTTAAGTGTCCATGTTACTAATTTTATCTTTTTATGTGTGGATACAGTTGAAAATGAACTTTGTATTCGAAGAAGGAGCATATGTGGATTTACTCTCCAAAGATGTGATAGTTGTGGAGGGACTAGTTTATCCATCCAGAACTACACTCAATTGTAGAGAAATGGGGTCTAGCTTCTTCATTGTCACAATAAGTATTGTATTCAATGGTAGAGTGAGACTGCCATACACAATTGATGGTTGTGAAACAATGGAAGAAAGTGAAAACAAGGGATACTTTATCTAATGGAAAAGGAAGCAACTGATTGAGCATGTGATTTCATAAGTTTCACATGTGGGGTTGATGGCATACAAAACATCATGAGTAGTGACTCGGAGGATACATTTGATGAAGATGAGGATACTTAATGCATTCATTCACAAAAATGCTAGTAGTTATGATGTAGGTCAAACTTATGAGAAATCTATAGATAAATTGAAGTTATGTGGAAAGGATGTATGCCACTATGCATGGTATAGATGTCATGGAATCCCAAAGAGAACCTATTATGGATACAAACAATCTTGGATGAATGGTGAGAGGAGGGAAGTAAATGGAAAAATAGGAAAATAGAAACAAAATTCCAAGTAGTGTCACAACTATTGCATTGATATCCAAAATGGTGGAGAGAAATTATGATATATCACCACACATGTCTTGTTAAGTGGGACAAGATGATACTAAAGTAACAATGAAACTATTATTACCGCATGTTATAGTTATGCTTACATCCTTAAAAAGTGTAACGAGGGCCTTTCACTATTGAACCTTCCTCAAATGTCACAGTCAAACCTCTGCAAAATATGGAAAGAACATTTCTCCCATGTTTCAATCACAACTGGATAATGCTTCAAGTGACAACAAAAAATCACATGTTTTTTTTTGCATTTGCATCCATGCTAGATGGAAACCACACCTGTTAGATAGAAACCACAAGATCATGGGTATCAACAAACCAAAGATGTTTAAATTCCATGTCATCGACAACATTCTTGTCATGGAGTACAAAACATCATTCATGGATGCCTTATGGTCCCAACCAATTGAGATATGGAAAATAGTGGATGGGAAACCTTTCTTTCTCTGAAGGGACCCTTCAAAGAACTAAAAGAGATGGAAGACCTATATAGAGGCATTTAGGCATACATCACACAATGGGAAAAGAGTTCAACATATGGTGGAGAAGCATTTTGGGTTCAAAGATTACATATTGGAAAAATGTTTTGTGTTCCCTAGAGAATCCCTTTGTCAATTGTAGCATGATGAGGAGAGATTTTTGGCAAAAAATAATTTAGGATAGTGCAATGTATGATCAGATACTAGGTGCACCATGTCTTGACATGGATAAACTACTATAGTAAAAATGTCCTTTCAAATAAGGAAATATATGTTGGGCCTATTTTTGATAGACCTCGAGATGAATTCAACCTAGTAGTGGATGTGAATGATGGGAATATGATACTAGTAAGACCAATGATGATAACATACCTATATGGATGGGAAAGGTAGAATGAATTCTAATACAGGATGTTCACACAAAGGCTCAAAAGATAAGGGTACATTGGTGGGAACCCATAGGAAAAGAAAATATAGAAAAAGAAAGGTACCAAGAATGCTTTAAAAAAATCAATGGTGGAAAAATCAAGGGACACATCAGATATTGATATAGACAACGTCATTTGGGCATGGAGACCAAGAAAAATATGGAAAGGAGATCAAATTAAAATACCAAATTGGGGACATTATGGTATCAAGGACATACCTTGCACAAATTCAAGAACAATAATTAATGCATTGTAGTTAAAATTGGCTAGACTAGATACCCTTGAGAGGGATCAATCCTTATGTAATTTTGAATATAATTATCCGATGGAATTGATTCCTATGGAAATAAATTTTCAAATCCATGTTTTAAAACAACATGTTTAATGTAATTCTTAACTCTTTGTTGTTCTTTATGATTTATAGAATGGAAAAGCATAAAAGTAGTTCACATTATCTGGATTTTCTTCTATTTTGAAATTCCTAGTGACAACTAAATTCCATTACAATGATTTCCATTTTACAAATTGATCAAATAAATGTTAAAAAGATGTATCCTAATGTGCCACTAGGCTTATGTGTCTTAGTGGCATGAGGCTTATGTAACTTAGTGATGCTTAGGCTTATGTGTCTTAGTGGATGTGAGGCTTATGTAACTTAGTGACTGCTAGGCTTATGTAACTTAGTGGCCATTAGGCTTATGTAACTTAGCAACCACTAGGCTTATGTAACTTAGCATCCATAGGCTAGGTACCTTTAGGCTTATGTAACTTTGTTATGATTATCCTCTAGGATTATATATCTTATATATCTTTCTTAGGCTAATGTAACTTTTGTGGCGGCTAGTCTTATGTAACTTAGTGGTTGCATAGCCTTATGTAGCTTAGTGGTGGGTAGGATTATGTAACTTTCTACCTCTAGGATGGTGTAACTTTGCATCTGGTAGGATTATTTCACCTAGGAAGCTATTCTTATGTAAGTTAGTGGTCACTAGCCTTATGTAAGTTATAAACCACTAGGCTTATGTAAGTTAGTGTCCACTTGGATTATGTGGGGGAATCTAAAAATAACAAAATAGTAATCCTAAAATAGCAAATTGAAATCTAAAAATAGAAAAATTGGAAATTGGAATCCAATAATAGTGATATTGGAATCTAATATTAGTGAAATTGGAATCCAATAATAGCAATATTGGAATCCAATAATACGAAATTGGAATCAATAATTGGAATCCAATAATAGTGAAATGGAACTAGAATAAGTCCAATAATGATAATGTTGGAATCTAATATTGCTATAATGGAATCCAATAATAATGGAATAAATTGGAATCCAATAATAAAAAATGTTAAATTTCTTCCAAAATTGTAAATTGGAGTCCAGATTCACTAGAATATGGAACTCGAATAAGTCCAATAATGATATATATTGGAATCAATATTGCTACTAATGGAATCTAATAATAGTAATAATGGAATACCCATGTATTCTTATAGAAAAAATGGAATCCAATATCAATTCTTAACATGTGGGTGAATTGGATATTGTAATGTGACAAAATGAAATTCGACAAATGGATTTGTTTGGTTTTGGTATCTATTTTTTAACAATCGAGTTTGGGGCCCATGATATTCATCAATTTGAGGCATATCAACTGCAAGGTCCTTTTTAAAGGAAGGGGACCTTGCAAACTTTTTATCCAACTCCATAGAAGTATATTTATATTTATAAATCGCATATTCCTAAATCAAGAGGCATGTGGGATAAATCCCAATTATTTTGTAAAGACTACACAAAAGGATAAGTGGTGGGACTCCATGCCACCACATGACATATTCATCAAATCCAAAACATTTTCCACACAAACCATGGTCAAGTTTGATGCATGGACCAATTAAAAATGGTGGAGATATCTTATGTGTCATATATTATATTTAATCCCAACTAACAAAAAAAAGCATGGCTTATACACAAACTAGGGAGTAGCCAAAATTCATTTAAAATACTATGCTCAATGGATTTGAAAATAATGTGGGATAAACCCCACCAAAGGTGTTAAATTATATCCAAAAACATATGTGTAGTAGTAGGAATCAAACCCCTCTCCCCACACATTCTATTTTGATTCCTTGATATTAGGCCATGCATAACTTCTCTAAATTTAGCACAAGGATTTGTACAAATATTTGATATTTAAGTTTGGAAGCTTCAAAAGGGGTGAATGAAGAGGGATTCAAACCCCTCTATTTTTGGTAAAAATTACAAGGGCTTATCCAACAGACCATGTGTTATGAAACATTATAAAAGCCAAAAAAATTCCTATACCTTGTAATTTTTATTAAGTTGTGAGCCCCTTTTAGGAGAATAGAGAAAATATAGATTAAATTTATTTTAAGAATGATATTGGGGATTGAACCAAAGATTTCTTAGAGATGGGGTATGAATTAATTTATAGATTGACAATTTATTTTGATGTAAATACTATTATATAAAAATGTTTGCATTATTAATTGATCATTTCCATAGCTTTTCCAGACCCAAAGATGTAGTCCAAAAGGGTAAAACCCATTATCAATCTTGGTCTATGCTATTTCTATGATTTTATAATTTGATTGTTTCTTATATTAAATTTTAAAATATAATTTTAATTATCAAGCCAATTTTTAAATGTTTTGCAAGAGATTGAGATAATTTTAACAAATATATGAAAATGGTAAAATCGATAAGTGAAGCACTTAATATATTTTTCGAATCAATTTTGGTATCGAGAGAAAATGATCAAGGATATTGTGATGTTGTTATTAGAATCAAAAAATTTCATTTTGAATGTTACCTAGGTCTAGTTCAAAGCATGAATAAGGATCACTTGAAGAGTATAATCTTGAGGTCAGTTCAAAACATACAAGTCAGAGTTCAGCTATGAAATCTCCTAGGGAATGATTTGAATTAGAAATAACCTTCCATCAATATTTTATAGAGATGAAGAGTATGATGGAAGAGTTATATCGAGAAATGTAGAAAATAATCGAAGGTACATAAGAGGAAGAAATCAATGGTAAGGGTAAAAGAGAAAAACATCCTAAAACTCCTCCATCTCCCTCCAATCCTTCTAGGTCTTTTTTTGATGATAAAAAAAAAGTTTCAAATGTCTCTTCTATATTAATATTGATGTAAATTTTGATTTTATAATTTATAATGGATATCTTAGTGTAAATAAAGTGGATCATTGGATCAAGTAGATTGAAGTATACTACAGGGTCTATAAGACTATAGATAAGGAAGGAAAAATCCAATTAGCTAATCTTTGGTTGGGTGGTACAACACTCATTTGGTGGGAGAGTAAGACATAAGAAGATCTCTTGAAACATGGTAAAATGATTTCTTCTTGGTATGATTTTGTTTCTATAGTGAAAAAGATTTTTTTTCATTGGGTTATATGTAATAAAATACTATGGATTGGAAAAACTTAGGCAAACTAAGGGTCAAAGTGTACAATATTACACTCAAGAGTTTATAAAAAAATATTTATTTTTGGGAATTCCCCTTTATACTCAAGATACTCTTTTAAAATAAATTTGTGGGTTATGTTCATGGTGAATTTTAGTTTGTTTATTATATGATAAACACCAAAAAATTAGAAGATGATAGGTGATGAGTCGTTTTATTTCCTTTTTAAAAAACCTCATCTACTATATTCTATTTAGCCAATTGTACCCCTGAACTTGTTTTTCATGGTGATCTTCTTGAACATTTTCACTATAACTGTAACTCATGGAATAGATATTAGTTAATATAATTATTACTAAAGATTAATTTATTTTTTGGGTTATGAATATGCATTTATTATTTTGATTGCAATATGATGTTAAATAGTGCTTTGTATAAATGCCATCCTTGTTTGTAAAGAAGTTGTTATATGCAACAACTAATATGCATCAAAGGATTTATACATGAAAAGCCGACATGCAACTAATGGAATTCATTCACAACAAATAGGTCATCCATAATAACTGACATGCAAAAAAGGGACTCGTCCATATCATATCATCTGCAGCCAAAAGAGGTCATACACATACATAAAGATGTGATTTCGAGGAGCTTTCACAACATGGAAAATACACCTAAGCTTCCACGTGTCGATAGAAGAAGAAGTTATGAGAAAGAGAAGAAGAAGACTCAACATCATCACCTAATTATGTGTTGTAACTCAAACAAATAACTAATTGATTTAACTCATAATTTAATAATTGGTTGATTGATTGATTGGTTAGTTAAGTTATGTGATTGTATGAGAACATATACTAAATAGTTATGTTGCATGCATGTAAGTTTCTAGATTGTTTGGTTAAGATATTTTACTTAATCTAACTAGAACTCCTAGTAGGACTCTATCTCTTCACACCTCTATTATAATGAAAGATATAAAAAGGAAAGATTAATGATGTGGAGATGGATGGATATACATAGATAAATAGATCAATATGTAGATAATTTTCTTTATTTTCCACTTGTAATATTCATGTTGATGAAATAATAATATGAGTTCTGTTAATTTTTGTAGACACATGCCTTAGGATGGATTAGTAACCAAGGCGGGGCCAACTTGCAGTTTTCTAACCCTCTCCTTCTGTTTTTTTGTAATTCCTCACATGATTAGATCAGTAATAGTCTATTTCGTTATCTATGCTTTATTTTTACATGTTTTTTATTAGCCATAGTATTTAATTTTAGTCATAATCTAGTTCATTTCCAACATTTTTATTTCCTAATTATAGTGACAACAATTTACCTTTATACCTCCCAAACATCTATAACTGTACATATAACACTGATAATATTGAAAGTTTGCATCCATAGGTATGATAATTAAATGACTGTAGATTAACAAATAGCATACTAATTTCTACAAGTTAATTTGTACCACCATTTTTGCATTGTTTCCGAGGATAATGCCAAGTTATAAGGTTTTTGAGAGGTTTTAATTTCTTAGAGTAGTTTAGGTTTTAGGAAATTCAGTTCCAAACCAACCCCTAACTAATTTCTCATTGATTGAGTTGAGTTAGTTGATGCATGCACCACCCAAGGGATTCCCATGGTATATTTTTACCTAATCCACAAGTAGCACATATCTCTTCATATACCTCTAAGGATTATGAAGAAGACATCCTTGGTTTATTGTTCAAAGATCATCCTCTAAGTGACAGTTCTGAAGCTACTCCTGAGAAGCCAAAGATGGTAAAAGAAGTAGATCAAAATGTTCAAAATGGGGCAACCACTTTTGAGTTCCCCATTACTAACAATAATGCAGCTACTGCTATGAATAATATTTCTCCCTCATCCTTGCCCAATTTTCATGGATCAATGATAGAAGACCCAGACACCTTTCTGTTTGAGTTTGACGTTCTATGCAGGAGTTATGATTATACTACTGATGCACATAAATTGAAGCTATTTCCTGCTACACTCAAGGATGCAACCTTGAGATGGTTCATGGGATTGGGAAGAAATGTTGTAACCACATGGGCATAAATGAAGGATAAATTCCTTGATAAGTACTAAGATTATTGCAGACCAAGCAATAGAGGAGGTGATGAAATCTACAGAATGGCACAAAAAGAGGATGAACCATTGGAAGACTATTTGGAAAGGTTCATGTTTTGCATTCAAAATTCAAGGCACACTAGAATACCACCCTAATCTCTCAAATTACTCTTTTTGAAGGGATTCGGTGAGGAAGAAATATATGCTCTAGATATAATGGGAGTAGGGGACATTTCAAAAGCTATTTTTGTAGAAATCTTTGAAACTTGAAAAAATTACTCAAGAGATACTATGAAGAGGGTAAGAATTGTAATATCAAGAGGTGGATCAAATACCAAAATAATTGGGGACATATCCAAGTTAGAGATTATCAACATGTTTAAAAAAATGAAACATAAAATTCTCAATGACTTGGTAATCAATTAGATGCTCTACATGCCAAAAATAAAAAGGGATATACGGAAGAAACACTCACAGAGTATTTTCATGCATGTAGAAGAAATAAATATGATTTGTAGATGTAGAGAATTAGCAAGTATTGCTTAAGAAAGGGAGGCTTCACTCGAGTTCAAGTTTTTACATACGAGAAGATGGGCATGTGTTTTATGTTTCTCAAAAGAAACCATGGCCACTGAGGCAAGGAGGAATGACACAAGACCCTATGCACTCATTTCAAAATTGGTCTAATCATTCATATATGTATCCCAAAACTTATGCTAACCCTCAAGGTTGGGCCCCATATCTTAACCAATATCAACAATAGTGGAAACCTCAATTTCAAGGCCAACAACAACAGTAATGGTAACAACCTGCTCAATCATGGAAAAAAACTTGGAGAGGAGGGAAGTAACGGAATAACCCACCTCTAAATTACCAAAAATATTATCAATAACCTCTTATTTATCCACATCAACAAGCTCTCAACCAAAAGCTAGCCAACTACTAGCTCAACTAATGCTTAACCCTACCAATAAATATTCTCAGCCAACATATTCAACTAAACTAACTCAATACCACACATATTATGTTGATGTCAACAATATCCATCTTCTCTCAGGAAGAGAACTTCCTCCACCAGATGGACCCACCATTAATGAAATTCCGGAAGAACCGTAGTTATTGTATACCGATCCATAAAAATATAGAAGATGCTTCATATTGATCCAAAAAAACTGAGAAAAATTCCATTAAGGGTAAAACACACGGTAATGAACCACCATTTCCTGAAAGGTTACAAGAAAAGAAGACTGACCTCAAATTAAAATATGATTCTAATTTTTCCACCGGTAAAAAGAAAATTGTGTCAAAATTTCATTGATTAAAACTATTAAGGATGTGCCCATCTGACAAGTAAATTGGTTAAATACATACGCATAAAGAAACCAGATAGGAGGAGGAAAGATCCAACTCTGTACAAGTCCTTGGACAATTAGTTTATAGTATGCTTGGGAACTCAATTTTTCCCAAATACATAGATCCATGCAGTCCTTTGGTAAATGTCACAATCAATGGCACAATGATCAAGAAAAATCTCATTAACTTAAGGTTAGAAATAAATGTAATGACATTTTTTTGGAAGATTTGAAGTTGGCGGGACTAAGACCAAAAACACAATGTTATAGCATGGAATAATCACAGATTAATCTGAAGGAGTCATGGAGGACATAGTAGTAGTGGTATATTCTTGGGATTACCCTACTGATTTTATTGTTCTTTAACCAAAAGAAATCTTGGGAGGATATCCTATCATCATGGGAAGACCATGATAAGAAATTATCAATGCAGTCATAGGATATAGATATGGTAATATGATTATCTCTAATAGAAGAAACACCAAAAAGCTCATGTTTTATCCCCTACATAATCACTCAATGAAGAATACCAAACCATTTGGGTTGAAGATCCATAAGAAGACCAAAGCTCAATTCAATAGCTCATGATGTTGGAGAATTCATGCATAATTGAAGGGAAAGAAGAGGATGTTGTTCTTTCTAATGTCCTATAAAATAATTATGGGAAGAATGAAGAAGTAGATGGAAAATTATGGTGTATAAGTTGTCCTGAGAATCAAATCCTACCACAGCAAAGCACTATGAATGTTCTAGGTAAGAATTACATCCTCCACAAAATTCTTCCACATGATTGTATATTGAATTCTATAAGTAGTAGTATATGCTCCATGGATGATCTCTAAGCAAGTGGAAATTACTCCAGGAAAACCACTTAATGTAAACAAAACACAAATCGTCATGAACCTAAAAATGCATATCCACGCAAGGATCTGACAGGAGCTCATTGGCCAGGAGATGGAGATGGAGGCGACACGAATCGAAGCTCGTTTCAAAGGATTTTCCCTAGTCATGGATCGATCTCACCTTCAGTACTAATGCAGGGAGCTCCATTTTTCTGACAGTGAACCTCTACCCATGGATGATGGCTCAAACCTAGCCATGGTATATTTCAAGCTCCTTCTCGGGGCATTCCTTCGACTATGCCTAGAAATGGTTATCTTAAATATTTTTGGAAGGATTTTCTCATGGTGGTCCTGGAACAAGGAGTAGCAATACCTATTTTTCCACCCTTTGGATAGAGAGGCTAGACATGGACCTCTTGGGACCTCCTTTAAAGACATTTTAAATGGTAATGAATCCTCCATGAAACACTGAGACATTACCCAGTGTATTTACTATAAAGAGCGTGCTTTGATTTGTAGATTCGAGGGCTGTGGCCCACCTTCATGTTTTTATGCGCGGATCTCTAAGCATTGGAATCCAAATTTAAGCGATAATATATACTTGTATCGGTGTGCTAAAGGTATTTTCATTTTGACTTTCTCTTCAATATTTGATAAGTACATCATTGCTTCCAAGCTCTAGACTGCCAATCTAAATATTTGGTCATGAAACCACTGGTTCCAATCCTTTAACTTACTCACAGAATCATTCTCATGGAAACTTGTTTAGATCAAGCTACCCCATTTACCTCTCCAATCCTGGAGTCATGACTGTCTGACGTCCATTGGAAACACCTTGGGAACTACACTCTATATAGATTCTCAAACCACTAATTACACCCATACTACCTATGCCCAGATCCTGGTGGAACTTGACACTGATAAAAATATTCCTGCAACCATAGATCTTAGAGTGCAAAATAGAAATTGGTCACAACCTCTTGATTATGAAGGTCTACCTTTCCGGTGTAGGATGTTTTTTTCTTAGGACATACCTCTATTGCTTGTGGGATGTAAAAATGTCAATATGAGAAGTGTAGCGGTGGAAAGACACGCTCTGGAATACATAATTTTTGATGCAAAAAGGATCTAGAATCAAAAGAAGATACGGTGGCTAAATTCAATTCTACCCTGGAAACCCCTCTATCTGAAACTCAAATTGTTAGCAGCATGAAAAATGCACAAGTTGTTGAGGGCAACAAGGAAAATAATAAATATCTCTCTCAGGATTACAATGTGGTTGTCCCAAAAGGGCCAAATGTGACTAAGGAAAATAATCCTCCTTTGTCTTCTCCTCCAACCGTGGAGGCTCCATCAGGTTGGGTAACGGTTAGCAAAAAGAAAAAAATTCACTCTGAAGGAGAACTCTATGCCTAGATGATTTTCTCTATTAGTGTTTGGCTGGGTTACATTGGTTTCATTTTTCTTGGCCGGATCACAGTTTGTTTCTTTTCCAATGGTGTTGATGTGCCATTGTTGTTTGATCATTGTACATCAGTTGTTTATTTGTTGATGCATTGTTGGTTGTTGGTTTTTTCTTTGTAGACAGTTTTCTGTAGTTGGGCATTATTGTTCTATCTGGATTTTGATCTCTTTCTTTGTGCTTTAACTTTCAATTTTGGCTTCTGAGCCTTGTTGTACAAGGGTATAGTCCCTTTCAAAAAACTATTTACCAATAATAAAAAATGTGAACAAAGCGCTTGGCATGTAGCAAGAGCAATTGTTAATTTCTCTTCTGTAGAAACACAAGACAAAATTTGCATGGGACTATGGATATATGCATGGAATCCACCCTAAAATTTATACACATAAGATATACATCAAATATAATTGCAAGCCAATAAGACAACCACAAAGAAGAATGAACCCAACAAAGTGAGGGATATAGTGAAAGAATAATTAAAAAAATTATTGGATGTTGGATTCATATATCCAATTTCAAAACAGTCAATGGGTTTCACCCCTTGTCATTGTACCTAAAAATAATAGTAAATGGAGGGTGCAAGTAGACTATAGAGATATGAATGATACAGTAATAAAAAGGGATCATTTTTCACTTCCGTTCATTGCTCAAGTTCTTGAAACTCTTGCTGATAAGAAATACTTTTATTTTCTTAATGGCTATAGAGGCTAAATCCAAATTCATATTGCACTAGAGGACCAGAACAAGAACACATTCACATGCCCATGGGGAATGTTTACATATTTTGTTCTTCCTTTAGGTTTTTGCAATGCACCTACTACATTAATGATAGAAGGGTTTAACATTTTCTCAGATTGAACCAATGACTGCATGGAGTTATATATGGAGGATTTACTGTACATGGAAATAATTTTGATGAAGCAATGAAGAATGTCAAAAAATTTCTTAAGAGATGCAAGGAGCATAACCAGGGATTTTTTTAGTGGTGAATATTCATAATTTGGAAAAATTCCATTTTAGGAAAATTTGAAATGACAATTTTTGAAACAGGTCAATTTCCTATTCACCTAAAATTTCAAGTATAATTTTTTTAGGGGTCATATTTTCCTACCATTGAAAAGTAATCCTATATAAACTGAACTAACTCGTTGGGTAGTATAATAGTAACTTGCTACTAGCTTATTGAGGTACTAAAATATTAAGTATTGTGAACTTGTAGGGAAGGTTGTTGATGCATGACATGAGGTTGTTGATGCACAAAACAAGAAGTTATTTACACATGACATGAGGTTATTGATGTACAATATGAAGTTGTTGACTCACAACAGGAGGTTATTAATGCACAACAATAATGCGTTGTTGGCACATGATAGAAGGCTACGAGACACACAAAAGGAGATTTGTAGTCTGTGACACAAAGTTTTTTGTCGTGCGACAATAAAGTTGTTTTCATGTGAAAGAAAAATTGTTATTACATGACAATAAACTTGTTGTTGTACAACTGCAATCTTGCTATCACACCGTGTATGAATTGAAAATGAAACATTCCATCATGCAAAAAATTTACACACAAACCCCGGAAAATTTTCTGCATTTTGAGAAAGTGGTTTCAAGGATATTTTCAGGATATTCCACTTTCTATTTCCCAGATATCTCTTAAAATGAACCCAGAGCATAACCTATCCTTAAGAAATGAAAAATGCTACATGATGATGTCTGAAGGAATAGTGTTGGGGCATTATCTATCATCTATTGGAATTAGGTAGATCCAATAAAAATATATGTGATTTTAAATCTGCCAACACCAAAGAAGAAGAAGGATGTGAGGAGATTCTTAGGCCATGTTGGGTATTATAGAATATTTATACAAGACTTTAGTAAGATTGCAGCACCATTATTTTTTCTTGCTAGGAAAAGATGCTACCTTTGAGTGGAATGAGAAATGTGAGATTGCATTCTAGACTTTGAAGTAAATTTTAAATTCTACACCTATGTTAAGAGGTCCGAATTTATGTTTTCCATTTCTTATTCATATTGATACTTCAAATCATTCCATTGGGACAAAAGGATGGAATTATAAACTACACAATCTACTATGTCAGTAAGAACATGCAACACTGAAATTAACTATATAGTCATAGAGAAAGAGTTTTTAGTAGTTTTGTATGCCATTAACAAGTTTAGACACCATATCATAGGATACCCATTCTTTATTCATACTAACCACACTAAAATTAAATACTTGACCAATAAATCAATTGTATGCAACATAATAATCATATGATTGTTACTCTTGCAATATTTTGATGTTACCATTGTGGATAAGCCTAGTAAGGACAATATTTTAGCTGATATTCTTTAAACAATGGATAATAATAATGAAGAACACGTAGTGGATTAATCCTTCCTAGATGAGCACCTATTTTCCATTTCCACTACAACACCTGAGTATGTTGATATAGCCAATTATTTGGTCTCAGGTAAGACACCTCAACACTATTTATATTCTGAAAAGAAATACATTATTGAGAAAAGTGTGATTTTTCTAGGATAAATAGTTTTCTATTTCACATAGGGAAAGATAATTTTATGATAAGATGCATAGATGATGAGGAAATATATGATGTCCTCAAAGCCTACCATAGTGAACCATGCGGAGGACACTTTGATGTAAAAATAACAACAAAAAAAGTGTTGAAAACAAGGTATTACTGGCCTACACTACATAAGGATGCAACATTATATACTAGGAGGTTTGATAAATGGGAAAAGAATGAGTAATCTTACCAATTCAGATGAGATGCCATTGCAGCCTCAAATAGTATTGTATCCATTTGACAAATGGGGTTTAAAATTCATTTGTCTAATAGATCCCGATTCTCGGTAGAAAGAGTAATTTTGGAGTGCACATATTACCTCATTAAATGGACATAAGTAAAAGCATTTCCAAATTGAGATAGTGAGAAAGTTACCAAATTCTTGTACGAAAACATCTTCACAAGGTATGGAGTACCAAGAGAAATTTTTATTGATCAAGGTACACACTTTACTACTGAAGTTATTTCTGATCTAGCTAAGGAATATGAAATCAGACATAGGAAGTATACACTTTATCATTCCCCAATATAATGTCCAATTTGAGGCAAAAAACATGGAAATATAAGCCATATTGACAACAACTATTGCACTCCATTGGAAAAATTTGGTAGATAGACTTCCAGAAGTAGTTTGGGAATTCAACACAACTTGGAAGAAAACAATAGGCTTCACACCATTAAATATTTGTATGGTAAGACTGTTTTTCTCCTATTTAATTTGAGCATAAGAAACTAAGAAATGCACTTGAACTAGGCATAGATTTTTCTAAAGCTCAAAGGAAGAGGATTCTCCAACTCAATGAACTGGATGAAATGAGGAGACAAGTTGTTGCATAATCCATGGGTTTTACAAAAGCAAAGGATCAAATGACATGACATATTCATCAAAACAAGACAATTTGAAGAAGGTGATTGGGATCTCTTATTTGAATCCAAGTATAAAGACCACATGGGAAAACTCAGGACAAGGTGGCTAGGTCCATATGAGATTGAGAAAATATTTCCTAATGGAGTTGTAAAACTCACCACCATAGATCTGTGAGATTCAAATTACTGGTGAATGGTCATAGGTTGAGGTTGTACAAAAATCCAACTGATAGGAGCACCTTCATGCATCAGTTCAAAGGCAATCAAAACAAAATGGAGATGAAAACATCAAAGTTAAGATCAGAAGTAGAGAGTGGTGGTTCATGTTATGGAATTATGGAGGATTGAGATGTTTCAGTGGCCTTGGTATATTCAGCTTGTTGAATAATCCAAGGGTGAATAAAAGTGATGTGATCATCCCTCTTGGTGATCAACACCACTCAACTAAACATTTTGTTTTCTTATAATTTTTGTTTTGTAGGATTTTATGTATTTTTTGAAAGAAGTGCATGGTCTTTGATAGAAGGAGATGGTGCAAAGACTAAATTTCCATCTTGTAGGATCACAAAACAAAGCTCTGATTTGTTTTTCTTATTGGATGAACTTATGATTGCATGAAGAAAATAAGGAACAAACTACATGTGTGAATAGTGATGAAGATGACTGCACACTAGAAAATTCAGTATTCCCTCTCTGGGAATTAATTGATTTCATTAAGGATCCTTCAACATGATTCTACATATGCTTAAAACACTATAAATAACATCTGCAACATCGTGGCATCTCAACATGTAGCATCGTGTCAAATCTACCTGTAAAAAGGAGAAATTACACATGTAATCATCATCTGACACATTTCTTGAGATAAGTGCACTCATTTCCTTTAATAAAGTATCGATAGAATGATTATGTTTAATTAATGTTTATGCCATGTCATGAATGTCTTTAATTAAGCTATTATATGTTGCCACCTTTCACCCTATGAGTTGTCACTCCACATCACCCCACTTCATCACACAACCTCACCTCACATGTTTGCAGCCCTCAAATCAATTTAATGCATTCCTTTTTGTGTTGTGTGTGAGTCGGCCACAAAATTAAAAAAAAAAAAAAGTACTAAAAAACTTTACCTACTACTCGAATTCTTACATCATTACTTCCAAACTTGTAATATTTTTCCTATCAAAAGCTAAAGGAATTTGTACAAATTTTCCATGGGAGGGGATCTGATTTTCATGAGCCTATAGACCATTCACAACTCTACAACCAGCCACAGATATTCCAAGTATTTTCAAGATAGCGGATGGATGGGATATATCAGTAAGATTTAGGGTTTCAATGAACCCATGGTAAAGGAATTTTCTGCTATATTTAAGGATGGAGAGGCTATTGTCAAGGGTTTAGCATTGAAAGTGGATGATGATATTTTAGTTGCAATAACAAGGCTTCCTGCAAAAGGTGATCTTTTCCTTGAAAAGGCAAACCCGAATGCAACTTGATGAGAATTTGGTGATGCAGATGATAACTTTGTGACTGATAGATAAGGTACATTTCACTCTCTACGAAACCATTTTAGGATGATGTTTCTAATTACATAATCAAATATTTTACGTGAGGGTAGATACTCCAAATTAAATATTGTCCATTTTAAGTTACTTAATCATTTGAATAACAATATACATGTTAATATTCCTAATTTTTAAATGAAATCTTGAAAATGATGAGTAGAGAGTCGCATAGAGGGAGGTTAACTTTGTCTCACCATTGTCTTATCACTTTGATTATAAGAAATACACTGGAAAGAGAACACCTTGCATTGAAATGGGAATATTTTTCCAGGTCAAAACACATTGATGAGTTATTGGGAAGAAGGAAGAGAAGAAGAAGTACTAGTAGTTCTTCAACCCATACAATTACACCCACAACTTCCACTTCTTAGCCTTAACCCATGTAGCTTCCACTTCTCAAGACAAAACCATCCCTATTTTGGAAAATACACCACCTATTGAGGAGAACACAATTCCCTGTATCCCCGAAAGGATTATAATAATTTGAAACCCTACTTGGATTTTCAACCCTTGAATCATCCACCTCAAGGAGTAAGAGAAAATTTTCTAGGACTACTCCTAAATCTTCCAATTCTACTCCTTCATCTTCCAAATCCACTCCTGCACCACCTAGGTGTTCTCATCGCCTAAGAACTAGAAAGACAAAAACATCAAAATCACAAATCTTGAAACCATATCACTTGATAGTGATAAATAAGTGGAAGAAGAGAATATTGAGGCCAAATCCATGGAAATAGATCAACAAGGTATTGATGTTGAAATTCAGGAGCCCATGGAGGGTATAATGGAAGAGAAGAAAGTGGTGATAAAATTGTTTAGGAAAGCCTTGTTGAACAACATGTAGAGGAAGTTCATGCTGGGGAAACCCATGAGAAGCATGAAGGAGAAGGATTTTCCCAAGAAATTGAAGACACAACTTATAAAGCCACCAATGATGAAGATAATATAGAGGAATTCCATGACCACATAGTGCTTGAGATACAGACTAATGAGATGAAAATTGGGGATGATATGCTCCATGTTCTTGAAGAAATTATTGACAATATTGTTCACAGTGTTGGTTGAAATAAACAACCACCTGAGTAGATTGAGAAGGTGTAGGGAAATGTTCCTCTAGTTATGAAGGATAAAATTGAGACCATATTAGAGCATGCTTCCCCATTGTTTCCATAAGCTAGCCTACAACACAAGTTATCATCAGATAAATTTTCAAAGAACATCCAAAACCAAGCTTGTAGAAACATGGCCACTCAAACAACCTTGTTGGATTACTATTGGGTGCAACAATTTGAAAACTATGTTAATAGGCTATAGGGAAAATGGGAAAGGGAGAAGGAAGAATTAATCTTCCAACATCAGTAGGACATTGAAGAAAAGGACAAAAAATTAAGGCTAAGGATAAGGAAATTTTAGCCTCAAGAAAAAGTAGGAAGATATAGTTCAGGTGACTAATGACATACTTAAATACAGGCCACCTTCTAACATTTATGCCATTTTCTTGAAATAACAAATGTTGCAATTAAATTATACTGTATCAAATCGATATTCCATTTGATATTAGTGGAGCAGACCTTTCTTTAGAATATATCTAAAAATTCCTCATGAAATTCAATTGCTATTATGTGAGTTGTATATGTACAATTATGCCTTGGAATATAATAGGACTGGATCCCAGTACTTTATATTGGAGATGTTCCAATTAAGGCATTGTGTTCTTATTTTAACAATGAATTGTATAGAGAAAAGAAGATGGAGGAATACAGAGCACTTGTCAAAAGTGTAGCCATTAATGATCAGAGGTGAAGCTCCCAATACAGGGGAAATTATTGAACAATATGGAAAATACATGGAACACAGGGACATTAAACATTGAGTGCACCAGATGAGACATGAAGCTCATGAAGAATCCAAGGACCACATCAAATACAATGTCAGAGAAATAATACATTCTGTAAAACATGTTGGCAAGAGATGTCCCCGAAATGCAAAGAAAATAAATGCACTCTTATCCCAATATCATTCCAACCTTAAGGAGGGTAAATACATACATTGAAGTTTCTAAAGGATGTGGAAAAACTTGGTTTCCCATTGGTTATTATCCACCAATATTCCACTATCATATACCACATTGGTTTGGTAATAAGGAATTAGATGAGGAAATACAAGACAAAATCATGGAAAGATACAAAAGGAATGCAAGATACTTCTTCACTGAGCCTAAAGGAACATCTACCCCATATGATTTTATACATTTATATAGCATCATACAGATGGATCCAAAGAAACTGAGGAGGAGCCAAAGAAAATGAATGAGGAAATTCAAGATGTTAAGTATGGGGGTGTGATGAGTCATTTTATTTCCTTTTAAACACCTCATCTACTATATTCTTTTAGCCAATTGTACCCTTGAACTTGTATTTCCCGGTGATACTACTTGAACATTTTCACTATAACTTGAACTCATGGTATATATATTAGTTAATATAATTATTACTAAATCTTACTTTATTGTGGGTTATGAGTATGAATTTATTCTTTTGATTGCAATATGATGTTAAATAGTGCTTTGTATAAATGTTAACCTTGTTTGTAAAGAAATTTGTTATATGTAACATGTAACAAAGGATCCATATGCAAAACTAACATGTAGCCAAAGGAAATCATTCACAACAAAGAGGTCATTTGAAAAACTGACATCAATAAAAGGGACTCTTCCACATCATAACATCCACAGATAAAGGAGGTCACACACATATATAAATCTATGATTCTAAGGATCTTGTACAACATGGAAACTACACCTAAGCTTGCACGTGTTGATAGAAGAAGTAATTATGAGAATAAGAAGAAGACTCAATGCCATCACTGATTATGTGTTGCAACTCAAACAAAGAACTAATTTATTTAACTCATAATTTAATAACTAGATTGATCGATTGATTAGTTAGTTAAGTTATGTGATTATATGAGAACATCTACTAAATATTTATGTTGCATGCATGTAAGTTTCTAGATTTTTGGTTAAGATATTTTACTTAATCCAATTAGAACTCCTAGTAGGAATTTATCTCTTCATGCCTCTACTATAATGAAATATATAAAAAGGAAATATTAATGTTGTGGAGATAGAGGGATAATAGATCGATCCATAGGTAGAGACTTTACTATTTTTCCACTTGTAATCTTCATGTTGATGAAATAAGAATATGAGTTCTGTTAATTTTTGTAGACACGGGACTTAGGATGGATTAACACCCAAGGTGGGACCCACTTGTGGTTTTTTAACCCTCTCCTTCTATTTATTTTTTTAATTCCTCACATGATTAGATTACCGGTATTCCATTTCTTTGTCTATGTTATGTTTTCACATACTTTTTTATTAGCCATAGTATTTACTTTCAGTCATAATCTAGTTCATTTCCAACATTGTTATTTCCTAATTTTAGTGACATCAATTTACCTTTATACCTCCCAACCATATGTATTTGTACATACAACACTTTGGAAATATTGAAATTTTGCGTCTGTAGGTCTGATAATTAAATGACTATAGTTTTAAAAATAACATATTAATTTCTACAAGTTAATTTTCACCACCCTGGGGTTTAACGATACCTTTGCCAATAACATAATGTCAAGATGAATGGATGCGATATAGACTTGTGAGATACCCTCTTCCAATAAATGAAGGAATTTGCATGTAAATATATCTAAATAAGATAATTATTTGAAAAATATATGATGAGTTTCTCAGTGAAGGCCAATCCCAAGAACTAGTGGGCTTCCTTAAAGGGTGTCAAATCATTTTACAATCAAGTGCTAATGATATGAAAATAATAGATAATGAAAAGTAGATTAGAAATCCATAAGATAGAAATATACTATTATGCATGATATGAAACCCAAACAATATCTAAGAGAAGCTCAAACTCCTCGAAGTAATCAAACAAGTCATGATCAACAATGTCTCATTATTCTTATATGACTTTGAGTTGTTCTTTAATGTCTTAAACATTTGGTGTCAAGGTGATGGCACAAAGAATGAGTGTATGTGTGATGTCAAATTTATGCTATAAAAAGGGCTATTGGATGATAACAAGGTTGTATAAGCTTTTGATAGGATGTTCCTAATCTGTACAGTCATCTCGTAGAGAGATACAACTTAGAAACAAACATATTAGACAAGAGGCATGATTGATAAAATTGATTACAAATATAAAAATTATAAAGTGATAAAATGACGAGGATCGCTAGCAATTTTGTATGGTCACCGATGTTTTAGATGAATTGGTGGAGATTAATTTGAAAATATTGATTCCTTGATATGATGTAAATTAGATTTAAAATGAGTGATTTATCACTTGATTTGAGCTCTAATGTGATGTATTGATAGGATGGATATGGAAATTAAAGACAAAGACTTCCCTTTGCTAATAAATTCCTAAAAATCAGACCATATGATTCTTATAAATATATTTGAGCTTCCAAGGATGTGACAAGGATGATGAAGATTTACGAGATGAGTGTAATGTTGTTTTTAGGTTGCCAATGACTCGAGCTTCAATGCAAATGCCTTAGGATTAGTTCTTTGAGGTTTGATGTTTCTTAAATTATCATCAACAATTCATTAAAATTGTTGGTGATCTAGGAAAAGTGGGGAAACCCACTTAAAAGTGGGTTCAACCACTTCCAAATGGGTGAATTAGGTTTGGATGTGAGTGTGATCAGGTTAGGAAGATGTTAGGGAGGTTATGAGGTTATATGGTTGAGGCTAAAATGGGAAAGGATGCGTTATAGGTGGTTAGGGAGGATTTGGGTGAGTAAATGAGATTCACACGAGGTAGAATGTGAATTTACGAGGGTGATGACATATTTTATAGGATACTGAGATAGTTTAATGTTTTGAGTGTGATTTTTATAGGTATGGATAAATAATGTAGGGTACTAAAAATATGTCTCTACATTTTCCCCTTTTTTAAAGTGGGTTGTGATGGACAAGCTATTAAACAAAATAGAGTGGAATGATATAATTTGTGTTAGATAGGTGGTCTCCCCTAAAACCAGGGTCATTGAGATAAAGTGTAATGGTCACCAATTTAAATAGGTTGTTGGATAGGATAGCTTTGTTTTATGTTGTGTTTTAATTTAAGATGCCACAAGACTGGGAATGAAAAAAATTCCACAAAGGTGGAATTGTGTGACCAGAGAGTCAAATGATAGGGGGGAAATGGATTCTTAACCTCTAGACTTATGAATTATAAGGAGTAGTTATATGAAATGGTTCCCATAAGGTGTATAGTATCCATACTACATTGGGAGATGCATGCTCAATATAAATGATGTTTCAATAAAGGTGGGATTATGCGGTTAAGAATTCAAGTGATAGGGGAACTAATGGGTTCTCAACCTATAGAAATATGACTTAATGAACAAAAGGAAAATATCTTCCTGATAGTTGTGAAATCTGAAATAGATTTGATAAAGGAAATCTTTGTATAGATTTATTTTGATTTTTAAAGGGTCTTGGGGTCAAAAAGGAAGCACACTTAGAAATGTGTAATTTTGGAAAGGAATGATGAAAAAAGATGATTTGATGAGGCTTGGAGACCATTTAATGATTTTTTAGATAAAGAGGAGGTAATTGTTGGTGATTACCATAGGTCATTGGAAATTTGAAAAAATCATCGGTGATTAACCCAATTGCGACGATTGGGTGATTGGGAAAATTTTTGATATAAAAATTGATTTGGAGGCTCATTGGGAACAATTTTTTTAGAACCTAAGAGACCAAGAAACCCTAATTTATGATTTTTGTAATCATTTTTATGTACTCTCAATACAACTCTCTAATCCCATGCATGTTGGCCTACCACCCGCAGAGGGCACTGGGAACTCACCCGAGGCACGCGTAGCAGCACCGCACCCCTCCTTTATGTGAGAATTGTGAGAATATCTTGCCATTGTTAGAGGATTAGTTGTGGAGAAGTGAATATTCATGTAGAAGCAGAACATGATCTATCATATCCTTATACCCAAGCTTTTAATAATAAGAGAAACACCATGGCATGAAATATAAAGAGCAGATTTTTTATAAAATATAAGGAAATAACACTAGGGTTTGTTCCCCGAAACCAGATATTTAGAATAGAGCCATATATTCATGTTGATCATAGTAACAATAACCACATTACATTCAAAAGTGGTCATTATAGACCATACATATCAAAGGACTTCAGACTTATCTCTTACAGATCTTCCTAGTGTGAAATTCGAACTATGCCCTCTTAGTTCATTCCTTAATATAGATTCTAACTCCATATAGGGGCATATTACATCCATTATACCCCTTTTCACTAATGCTTTAAATCCTAGCCTTACTACAACATCATACTCTTAATGCATTCCCTTATGATCTCGCACTTGTTGTCTGTTAGCTTTTTCTTCATTGGGCATGTCTTCCTCTCTCAGGATCATCTCTATGAATAGGTTTAGCACTACGCCATGTATCCCTCTAGGAGTAGATAGCAGCATGCCAAGTGTCTAGGTGGTCCTCCAATGGAGCATGTTTATTCTGTTTTAAGGTCTCCACTTCCTGCAATGATGCCTTTCGAGAACCTTCCATACATGGAATATTATTTTCTTGACCACCAAGTCTCTAGACTGGCACCTTATCCACTCTACATGCCTAGTTAGGTAATATTTTTCCTCAAGTACCTCTAGAATTCCTAATATGGCTAAGTCCTTAGATCCTTTGCCATGCCTTGTGTGCATGCCCTAGTTCCTTATAAACCCTTATCCTATGCACTTCTTCTTCCGGCCCCACATGCACACATTCCCTTTAACACTTAGCTAATATTTTGAGGCCCAACATCACCCCACAATAATATTTTTCTCTTTCCTTGGAAACATATTAATCCTCAAATAATAAAGAATGACGGGACTTAGAGCAGTTTGAGTAAAGAATGTAGGAATGAAGAATGAAGAATTTGTTATTTTTGTAAAAGGAGTGGGAACTCCTTCCTCATTATTACCTCAATTTTCTCCCATGCATTTACTTCACCCTATGCTTACTAGAGTAGGTCACCCACTAGAGCGCTCACCTCTTCAAAACTCAGTTCATCTCCCTCAGCATTCAGCATATCAACAATCCCCTCTTGCTATTTGCTAAGGTCATCAAACACATCCATTTTCACATGACCTTGGGGTACATTTCCTTGACACGATTCTTAACCAAACCTCATAAGGTTTCGATTGCTTCCATATTATTTTCAACCTCGGCCATGATCTTATCCCACTCTTTCCTATTTACTTTGTTCTTTTATTGGAATTATTTCAGATCTGTCTCATGTGTAGTAAATAATATACTTGTTACTCTATCCCTATCAGTGAAGTTATCATACACGACCTCATCCATGTGCGTGGCGGTTTGTACAATGGAAAGGAGTTCAGAATATCGAGTGAGTGTCTCCCTGATATTCTACTTTTATTATTCCTTCTGGCATGCCAAAATATCTTATGTTGATTCTAATGTGAGTGACCTCCCTTCCATGATGAGGATGTATGTTAAGTCATCCAAGCATTGCGAGGTTGAATCGTATTTCGCTCAAGAAGTGCTAGTTCTAGGTGTTTTAGGATAATGGCATCCATGATAATTTCAATTTTCTTATACACCTCGTGCACCATCACATTTTACTCCCTTAGTTTGTGCCTTAAGCGTGTCTCGATCAACTCTTCTGATTGAGATCCTTTCTCTTCTCAATGATTTCCTCTTTCATCTTCTCAGTTCTTCTTCTAGGAACCTTACCTTGTCATTCCTTTTGAAGAGTCTTGCCTCAACATCAACCGATACCATGTTGAGGGAATTTTAGACTTACTCATCGAGATAACTATTAAATGTTTATCGTTTTTTTGGAATATAATGATTAAGTGGTCCAGCCAACCCTTAATATATATTGGTTCATCACTAATATATAGGTTAATATTTAATAATATGAAATATTTATATTTCTATTATTAAATACGCTAACCTAGCTATATACTTTAGGTTAAATATTTAATATCATGAAATGATTATATTTATAATATTAAATATTATAAACTTAGGTATATGTGTCAACCATTTTAAGTTGAAAAGGTGGATCGAGAGACATACCCGATCAACTTATATAAATAATAATTTAGGTCCTCATTTGATATATTCAAGAAATATATCAAAGGTGTGTAAATCAAGTGATTTACTTTTTACCCTTGGTAAACAGGGTTTCAAAGGAGGAGGTGATCTTACTAGATGTAAAATAAGTTCTCTGAAGTAAAAGGTTATTTTCAAAGTGGTTTTTACCCTATTGGGGTTTTCCACTATAAATATTGTGTCACCTGTGTTATTTATTTCATGTAAGTATTTATTTATTTACTTATGTTATGATGTAATCTTTATTTAAATATTTATTATAACATTATGTAATATGTAAGTTGATTAAATCCGTATTTATTAGAATCCTCAAATTCTAACATGGTAACAGAGCGAGGTAAATTAAATAAATTAAGATCAAATGTTGTTTATTTTATTTATTTAATTTATACGGGGTTTTTCAACCAACCCGAAAGGGTATTTAAAAGTATCATTTTCCCTTTTTTTCCCCAATTTATTTTGCATTACATTTGTGAAATTAAACTCTTGGTAATTTTTTTAGGGTTTTTCAATTTTAAATCCTAATGTTTTTTTTTTTTTTGGGGGAGATGTAATATGATTCTTACTTTCATTTACATTTTGTAAATTATATAGAATTAATGTTTGTTTGGAGATTGATGTGTGCACAGTGAAAGGGGCTTCAAATATTCTCGTGTTCTTTAGTCCCCTCTAAAAGGATTCAATTTAAAAAACTATAGTTTATAGTTAATATATAACTATATCCTATATTATTTGAAAACTATATTATTATTTTTAAATAAAATATATATAATATAGAATAAAGTTTATATAATAATTTATATAAACATCATATTAAAATTTATATAGTTTTGGAAAAAAATTCTATATTAAAATCCTTTAACCATATTAAAATTACATGGGATTGAGGAAAAGTAAATGAGACCATATTCTAAGCCTAAGTTTAAATTATATTTAACTTATAAATCTAGGCATATATATATATATAAAATATAAATTTTATTAGATTTAGTTTATATATGTTTTAAATAAAACTTAAATGCTTACTTGTTTTGGAAAGGGGCCCTGTGTTTATTGCTTGGGCATGAAGGGATTACTTTTTCAATCTTAATAATTACTAAATAAAACCTAACATGCGTCCCTAACCATTTATATTATCCATGTAAGGGCGACCCCATTCATTTATATCTTATAGTTTATAAAAACTATATAAATGAACCTATTTAAAAGTTTTCTTTTATATAAGAGTGAGAGTGGAGAATAAAATGAGATAATATCTCAGGTATAAATGTGGAACTCTCAAGTATAAATGGAGAATTAAAAAAGGGCTAGTTTATTGGTGGCCCACATGAAGTGTGGTAAATATTTATTAAAATATTTGTAGTTATAACCACATAAAAGTTTTAAAGTTTTTAGCTTGTAAGAATTCTATAAAATATTTTATAAAATTTCCATAGTTTTAAATGTGTGCAGGGTAAAATTAAGAGTAAATGAAGGGAGGAGACAAGGTTCATGAAAATAGGGATTTGAATTTATTTCATTGGTTGGGTGAAATTACTTGTCCCCTCTGTAAAATATGCAAGTTAATCTATACTCTCATAAATCTATTTGCACCTGGTAAAATTCTTTTAACTTGGTCTATGTCCTTTAAACCCCTTTAATAAGGGTTATGTGTTTTTTTATATAAATAAATATACTATAGTTTATAATTTTTATGAACTATATGTTGTTTTTTTATTTACATTCTATAAACTATATACCTTTTTTAAAAAAGTGTATATATTTTTACATTATAAATTATAATAGGTTATTATAATGTGTTAAAATATAACCTCCCTAATATTATACAGAAGAAGAAATTCTAGAATTTCACATTTTGGAAATACACAACAAGTTTTGACTTCATTAAATTTGACGGTCAAATGACCGTCATGGTAGACCAAACATAAGATAATATGATGGTCATTTAGACGTCAAATTTAAGCTCGTAGGTTCCAAGAAACTTTCATTGTGTTAAAATTGACGGTTAAATGAATGTCACGAAAAACTAAAAAATAAGCCATTATGATGGTCATTTAGACATCAAATTTAAGTTGGCTGAATTTTTGTCTACATTAATTTTTTCAAAAATTTGAAGTTATTATGCATTCTTAGGGGTCTCTTTTTCACTTCTATATGGTCGAAATATTTTTATATAGATCTAGGGTATAATGCAGAGCCCTTTATATTGCGGGTTATTATTTTGATCATGGGAGGTTAATTAGTATGCATTATAATGACAAAATTAGTTATGATCAAATAGTTTCTTTAGATCTATAAAATTTAGATCTGATTCTATTAAAAGTGTTGTTTTTATTATTGATAAATATGTATCTAACTCTATAGTACATTGTATATTATAATGAGGTGTGTTTTACAAGTTTAGGAAAACAATGGCATCCAACTATTTCTATCTTGACAAAACCCAGATCCTGAATGAAACCAACTACAACATTTAGGTCAAAACAAAATTTAAGGTGAAAAAACTTTACACGATTATTTCTGGATCTAAGGTTTCTCCCATCGGTTGTCAAGCAATTGTAGATAACATGAATACATTCTTACAATGAATGCAAGAGACTCTTTCTATGATTCTATGCAATGTGAACAATGAGTACCTTCTACACATTGGTAATATCAAACATCCGAAAGAGGTATGGACACAACTAGAATCCATGCATGAAAGATGGTATATCAAGGATAGTAAAAAGAGTAAAATAACC
Organism: Taxus wallichiana var. yunnanensis; assembly: GCA_018340775.1. Lineage (NCBI taxonomy): Eukaryota > Viridiplantae > Streptophyta > Pinopsida > Cupressales > Taxaceae > Taxus > Taxus wallichiana. The sequence continues at coordinate 112,990,382 of CM031243.1, forward strand.
TGAAAGAATTCAAATAAAAGTTCTGTATATTTTTGATGATTTCTCTTCTACATCTTGTTTTATATCTCAAAGTTTGAATAATTCAAAACTATGGCATGAAAGGTTAGGACATGTTAATTATCAAAGCTTATATGAAATGTTTAGATATAATCTAGTGAAAAGTTTACATGTGTTGTCTTCTTCTCTTGAAGTTACTTCATTAAATGCTTTTAAATGATGGTTTTGATTTTGATTTAGTAAATGGTCATGATGATTTTTTGATGCTATAGATGTTTTTGAAACTCTTATCTTCATAGATAAGAAATTAAATTGGGCTCAATCTATGTTAGAAATTTCAAATCCTATTAACCTTAGGAAAATGACCAGAATCCATCATATATACCATGCATTAATTACTTTGGATGAACCGAGCCGTGAAGTATTATAGGGTCTAAGTGAATATACAAAGTAAAATATAATGTTGATCGTAGTATTAACAAACATAAAGCTAGACTTGTTGCTAGAGGTTTCACTCAAAAACCTGGTATTGATTATGTTGAGACATTTCTGTAGCTAAAATGAGTCTTGTTAGGGCATATTTACAATTGTCACTCAATTTAGGTAGAAAATCCACCAAATGGATAAGAAAAATACTTTTTTGAATTGTGATTTAAAATAAGAACTTTACATGTTTCAACCTAAAGGATTTAACAAAACTGGTAAAGAAAACTATGATTGTAAGTTGAGAAATCCTTGTATGGTTTAAAACAAGCTCTTAGAGCTTGGTATGTGAAAATTGTTTCCTTCTTTAAGCTGTTAGGTTTTGTTAATTGTTCTTCTAACAATGATATATTCATTAAGCAATAAGGCTCGCATATTATCATTATATGTATATATGTTGATGATTTGCTTATGTTTGGTGACAATTATGATTTAATTCATAGGATTAAAGAGAAATTGAAGTAGTACTTTGAAATGAATGAGTTAGGTCTCTCACATCATGTTATTTGTATGATTGTATTTCATTCTATTTTTATTTTTCAAAACATAATATGCAACCATTGTATTAAAAAAGTTTATTATGATTGATTTTAAAATATTTTATACTTCAATGGAAGTTGGAATAAATATTGATCATAAATCTACATATGAAAAAGGTTGATCATATTTTATATATGTTGGTAGTTGATAGTTTGATTTATCTAACTATAACTAGATCAAATATTTCCTATATAGTAGGAATTACTTCAAGGTTTGTGCAAGAACCTTTTTTATATATCATTAGAATCTTGCAAAAAGAGTTTTTAGATATTTGAAATGAACAATCAATTATGGGTTGCATTATAATAAGAATGAAAATGTTATCTTATATAGATTTTGTGATTCTAACCATACTAATGTTGTGTTATAAAATATACTAGATATGTGTTCAAGTTTTTTAGTGTAGGAACCATTACTTGGAACAACAAATACAATCAATAGTCTCCATTTCTTCTACTGAGGTAGAGAAGTACAATGGAAGAAGTAAAGAAGCCATGTGGCTACAACGATTGTTGGTAGAGATACACATGTAAGCTAAAGGAAGTATTTCTCTTCTATGTGGTGGTCAGAGTTGTATTACTCTTGATTAATAATCCAGTTCAACATCAAAGAAAATGAACATTGAGATACATATACGCTTCACCCGTGAGAAGGTGCAAAGTGATGAGATAAATCTCAAGTTCATGTTGACTAAAGAACAGTTTTTTGACATCTTTACAAATTCCCTGAGTGCTGCAAAGTTTTGTCACTTTCATGAAAAACTTGGATTGTTAGAGTTTCCATTGAGGGGGAGTGTGCATGACAATGTCACCTCCTAATGGAACTTGGTTTTTGTAAAAAGACCTTCGGACATATGTAAAATACCTTCGGGAAAGTGTAAAAAGACCTTCAGAAAGCGTAAAAAGACCCTTGGGCATATAGACCTCCTCGAGTTCTTTTTAGAAAGAAGTGTAGAAAGATCTTAAAGGCGGTCTTCAATAAACTCTTTAGTGTTATTGATTTTCTTGGTAAACATCCAAGATAAGCATATTGTTAAGGATGTCCTCGGTTGTAAAAGGCTCCTATATTATTGGGTTCAAGTAACCTTTTATGAGAACTGTGAGAACATGTAAAACTCACAAATCATACTTAGCCACCGATCATGGGATGATCTTTGGGATTCCAAATCCTTTTGTACTAAAAGGTAATTTGATTATGATGAAGGTGTTATAATTCTTTCAACTGATATGTTAGCCTAAAACTTTTATGATTTAAGGATTGTAAATCCTATAGTGTACCACAAACAGGTAATCTATTGGCATATGTTATGTTATCCCACTTAACAATAAGGGGGAGTGTTGGAACATAATTATTAAGTTGTCTAGCCAACCCTTAATATATATGGGTCCATCACTAATAATATGAAATATTTATATTTATATTATTAAATATGTTAACCTAAGTATATACTTTAGGTTAAATATTTAATATCACGAAATGATTATATTTCTAATATTCAATATTATAAACCTAGGTGTGTGTCAACCATTTTAGGTTGAAAAGGTGGGTCGGGAGACATACCTGATCACTTTATATAAAAATAACTTTAGGTCATCATTTGATATATTCAGGAAATATATCAAAGGTGTGAAAATCAAGTGATTTGGTTTTACCCTTGATAAATAAGGTTTCAAAGGAGGAGGTGATCTTACTGGATGTAAAATAAGTTCTCTGAAATAAAAGATTATTTTCAAAGTGGTTTTTACCCTATTGGGGTTTTCCACTATAAATATTGTGTCACCTGTGTTATTTATTTCCTATAAGTATTTCTTTATTTACTTATGTTATGATGTAATCTTTATTTAAATATTTATTGTAACATTATGTAATTTTAAGTTGATTAAATCTGTATTTATTGGAATCCTCAAATTCTAACAGGGTTCACTCCCTTATTCTCTATTACCTTCATCGAGTGCCCCTTTCTTTGACTTCAAACTTGGGCTCATCAACATGTGACTCAAACACCCAAGACAACATCTTCCTTGTTCCTAGGTATGCACCTTCTTCTTCGAATGAAGATCATAGAAGGATTTGGTGCGTGGGAACGATAATCTAGAAGCATGTGCATAGTACTTACTTGGATCATTTATGTAACTCATCCCCTACTCTTGTGCTTCTACTACACTCTTTACCCCTATGTGCGCTGATTTAGGAAATCTTCTTTGCTAAGCTGGGATCTCCACCCATGCTCCCATATTATTTCCCTACACTTTCCTCTTCTATCTCCTTGAGTATCTCATTAGTGTTGCGCTCCACTTCCTACTCCACTAAATCCTTTATTATGCCCACTACTTCTCTTTCCACACCTCTTCTATCTACTCCTTGGTGAGGTTGGGGGTCCTTTGATCCTTAGTATTCACTTCTTCACTCTCCCCTTTTCCTTGAGTGCCTTCCTCTTCTCCATCCTTTTCTTCATTTTCTTCATCTTTGGAGTCGTGCACATTGTACACTAGATGGTCTTGAGCCTCTTCATGCTCATCATCATCCCTTTTGCATCTCGTAGGCCTCCAGGATCTCTATTTCTTCTAAGTCATCCTTCTCTACTACCTTTTGCTTCTTCCTAACTGGTGATTCTAGTATAGGAGACTCTTCCTTTTCTTCTTCTTCTATAGGAGACTCATTCCTTAGTGATTATCCTTGTGTAGGAGGCTCTTCTTGCTCTGGCACCTCTTCCTTAGGTGATTTTTCCTTTTCCTTAATGGGGACTTCTTCCGTTGTGCATATTGACTTGGCTTTTTGACTCTGGCGTGCCCACAAGTTGTGTCGTCTACACACTTGGATATTTCTTCTCGTGCCTCTTCCCTCTCCCTATTTCTTGGTGTGGCCTTATTTATTTTGGCGAGGTCTTCTAGGATGGAGAATTCATTCTCCAAGTAGGGTCCCTTCTCATACTTGGGCCTGATCTGTAGGTATACCCTTGTTGTAGTCCTTCCAGCAATTGGCAGTGTCACATGTTTCATCATGCACACCTCATGGGAGACATATTTATCCACATAAGCGTACTTCTTAGGGTATGCCATCTTCCTTCTTAGTCACAAAGTGGTCCTTTTCTACCTTGTTGAAGTCAAACCTTAGTATTTTTCTTATTTAAAGCGATTGAAGCATACTTGAAAGTATTGCACGGTGAAAGAGAAAGGCAGTTTACACCATGGACTCTTGGTCCCATCTGTTAATGTGAATCTACCAATGTAGAAATGGTGGTATATATTGAACCAACTTCTCTGTGTACTAGTGCTTGAAATTGTTCGTGTATTCTCCATTCAACTCAAACGCATCGCGCATTCTTTTGTATCATTTCTCTAGGCGCAACTTGTGGGCGGACGTCATGGTGTCACAAGTATACTTTTCAAATATTTTGTGGGGGAAGGGTCTTCATCTAGATACTCCCATACAAAATTCTCTGGCCCATCGGGCACTCCAATCTTCGAGAATACAATGGTAAGGAGGACATTTCCAAACACGATCTTCTCTCCTTTGTGTGTGACACTGATTATTTATTTTGAAATGAAGGAAATCATGTTATAGATGGTTCCTTCCGTAATATTTCGGCACACATTCAACCAAGCCTTGTTTATCTGTTTCCACCTTTCTTGTCCATTTAACTTGGATACCAAGCATGCGGCCATCCTCATCACTAGGTCGAGAGATATCTAAAATATCGAAGTAGCATGAGCCCTTCTTATAGTCATAATCTTGGACTGTCTCCTTAATGGATTCCTTATCCTCCAGGTCATCATCTAGTGACTTCCCTTCACAAACAAGGATAGTAAACCATTGGTACAATCAATCATGTTTTCCAAAGTATCCAGCCTGCGAAGTAGAAGTGGTCCTCATGCATGCATGACATAAACCATTGGTACAGTCGCTCATGTTTTCCAAAGTAGGGAAAATTATAAAGTTCCACCAACCCAGCCTTCTCCAACTTTACCTTCACCTCATCATCATAGATCAACATTCCTTCTGGTGTCCTTTTATCTGTCGGGTGAACCATTTCTAATGCCATCTCCTTCTCGGTGGTGTTTGTGATGGTTGTAATCACTCACCACCATCTTCCTTACATGGGATACCCATTCCTTTCAAACAACAATCCATCTAGGTATTGCATCTCCACATACCACTCTTCATTGAAACTGGTGGTGGAAGTTTGTTTCCCCTTTCCCTTGCCCTTCTTTGGTGAGATGGTTTCCTTCTTTGGTGCCATTTTCTTGTTGGGTTAAAAAAAAATTCTTCCTTTCTCCTCTTCCTTGCTCTGCTCAAATTTTTGGCTCAACTTTGCAAAGAATCCATTTACTCCCAAGCCCTAGTTACAAAACCCTAAGTTGGAAAACCCATCCACAAGACGGTTTTATCTTCTAAACCCTTCTTCCATATGCCCATGTACTCATTCCAATCTGGTTTTAAAATCACATTAGTCACGCACTTCGATTTTCAAAATTCCTCCTTCACAAAAATATTTCTTCGCGGATTCCCTAGTTCACAAGAGATCTTCAATATCATAATAACAAGGTAAACAATAATGTTCCTAACCTTCTACTTATAGATTTTTCTTCTCTCCCGCAATAAATGATATGCCACCTACTAATGTAATTAACATTAAATGTGGATTTTTTCCACTAAATCCGATCTTAAGCGCTCTTACCCACGTGCCCAATCCTACACAAAAAGTCCTTACAACCTTCTAGTGCACAAAATATTTATTGACCAAAGACTCTTATGCATGTGTTTGTAGTGTCGAAGGCACTTCTTCTACCCTTGACCTAATTTTTCCCTCACCTACCTCATGTTGTTCTTGTGCTTCTCATCCTTTATACTTGATCTTTGTGAATCCTTCTTGACACAAAAATTCCTTATGTCCACCTTTTCTTCATGCACTCTTCCACAATATGCACTTTTCATCCTTCAATCTAGGCTATATCCTTCAATTCGGGCCATTGAAACACAACTTCCACTACCAAATTTTATTTCACTTCACACTACTCCACCCCACACTAAAATAGATGTGTGGTCCTTTGCGCATACACAAACTTTTGAAAATAATAAGTGGTTACCAGTGGACAAGGTGCGTAAAACAACACAAAGAGAAGGGAACAAGCAATGAGAAAGGGAAATATAAGGAAAATAAATTTCTTAAGGAAATCCTAGACTAAATGTCAATACTACCTTGATTTACAAACACAAGGAAGACTTATTTATAGTAGGGCTTTAGCCTACTCCCATTGAAATGGCCTAGTAATCATGTTCCATTAAGCGCTTGTAGCTGTAAAGTGCATGAATCAAGGATGTACGAGATGATATATTTCCTAATCAATGGACTTTCAATTTCCCAGGATGGCACAAAAACTTGGAATCATATAACAAAACCATCTTCCCAACCTCAAATTGTTTGTTTTTAATATGGCAATCATGTCATTCTTTTTATCACACTTTTTCAATTTTTGACTCCATCTAGCAAGTGATTACCTTTCATCCAGCTACATTGACTTCTCCATGTGCTTTTGAAATGCTTTTTAATCATCTAACCCTCCTATGCACGTAATCCAAAGTGATGGTAGCATAAATTCAACCGGTAAAAAAACCTCCATGCCAAACACCAAGCTGAAATGGTGTTTCTTTATTCAATCCATTGTAGGTTGTTACGTATGCCCATAGAATGGATGATACCTTCTCATCCCAATCTTGTCTTCCCACATTGAAAATATTTGTCAGTGTGTGACTCAAAATTTTGTTAAACGCCTCAGCATTTCCATTATCTTGTGGGTGATATGGGGTAGTCCTATGATGGGCCACCATGAATTCTACCAACAAAATCCTAACTGTTTCATTCAAAAAATGTGTACCCCTCTCACTATTTAAGCTTAAGGGACATCCATACTTGGTAATTATGTTCTTCCATAAGAATCTAAAAGTTGTCATTGTTGTACAGTCCCTTGTAGGTACTACCTTTACCCACCTTGTTAAGTAATCAATGCAAGTGATGATATAGCGTGATCTAATCCTTCGCACAACAAGTGAAATTGGTCCTACAAAGTCAATGACCCACTTTTCAAATGGTTTACTACTGATATAGGTATTTAGGGCATCTCATCCTTTTTCTTGGCTTGCTAAGGTGTCGACAATGGTCACAGGCCTTGAAAAATTCAATGCAATCGATATATACTTTCCCACCAAATCCCTGCAAGTATAATCTTCTACATGGTTGAATTCCCTACATAGTGCCCTCCTGTAATCCCACCATGTGCTTTTTCCATGATTACAATGTGCTCATGTTCTAACACTCATCGGTGTAGAAATTCATCATGACCCAACTTGTATAATTCTTCATTAATTAGAATGTAGGGCGCGACACGTATATAGCTAATTGTTTCCTTTCCAAATCTTTCATTCCTTTTGGCGCCACACCTTTTTTGAGAAACAAAACAATAACCTCTAAGTCGAGACGGCACATGTCGTAACCTAAAATGTTGTGCATCTAGAATAGCATTCTCAATGCTCTATGCATCCTCCCCTGAGTCAATTGTTTACAAATGGCTAGGCCCTGAGTTAATCTTTCCCTATTTCACAACAATTGTAAACTCAAACTCTTGAAACAACAAGACCGCCGACATGCGTCCTTGAAAAATGGGATTTTTCAACAAGTAATTCAAGGTCATGTGATCTGTGTAAAATATGAAGTGTTTTTCCAGTAAATACTACATAAACTTATGCAACGCGTAGATCATCGAATTTTTTTCACGCTCAGTAGTGGTGTAGTTTTGTTCTACTGGTGTAAACTTCCTACTTGCAAAACAAAGGAGGTGATCAACAATCCCTTCTCTAGGTTGTGCTAATAATTCTCCAATGACTATCCCGAGGCATCAACATGCACATGGAAAGGTTTATCCCAAGAAGGAAAGTGTAATATGGGTGCAGTGACAAGCCTATCCTTCAATGTGTCAAATGTTGTCTATTGCGCCTCTCCCTAGTGAAAGACACTCTTGTGTTTTAGTAACTCATCTAATGGCGTGGAGATCTTGGCATACCCCTTGATAAAATTTTGGTAGTACCCTATATGCCCAAGGAATCCACGCACTATGCTCTGACTGGTAGGCTCCCCCAATCCCACAATAACAACAAATTTGGTGGGATCCACCAAAAACCTTCCTTGCATATGATATGCCCCAATAGAGTCCCAAATGGAGTAGTAAAAACACATTTATTAATGTTGAGGGATATCCTCAACTATCAAAATCTCTCAAACATCAGCCTCAAATTGTCACAATGGTCTTTCACTAGTCCATATATTGTCCAATCATCAAGGTAGACTTGCAAAAACTTATGGATAAAATCTTGAAATGCCTAGACCACTATGCGCAAAAAACATAGCTGACATGTTCTTCATCCAAAAGGCATGACCGTATAGGAAAAAATTCCCCATTTAATGGTGAAATTTATCTTCTCTTGGTCTTATTTAGCAATTATAACTTGATGGTATCCTGAGAATCCATCCGTGAAGGAATAGATCTCGCTCCCAACCACTCCTTCCAAGATATTCTCGATAAAAGGGGTTGAAAAAGGATCAATTACATATACTATATTTAATTCCTTGTATTTAAAATAGATCCTTATCCTTCCATCCTTTTTAATAATGATGACCATGGGGCTTACCCGTTATGATTCCTCTATAGCTTAAATGATTCTCGATGCTATAATCTTGTTTATCTCCTCCTTAACCTTGACATGAATATTTTGATTCATTCGATATGTCATCTTTCGGATCGGGGCGCGCACCTTATTTCAACTTGATCTTCATCTACCACAAAGAGTGGTGAACACCTTTAATCTCATGGTGCCCATGCAAAAAAATTCTGAAACTCGTGCAATAGATCAATGATCTTTGAGAGCTGCTTTTCTAACCAATAGTCTCTAATCTTTGGACTCCTTAGGTTTAACATTTGAACCAATGTTAATATTCTTTGTTTTAGGGGTTCATGGTATGTGTGCAATTTCTCATTAGCACTATCAATAACTTCTTTCTTACCTTTAGTATGGTTAAAATCCAAACTCTCCATCTCTTCGCCATATATCAAGTAAACTATCTTTCCCTTTTCTTTATCCATACACACATGCTCAAGCTGCATATCTTTTGACTCTTCTTCATCAAAGCACGCAGTTCCAAACTAGATTCACCCAAAAACTCCAGTGTGTATCTTCTATGATGGCACTATTTCCCATCGTTAGGAACTTAACAACCTATAGTGCCCTATCCACCAATGGTTTAGTACTTGATACTCAAAATATTCAAGGAGGTCAGCCCTCAACTCCTGCCAATTTATTTTTTGATGGCACATCTCGAAGTGAATATACCATGCACGTGCGTAGCCTTGTAAAGTGGAATACAACTTATGCAACCATAAAGAAGGTGGAAAGGCCTCTGTGCCTTCCATCCATGCTTTCTCACATGCTTGGATGTGAGACAAGGTGGGTTCTTTCCCATGGTAGTCTTGTATTGCAAGTGGGGGCATTAATTGGAGAGAACCTAATAGAAAATGTGATTGTTACCTCACACCACTCTAGAAGGCTATCACGGTGAGTTTTCCACCAATGAATTATGGTCCCAAGCAAGTTATAGCTGAGCATCCCTATTCTTTTGATCTCAATTTTCTACTAAGCCTCCATTTCTCATAAGAAATCATCAGGGTTGGCTCCTCCAAAATAACTTGATAACTTCTTTCCTCCTAAGTGCTTGAATGAGCACACCTTTGTTACCATTTTCATAGAACCTCGTATAAGTCACCCAATTAACTCATAGGTCATGTGTGCCTAATTGTCACACACCACACTAGTTGTATCACTCATGGACTAAGAATCTTCAAACTGGATAACTCCCTCTGTAGGGTGAATCACCTCAGGGTCCCTGATAGAGCGCACATAGATCCTATCAAGAACTTCTTCTCCTAAGGGCTCAGTATATGGTGCTCATTTTCCATCAGTTAAGGGGATGATGACCCACTCCTCCTTGTTTTCAAAAATTATGTATCCCTTATTGAACCTTAGGTCAACATTATTATTGTAACACTAGGGGTGCCCAAGTAATGTTGGAAAGTTTTCTATCTAAGCTAGCACCAAGACTTTGAAATCCCTAATGAAATTTTCCCCTTGGATAGTGATATCAACATCCTTCAAGACACACATGGCCATTTCCTTTTTGTTGTTATCTGTATATAACACATTCAAAGATGGCTGTAATGGGGGCCTTCCCATTTGATGTCATGTATCTAGGGTGAGAACATTGACCTCCACGCCTGTGTCAGTAAAAATATTTATTAGAAGCCACCCATCTACATAAACATTCAAGGTAATCTCCTTGTCATAATCAAGGTTGTGAGGAGGAAGGTTGACATGTAGAACCTACCTCTCGCGCCCTTCTCCAGCGCATGTAACTTCTCTTGTAACCATTCTCCTAGCAAGGGAATGATATTATCTTGCCTCAAAATTTTGCATACTTCTCTAACCTCATCCAGATCCTTCTATGGAGCCTCAACATTCTTCCTTTGCTCTAACTTTCTTGATTGCTCTTTTAGGCACTAAATCTCTCCTTGTAGGCTTCGAATCACATCCATGGTTTCTTGATATACCTCCTTCTAATGAGTGCAATCCAGATACTTTCTATGTACCACCTCTTCTCTAAAAATCGAGTGGAAATTGCCTTTGTACTTCCCTCGTGCGTGTAACCTTAGCTTGCATCATAACTAGCTTGCTGGTTCTATTTGTGACTTGCGCGCCACCCTCAGTAACCATTATGAATCAACCTTCTTTATACTCACCATCCTAGAGCATTTATATTTCTAGTGATGCTAGCTCGTATGCTCAATGAGCTCTAGGAACTCTTTATACTTATGTTTCTTTCCACACCTAGAGCATTATAACACATCAAGGCATTCACGCTTATAGTGCTATGTAGACCCACAGTTGTAACAAGCTCCATGCGGGAACTCACTTCTTCCTCATTTATAGTTTCCATGACCACAAAATCCTCCTCTGAAACTTCTTCCACGTGCCACACCATCCATTTGTCCTTCATAGTGATGTCCATCACCCTTTTAATTATTCGCGAGGTGATGCGGAACACACTAATGTCAATGGCATCATGTATCTAGTCAATCAGTCTGAAATCCTTGGTGTCATGAGTAGTAGAGGTGAAAATATTGTAGTAGCAAGACACATTCTTACATATTATACGTTGCGGTAGTTAGCATCTACTTGCATCACGATCTCCTTAGAAAATTTCACAGTCCACTTTCATGGCACATACTGATATCTTAGGGAAACTATCCTTTTTATGACCCTCTACCTCATAATCCATGCACCACAAACCACTTTGTGAGTCTCATGTGCCGATTTTGTAGATAGATTCTCTAGCTATTTTTCCATTACAACAATCTGAGCCTCAAGGAAGTGGCTAACACTGGTATTTATGCTTCCAACAGCCTCAGTGCATAGGGCAGCCTCCAAGGCCTCGCATGGGTCTATGAAATCACTCTCCTAAATGATGTTATCAATCCTCTAACAAACTACTGAGCATGCTGGGAGGGGTGAATATCATAGGATAACTTTAATAAGAGAGTCTTGAAATGTGTGTCATACTCCCGCACACTCTCTGTCATTCCCTATTAGATCTCCTTCACTATGTTGATCTTGTTCTATTCAAACTCAAGGATATGAAATTCAACCAAGAAGGAATTCTATAGCACGGTGTAATCCACCACTATTTGATGGGGGTCATAATTTTGGTACCAACTATGCACACGTCTTTGTAAAGTTATTGAAAAATAACTTGCCTTCCGCTCTAGGGTAGTGATCCCCTTCATGCGTCATAGCAGTTCACACTTGTGTACATGCTCTGCAAAGCATCCTCAACACCTTTGTAGTCTAGTCTAGTAGGTGTAAAGACATCTCAAAAAATACTTGTTGAGGTAGTTGAGGCCCTTGTCCACTTGACCTAAAACCTTGATTCCCTCTGGTGTTACCTCCACCACTAGATCCACTAGATCCACCAGGTTCTGTTCCTCCTAACCCACCAAATCCTCCAGATCCACCAAGTCCACTAGGTCCTCTAGCTCTTATACCACCAGATCCACCTCTTATAGTCGGTAAAGGGCTTGAAGTGGTCATGCCTAGCATTCCCAACATCCCACTGAACTATGCACCAATATTTTTTTGATACTTCGCACCACTACTAGATGTGATACACAAGTTTTTAGTACTTGAAATTTTCCCAAACGTTGTTCCAGACAATATTCCTCCAAACACAGAAATGATTGTGCATCCATAGATGTACCAAATGAAAAATTATATCTCCTAGGCATGATCAGTCACTACCACCAATACCAACTATGTTAGCAATACTTATCTTTTGATTTGGAAGACTAAACATTAGGGGTTGGTCACCAAGGGGATTCAGATGTGCGCCGACTACTCTCCTTTCTCCAAGTGATAAAATATCATAATAAGTTGAAGGGATCTCTCTTTTACACTTACCAAGATGGGGTAGCATAGACTGGTTAGGCTATACATCCTTCGCGTGAACCTCAATTCCTTCCTGCAACATCTACCTCCATAAATCCATCACTCCCACAACCTTGTGTTGTCTATCCAATTCCCTTTCATACTCTTTTCTATACTTGAGTCGTCTCTCCTCTCTTTCTTTTTCAACCACAATTTCTAACATCTTCCTCCATGATATATTCCTCACCTAACGCTCGAGAGAAGCTTAGCCACCTTAGGGAATGCCTCCAAAATTAGTGTAAGGAGAAGGATCTTCATGACTAATGGGATAACACACAAAAATGATCCTCTAGGTTCCTTTAAGAACTCAAACTCAATAACCTCAAGACAATAATACGTAGAAAAAGTGTATTCCAAGGTATAACTAGTCAACACTCTCTTGACCAATTATCAAAGATGCGTCCAAGTCGAGATCAGCATCATGCAACCTATGATATTCATCTTGGGTCTAAATGCAAGATCTATAGTACCATCTTGATCTCGATGCATACGCATAAATCCATTCATACAACTCTATTGGAAAAAAAAAAAGAAGGTCTCATATAACTCATGATACATGTGTTCTTCTACCCATTTTTGTACATCAAACTCAGGTCTAGTACTAAATATTTGAGCAAACTCATCCTTTATTCTCTTAAACCATGCTTCGACATTGTCCAAGGTCAAGCACTCTATCACCATGCACCATTCTCACAATAGCTTGAAAAAGGTCTAGGAAATGGAATCAAGATGTATTCATTTTTATGTACTCTCAATATAACTCTCTAATCCCATACGTGTTAGCATATCACCCAGTAGTCCTGGGCACTCACCCAAGGCATGTGTGGGTGCCAAGCCCCCCTTTATGTGAGCATTGTGACAAGATTTTTCCATTGTTAGAGGATTAGTTGCGAGAGAAGTGAATATTCATGTAGAAGCGAACATGAGCTATCATATCCTTATACCAAATATTTTAATAATAAGAGAAACACCATGGCATGAAATAGAAAGAGAAGATACATCATTAAATATAAGAAAATAATAGTAGGGTTTGCACCCCTAAACCAGATATTCATAATAGAGCCATATATTCATATTGATCATGGTAACAGTAACCACATTACATTCAAAAGTTGTGATTACTAACCATACATATCAAAAGACTTCAGACTTATCTCTTATAGATCTTCCTAGGTGTGACATTCTAATTATGCTCTCCTAGTTCATTCCTTACTAAAAATTCTAACACCATATAGAGGCCTATTACATCCATTATACCCCTTAGTACTAATGATATAAATCCTATCCTTACTGGAATATCATACTTTTGATGCATTCCCTTATGATCTCACACCTACTATTTGTCAGCTTCTTATCCATTCAAATTTGTGTCTTCATTGTTCTAGAGCATCTCTATAAATAGGTTTAGCACCCACCACCATGCCTTCCTCTAGGATTAGATTGCATGCCAAGTGTCCATGTGGTCCTCCAATGAAGCATGCTTATTCTTATTCGAGCTCTCCACTTCCTACAATGATTCCTTTTGGGAACCTTCCATACATGGAATATTATTTTCTTGACCACCAAGTCTCCAGGATGACACCTTATCTACTTTAGCGCCTAGTCGGGTCACATTTTCCTCAAGTACCTCCAGAATTCCCAATATGGCTAAGTCCTTAGATTCTGTCCTTCCTTGCACACGTGCCCTGGTTCCTTATAAACCCTTCTTAAACCCTTCTCCTACGCACTTTTCCCTTGCATGCCCTTCTTCTTCTGACCTGCAAGTGCACGTGCACTTTGGTACATAGAAAATATTTTTAGGCCCAACAAGTTTTTCACTATTTTAAATGATATGGAGGAAGATGGAGGTGTGCAAAGATGATAGAATCCCACATGTGTTGAGATAGGTGATTTTTTAAAGATTTTATGTTATTTTTTTATATGTTTTGGTTTTTTCTAGAAATTTTTAATCGCTTAGAAATTGTTATGATTTCATATGAAATCACTAATGATTGATGGGTCATTGGAAATTTTGATAAGGTCATCAACGATTAAAGTAGAGTAGTTGGTGATTTAAGTGTTTTGTAAAGTTTTTGTGATTTTTAAAGTGTTTTTATTGATTTTTGATTGATTGTTGGATTGATTTGTTTTGATGGTTTTTTTATTTCCTTGTGGATGTAAGCTAGAGAGATTTTGACTATACAAGATAGGATATCGATGATACTTTATGATGTTCAAGATCATTTTTGGGTGATGATTGGGCTCACTTAGAAGAGGTTGGACTCGGAAGGATACATTATTACAAATGCATTCCTAGAGACATGGGGTTGTTGTTGGCATTATTTGAGTAATGGGACCATGTCACATGCAAATTATGGTTTCCTATAGGAGATATGATAGTGACAGTGGAGGATATACATAGGATATTATGTTTACTCGTATATGGTGAGAATTTTTATGTGTGATTGATGAGGAAGGTAGGGGTGCTACGATACATATATTATATGGTGATGATCCTTATATAGTGAGGATGAGGAGGTTTAGACCCTATTCACGATGATGATGATGGGTATTAGCTATTATTCCTTATTGGATTCAGTTAGAGACTAATTTTTATGGATGTTGACTAGGTTGATTTTTGATATCATGATCTACATGACATATTTTTCTTGGGCCCTTGTTTTTTAGCACAAGTTTATAGGGATTTTTGGTCCTAGATTACTAGACACATATTTGAAGTGGACATATCGGTTTTATTGGATTGTTGGGATTAAGAACACATTGCATTTCCTCGGCTAAGTGGAATTCCATGTACGAGATGGGTTGACTTGGAGCATCCAATGGGGTTTATGAGGTTTTGATCAGATCACGTAGCCATGGGACTGTTAGAGGTGAGGATTACTACGAAAACTCCTAGTTGGCTTGAATGGTGGAGATGTTATTTGGAGGCCATATACGCTTTTACAAAGATGGCTCTATGGAGAGGGGGAGTTGAGTACCATGCTAAAAAGGGTGATTTTAAAACTCTAATGAAGCTAAAACACACATAGAGTCATTCACTCATTCACATCAAAATATCCAATAACAATTATACACTTTTTCTGCAAAGTATGATGATATTTAATAATGCCCAAATCGGCCTTAAGTGTAAATTTTTGGAATATTTCCCTAAATGGGATTCAGCTCTAACCATGTTTTATGATTTTTACCTTATATCCTATATTTTAAGTCTTTTCAACATCTATGGAATTCACAATTTAAGAAAACCTTCCCTCTAGACTTATCTTCACCAACTTCTTCTACACTCTCCTATAGTAGCCCTTCATCCAAGATAGATTTTTTTAGCTTCTAAGCTTTCAACATCCTCTTCTATTTGTATACCCTGTAAATTCACTTCAAAAACTCAAGTTCACCCACAAAATTGATGGAAAATACTCAAAAGTAAAATCTTTCACCTTCTTTCTCGGCATTCAAATTACTCTTCCTTTGCTCCTTAGCCCTTAGTTCAAATTATGTAAATTTTGCTTCATTTATCATTTCACTATTCACACCAACATCTTCCCTATTCATAAACCTTGAAACATAGTTATAATGATTATAAAAAATGATTCAACCCCAAAATTTCAATACTAGCTTCTCTCTTAACAAAACTATTCTTTTCCTTCTTGAGATGATGTGGGCTTGGCTCATATGTGAATATAGGATTATAAGGGTGACAATAGGTTATTATAGGAATCCACATATCTATCTTAGCATCTTAGACAAGGTCCCAATATTTTGAGATCCAATTCCTTATCCAATTCTTTGTAGCTTATTATTATTTTTTGGCCTTTAAACCCTTGACTAGGTCATGGTTACAAGACTATCATGCACAAGTTTCAATGAAGGCCACTTCAATATGAATTATGAGAAAATTATATCATACATTTATCCATTTGTTCTAACTTATAATTTTCAGATCTTGAAGCAACATTTAAAGGTTGGTTTCTTTGTTAAGTACCCTCTATAACTAGGTCCTTCATTGTGCCACTTTTTCCCTGAGGAAACTATTATGGAAATATACACATTTGACCAATAGAGTCATAAATATCCCATTTAATACTCTTGAGGTATGTATCATCACCCTTTATTCCAAGTTTTAGGGTTTATTTACATGCTTAGGTATTTATTTGCACACTTCTCTTATCAAACCCTAAGCTGTGCTTGCTTGATGGAGCCCAAGAACATGTTTATTTGCAATATATTTCACCATGGATATATTCAAAGAATTAATTTTTTTATAAAGGTTTATTTTTAAATTCGTGCACATTAATATTTTAGTATTATAAACAATAATTTCCCTAACTCCTTTATCTCTTACTTACTTCCTCCTGACCAACTAAAGCGTATGCATTGTCATCAAACCTAGATTTCAAGCAAACCCTTAAATTTTCTTATCTATTTTCCTCGAAAACTTAAAAATATTCCCTGATGATTGTATAAACATGCATCATAAGTTTGGAGTTAATAGTGTGGGATATTAAGTTTTTCACCATCATTTCTAAATCTTTATGAGACTTGTATAGGTTCAAAAGACATGGTGTTCAAACACTAAACTCCAACTAAAACCCCTCAGTCATATTTTGAGAGAATAACATACTTAAATATTGTAATATTCTTCTACACAGTCTTCTCAAGAATCTCTAGGATTTGTAAGTTAAGACTTAATACAATGGATTCAATCTTACTCAAATCACACCTATAGTCACAATCCTCTATTTTACAATGCACTTCTAGATGAAGCAAGAAAGATCATTAAAGGGTTTACTTATAAACCTTTGAAACACTTCAAACTAGGAAAGGAGAAATTCTCACCCTTCTTTCTCTATGAATCACCTTCATTTATCTATGCATTCCTTCAACTCTGCCACCTTGAAGAAGATACTAGGAGAAAACTACAATCTTGGACAAAACCGTAGGTTTACTTTATCAACAAGAACATGTTTTAATATTCATATTCACTCCTTGCAATTATATTTAGTCATGGCCACTTTACAAACACAAAATATAAGATCCAAAGATACAAGCTTCCAATAATGTAAACAAAGAGTTCTAAAATCACAAGAAAAACATCCAAATACTAAGTTTTTCCTTTAATTCTCCTCTTGAAATCTTACAACTTGATTCTCATATGGATGGAATGAGATAATACAATTAAATTTTATCATTTATAGGTCTCTTATTCAGCTATCACCAAGAACATCTCCTTATCTCTTGATCACATGATTACATTTACCCATTCATTAGGTGCTTAACTCATTTTATGACTTCTAAAACAAGGTTAGACCTAATGACACTGCCATTGACCTCATTTCATCCTTTTGAAAATATTTCAAGCTCCAAGAGCACATAAAGAAAACCTAACTATGCCAAACTTTCATAACCAAACCAAAATAGGCCTCGAAGGCTCAAATTCTACTTTTGGAGGAAAAAGGAGTAAATCAAAATTTCAAAGGTCTAGAATCCTCTTGAGACACTTAAATACCACATAATGACATGTAGAAACTTATTGACATACTTTCAAACCAAAAAAGGATGTATCAACCCTATACATATCCTAGAGTTGATGCTCCTACATTATAGTTCGGGGTAAGAAGTATTTTACCATATAGCTTGTCTTTTTCTTTTTTCCAGTTCCTCTCGCTTCTTCAACAACACTATAATCTGATCTTCACTTTCACTTTCTTGTATTTACATTGCTCCCATTTTTTCCTTTCTTGGGTTTCATATTTATCTTCATCTTCATGAGTGTGATCGGCTTCTTTATAGGTTTATTTTTCTTTGTCTTTATTCTCCACATTTCTCTCTTGCTTGTATTGATGTTGTTGTCCTTTTTTAAGCTCATCTTCTCCATCATATACCTTTTTTCTCTCTTGTGGCACTCTTGCTTCTTGTTTCTTAATTTTATATCTCTTTAACCTATTCTTCTAGCTTCTTTCTTTGAGCCTTTGATGTTGTTATTTCTCTATTTTAAATTTGATATTCATCTCTCCTTCACATGGTTTCCCTTTATACAAAACATTCTCCAAGGATGTTATTTCTTCTTGCAATTGCTCTAAACTTTCATAAACAAATGCATTTTCTTTATTATTTGTCTCTATTTTTTATTTCCTTATGGTCTTCTTGCTTTCACCTTCCACATAGAACTCAATCCTTGTACCTGCAATCACACACCTACACATGTTGTTATATTCAAAAAATTGAGGCTTTCTTGCCCTAAAAGCTCTTTCTTTCTTGCCTTAACATTACTTTGCTCCTCCTTGAACTTTGTTTTCCTTATCTATACATACAGGTTGCTTTCATCATGGTCATCCTTCACAATAAAATCCAAGAATGCTTCTATTATATCTTTATATTCACTCTTATCCTCTATCAGCACCACCTCTTTAACCACTTCTTTTTCTTTCTTTCTCATTCTCATTTCCATCTATCTTAGTGTTGTTTCTTCTTGTCTTATCCTTGTCTTGAGCTGAATTCTTTGTATTATTTCCACAAGAAACATATTAATGAGAATTATTAGCTTCTCTACCTCTTTCTTTAATGTTGTGATTTCCTATTGAAACCATATTTCATTTGTATTCCTTCTTTCTTCTTTCATTTTTAGTTCTCTCTCTTCTTGGACCTCGTCAAATCTATAAATTATTTTATCACCTCTCTGTATGTTGGTTTCCCTTCACCATCTATCAATTTCGATTCATAAGGTCTAATAGCCTTCAATCCATTCTATTTGCATGTTTATCTTGTTTCAATTATCCTTTTTATTATTCTCATCTTTTCTTTCTCTCTTATCCTCTTTTGGACTCACTTTATCTTATTATATTCTCTCTCTTCTATTGACTTCTTCATCCATTGTGCCATCCTATAACCATGGTCAAAGATTGGTCTCATTCTCTCTTCTTCACTCATCTTCATTGTGACACACTCACCAAACACTATTAGTAATCATCAATTACTATTTATTCAAACATCAAACCAAATCATAACAAAATTCCACGCTCTGATACTAAAATGATGGAGCCAAAATGCACATTTAGTCATTCACTCATTCACCTCAAAATATTCAATTATAATTACACACTTTTTCTATAGTATTATGATATTTAATAATGCCCAAATCATTCTTAAATGTAATTATTTTTATTATTTCCCCTAAATGGGATTCACCTCTAACCATCCTCTATGTTGTCTAACTTATATCCTACATTTTGAGCCATTTCAACATCTATGGAATTCACAATTTAAGAGAACCTTCCCTATAGACTTATCTTCACCAAATTCTTATACACTCTGCTATAGTAGCCCTTCATCCAAGATAAATTCTTTTATCTTATAAGATTTCAACATCCTCTTCTATTTGTATACCCTATCAAAGAATTTCATACAACTCAAGGTCATCCACAAAGTTGATGGAAAATACTCAAAAGTACAATGTTTCTCCTTCTTGCTCGACATTCAAATTCTTGTCCTTTGCTCCTTAGCCGTTAGTTCAAATTATGCAAATTTTTCTTCTTTTATCATTTCACTATTCACACCAACATCTTCCCTATTCATACACCTTGAAACATAGTTAGAATTATTATCAGAAATTCTTTAACCCCTAAAATTTCAATACTAACTTCTCTCTTAACAAAATTATACTTTTCCTTCTTAAGATGGTGTGGGCTTTGCTCATATGTGAATATAGGATTATAAGGGAGAAAATAGGTTATTATAGGAGTCCACAGATCTCTCTTAGCATCTTTAAGAAGCTCCCAAAATTTGGAGGATTAATTATTTATCCAATTATTTGCATCTTACTTTTAGCTTTTGGCATTTAAAACCTTGACTAGGTCTTGGGTATAAGATTGTTATGCACAAATTTCAATGAAGTCCACTTCAATATTAAGTATGAGAAAATTATATCATCTATTTATCCATTTGGTATAACTTATAAGTTTTAGATCTTGAAGCAACATTTAAAGGTTGGTTTCTTTGTTAAGTACCCTCTATAACTAAGTCCTTCACTGTACCACTTTGTCCTCAAGGAAACTGTTAAGGAAATCTACACATTTGACCAATGGAATCACAAATATCCTATTGAATAATCTTGAGGGATGTATTATCACCATTTCTTCCAATTTTTAGGGTTTAGTTTCATGCTTAGGTATTTATTTGCACACTTTTCTTATCAAAACCTAATTGTGCTTGTAATGTAGCCCGAGAACATGTTTATTTGCAATGTCTTTCACCATGGATCAATTCAAATAATTAAATATTTTCCATAGGTTTATTTTTGACCTAGTGCATGTTATTATTTTATTATTATAAACAATAAGTTCCCTAACTCCTTAATCTCGACATACTTCCTCCTTGGTGAACTATGCATTGTCATCAAGCCCAGATTTCATGAAAACCCTTATATTCTCTTATCTATTTTCCTCCAAAACTTTAGAAATTTCCCGATCACTATATAAAAATGCATCAAAATTTTGGGTTAACGGTGCGAGTTTATTAAGTTATTCACCATCATTTCCAACTCTAGATGAGACTTGTACAGAGTTCAAAAGATAGGGTGTTCAAACCCTCAACTATAACTAAAACCCCTCGGTCATCATTTGAGATATTAACATACTTAAATATTGTAATATGATTCTACATAATATTCTCAAGACTCTAAAATATTTGTAAGTTAAGAATTAATACAATGAATTCAATATTACTCAAAGAACACATATAGTCACAGTCCTTTGTTTTACAATGCACTTCCACATGTAATAAGAAATATCATGAAAGGGTCAACTACTAAACTGTTGGTTTCTCAAATTTACACCCGCGTCTTGGATCTCGAAAGGGTGGAGATGTTTAAGACCACAATGGAACTGTCCCCAAGTTGTGGGACCTTGCGTGCTTAGGACGGATCTCCGGAGAAGGCTGGTTCCTCTATCTATTTCTAGTGCTACTCGATACTCACGGTGTTGAAAGGGGAAACTAAGCTAACAATGTAAATGGATCAAGGATAGAAGGATGACATAAAGGGAAAATACACTAAAATGTGTTAACACTAGAAAAGAGGGATGAAAAATATCTATTGGGTGAGAATGAAAGGATATGCGTGAGAGGAGGCTAGGAATGAGTAAGCACAACTAAACACATATTCACTAGATCGTTCTCATGGAACACCACTAGATAAAGAACTGTAAGAGACATGAGATAACACAAAAACATGCAACATAAAAGAAAAGTGAAGAATAAGGAATGCAAACATGCTAGGACGAGAGAATAGTCACAAAACGATGCTTCTATTACTTCCGAGAAATGCACGGAGAGCTATTCAATGATGAAGGAGGACAATATCCACATATAAGAGCTAGATCTAGAGGTCTAAAACTCAAAATATAGAAAGTATGGAGTCCTTAGAAAATGTGTAAGGATCCAGAGGGTCAAACATACAAAATTAATCTATCCTTACATTTATAGATGAATCCATGGAGAGAGAAGGGAAGAAGGAGGAAAACTCAAATTTGAAACATAACCACCAACAAGAAGCATTCAATGCCCAAAAATCCACCTAGATATCGAGAAATATTCTTTCCCAATCTAGTATGGAAAGTTGAATAAGAAAGGATGGTGGATCATATCAAATCGAGTGGTTGGAGCAATAAGATTTGCTCATCAATTCTCATAGAGACATTTTCCCATTTCTCACCTACCAGATCTATTAAGAATTTTAATTTTAATTTCTAGCAATGTAGCTGATGTCAGTAACTTTCTGACAAGTCTAGGTGCATGCCAATCTCAGATCTGTAGAAAAATATATGTCTGTCAGAAGATGTTAGAGTCGTTGGCACACGTAAAACACGTGGTGCACATGGATTGGCTGAAATGATGGCTAATTGTGAAAATATTTGTCGTTTATGCCACATGTCACTTACTAATTTGTTGCAAGGATTCAACACCTTGTTCGTATGCATTGAATTATTCCACGTGACATAATCAAGCATGTCCAAAGATGACTTGGCATAGAAGGGCACAAAGGCGAGACGTGAGGGAAGGTTGTGCAGAGGAAGGTGCGAGAAGTGCACGTGTGACATGCGTAGGAAATGAACTAAAGCTGGTGAGTAGAGAATGCATGGTCAAGGTGAAACCATTACAGAGTGATGGGTACAATACGAAAGAGGGATAGGGAATTAATTGACTGAAGCAAGTATGAGACACACACAAGGTGAAGAAGCTTCTTAGGAAGAAGGAAAAAGTGTAGAAGTTGGGCACAAGGGAGGAGTGAAATAAAGAGGAAAAGGAAAATGGAAGGAGAGAACAGAAAGCACACAAGGGTGCTCAAGGAAAAATAAGAGGCATGAATGGGAAAGTGTAACTAAGTAATTATACTAATTAAACTTGAGTGGGCACATCCTTCAATGGGGAACCGAGAGCCGAGAATGTATATAAGTTGCCCAAACAACTAGGAGAGTTATTTGGATAATAGTTTTGGAAAATTTTAAGGCCATCTACCTACTAGATGAAGAATACCATTAGCACTGAAGCATCCATTGGGCATGGAGTCTTCTTATGCAATCATAAAAGTGTCCTTGTAGTCACTTGAAGATCATTTCTTGACTCTGTTCTAAATCATGCAACTACTGAGAGAAGCTCTACATTCTAGAAGCAATGGAAGAGTGCATGTAAGAAGTATACAAGAAGAAATAACTATGTACAAACAAACAATATGCATGCAACGCACTTATAGGAAATGAAAGCGCTGTAATATATACAACATGATGCAACAAACTTAATGGAAGGTTTTGAGATAGATCCCATTTCTTTGGGATTTGCATAGCACCTCCATCAAGATGAGTCAACTCGAAAAAGTTAGCCTCCTTACAGGAACTAGTGATGTATGGGCCACTCCAAAGTGAATCAAATTTTGAATGGCACCCTAGTTTATCTCTATCAACATCCCATTTTAAAACCAAGTCCCCAACTTTGAAAGCTTGAGGGATATATTTTCTGTCTAACCATTTATTTGTTTCTTCTTGAAATTGTTCTAGCTTGATCATGGTAGAGTTCCTTGATTATTTAAGATTAACCAACTATTCCATTCTGATTTCTCTCGGGTTTGCACCTTTGAACTCCAACTCTTTGGGAAAATGCTAATGAATTCAACTCTAGGGTTAAAGGAAGGGTAGCCTCCTTTCCATAGACCAGCTTGTAAGGCAAAGCTCATATTTCCTTTTTGATTGTAATTCTATCTACCCAGTGCGCGTGAGACCTTTGTATGTCACTATCTTTGGTTGATTTTCATTGTGTGATTCATAATTTTGACAAGGTTCCTTTTTGTTGACTCTACCAAACCATTTCTCGAGGGTAACAATTAGACAAATTCTTTAGGTAGATGTTGATTTAGTTCCCAATCTGTGATTTTAGTACGAGGAAGGATTTTAAATTATCGAGATGATGGTGTGAGGAACACCAAACCTTGTGACTATACCTTCGATAAATTCAAGGATGTGACTCGTTTGATTCTTTGAGTGTGACAACTTCTTTCCATTTGGTGAAGTCAATCAGTAGCTTTCAATGCCCATTTATGTCTAGCTCTTGAAGGTGGATTTATCATGCCTATGAATTCAAGACCCCATTACGCAAAAGGTTGATCCACTTGGATTGGTGAGGGGAAGCACTGCCAATATTTTATTTCCTACAAAGAAAGTGCATTCCTTGTATTTTGTGACCCACTTGTGTGCATCTACAAATAGGGTAGGCTAAAATATTCGTACCATTATGATCTTCATTGCTGTAATTTTGGTAGAGAAGTGTCCACCATATAATCCATCATGAAATTTTGCTAACACTTTTTCAAGTATGTGCACCGTTGATACATCTTAACACCACGCCATCAAGATTCCTTTTGAAGAGAATTCCATCAATCAACACATAAGGGATAGATTGTAATCTCGGATGTATTTTTTTTCTTCATTTAGACCGGGAGGGTACGCACCCTAAAAAATGAGTGTGATCATGTCCTTTATCCAGTCATGCATACTAGGGTTTGTATTATGCTCAAGATTTACATGTGGAAGACCTTCTAGAAATAATGAAACCTCGGGATCACTATGTGCATCCTCGAAGTTTTCCTACAGAGAACGCTACCTCTTACCATCTTTGTGGCCTTAATAGTCACAACCTACTCCATGATTTTGATCACCCATCGTGCTCTTTTCTTACTAATGTCTGCTCCCATGATGAATTCCCTGATAGAAGAGTGGGAGACTAACACCTTGAGATGATTGGTCGCGAACATACTCTTGAATTTCTTGAGTACGTGCATGAGGGAAAATACCTTCTTCTTCGTGTGGTTTGTATCTTAATTCATAATCCTTCAACATTTGGTGAAGAAAGCCACTATTTTTCTAGCCCTTGTAAGTTTTCTTGTGTTAGGAAAACAACAACACTTACATTAGCTACATAAGCATAAAGGATGAAATCCTTTGAGTAATCAGGGTTGATGAGTGTTGGTGTGCAAACAATTTCTTACTTGATTTTTTTGAATATTTCCTTTTCTTATGCTTTCCATCTAAAGGCTATGTCCTTCTTGAGCATCATGGTGATGGGCTACACCATTCCCACAAAGTTAGGGATAAAATGCCTAATAAAATTTATCTTTCCAAGGAAGGATTTGTAGGGACTTCTTGTGTGCCAGCTAGGATAGAGCCAAGATGGTGAGACATGCTCAGATCAATAGTGATGCCATCCTTTGATACCACATGGCCCTAGAGCTTACCCCTGTGCTACTAAAAATTACACTTCTTGGGGTTAAGAGACACCCAAAATTCTCTGCATCTCTCAAATAATTTCTCTAGGTGTGCCATATGATCCGTGCTTTTCTTTTAGAAGACATGTATATCATCAAGGCAAGCCAAGATGAACTCATTAATGTATCCTTTGAAGGAAATATCCATGGTGTGTTGAAATGTGGTGCCCACATTTGATAGACCAAAGGGTATTTTTTGATATGCATATATCCCCTACTTGGTTGTAAATGTCATTTTGAATTGATCATATTCCTTGACCAGGATTTGATTTGAAACACCGAATATCCATCTAGCATGAAGAATGCATGCGTGCTTTAGCCACAGTCTACAAAATCTGCTCCATTGAAGGTAAAGGATAATGATCCTTTAGAGATGCTTTATTCAAATCTCTTAAATCAACATAGATTCTGATTTCACCATTCTTTTTATGAACTGGAGCCAAATTTGTGACCCAAGTAGAGTATTTGATAGGAAAAATAATTTTTGCCTCAATTATTTTGGATAATTCCTTCCTCATGAGGGGTTCTAGCTTTGGATTGAATGGTCGCCTTGCTTCTATCGACGTGATTAATACCAAGATCAAGTTAAATGGAGTGTTGAGAAACACTTGGATCAAAACCTTTGAGGTTTTCATACTCCCATGAGAAGATATCACTATATTTTTGACAGAGAGAAATAAAGGCCTACTTTTCATCATGTGCACAAGTCTTTCTGAGTAACAACTCTTTCCCACATGTAATAGTGACTGAGGAGCAGTCCTCTTACATAGCACACATAAACCTTTCTTCACCCTTGAACTCATCATCAGGGCTAAAAATTTTATCTAAGGTGACCAGCCATTTAGGCAACTTGTTTTTCTTCAGCTGTATCACTTGGTCACCATAGCTGTCATGTAAGTCAGCTTGCATACTTGATGAAAATTTAGCTTCATTTTGTATAAGCTGGATGATCTGCATGTCATTTTCAAACAAGCTGTCATCTGGTGTTGTTATCTAGAATGGATGGTCTGATCACCATCTTGATGTGCTGAGTGTTTCCTTTGAAAAAGTCCTCAACAGGAGAGAAGCGTAAACCCAACACAACCATTTGGTCAGCTTCCTTATTCATTTTTTGCAGCACCACCACGAAGATTTAGAGCATCAAATCTCTCAAGTAGGTCCCAAAATATATGCTTATAATATTTGAGAAGATTATTCTTTTTCTGGAATTTTTTTGGTAACTTTGGTAGATGACCAATTATGTGTCCCCAAAGATCTATAACACCTTAATTTATTATTCTTAGAAATGATCAAGCCATGCACCAGTGCTTCATACTCTACCACATTGTTAGAATATGTAAACTACAGCCTATTCGTGAAGAAGAATTTCTCATCCTTAGAGGAAATGAGAACCACTCCCCGCTCACGTGCCATTTTTGCTTCTTGATCCATCAAAGTACAACTTCTATAGACCGGGTTCAAAGTTGTTTTTCTTAAGCACGTGTGGCAACATAGCTTCTTCTTCTAGAATGCAATAAGTACTAAGCCTAGTTTCTTAAGCTTCCAGTTTTTCAGCGTATGGATCAAATTTATGGTGTCTCTTCACCCATTAATGAAGTACTAGGTCAGAACAACAAGTGGAAGAGACTACTCTTCAGAACCGAAGCTTGTTCTTCTGGATTAAATAGTTGGCTTGGAGAGGAGATGGGACATATGACTCTAGATGATAGGAAAATATAGGCTCATATTGTATGGTAAACGGGTACCATACCCTGTCTCTAGTATAATATGAGACCGATCAAAAGACAAGTAACCACCCACTTTAGTAGTAAAGTCGCTTGAGAAACATAGGGAAAACAAAGGAGGTAGGTCAATAATTGACACATATTGAGTTATTGTTAAGCTTGGGCATGCATGGAGGGTTAACTCAAGATCCTTGATGACTCCTAAGGTGGTGATAGTTGAACCATCAATTTGTAAGACTTATTTAGACAAAGGGCTATATTTTAGACCTAAGACATCAACTATCTTCTTCGGCATAAGATAAGTACTAGCATCTGAGTCACTCATGTAATTATGCACTAGGTGTTTGCCTATGATCAAGGACATATAGAAGGGTGGGGTTTTAACAACTTTACTTACTTTTTTCTCCTCTTCGTTGTAGACATCGATAGAAGTGTGTGGATTTTACATAGCCTGGATCAATGCACGGGAGTTATGCGAGCTTCATGAAACAGATCACACTAAAGTTGTGATGGTTAGGGCATCCCACATTATGAAATTTATTTTTTTTCTCTTCATCTAGTCAATAATGCTAAATGGAATCCCCCGTCTTATGCATCGGGGGAAAAACATCCCTTCTTGACTTTTTAGGGATGGAAGTCTCGGATTCTAGCTAGAGCAGAGGCTTGATCTACCAAAGGAGGGGCACACACTGCGATTCAAAAGGATCTTTGTGTGGGACCTCTGTGTAGGTAATTAATCTCTTTTACTATTTTATGCCTTGTCGCATCTTTTTTCTTTTGAGGATTTTTTTGTGTTTGGAAGTGAGACCTATGTGCTGAATCTAACATTCTCTTATTGTATCTTGTGTTGACCACAACTTGGGCACGTGGTCTGTTTGCATTATCTGTAGCTTGGTTGATTGCACATAAGTCCTCGGCACCAAATAACATCAAATTTTTCTCTATAGGATCTTTTGGTCTTTCTTGGTTTCTGCTTTAGGGGGCTTGTTGAGGGCTCAAAACATGAAGCATTTTGGATCATGAAGGCTAGGGCACGCGCAACATTGGAACAATGATATTAAATATGAGGCATGTTGCAAGGGAAGTACCATTTTGACTCTTGTACCAATTTTTTCTAAAAAGGAATGAGTGCTTGACTTGCACTTTGGGGTTGAAGAAGAGAGGGTGTAGGAGGAACAACTTACAAGGGAAGATGTGCATTGGTATGCCATCTATCATTTTGCTAGTTAGGCATGTATATTTTATTTCCATACTAGTTCTACCAAGGATGATTTCTTTGGCCATGCGCCTGATTAGAATTACCTCCATAGGCTTGTACCTATTTATTTTCTAATAATATGACTTTGTTTGATAAATTTATGATCAGGGCCATCAACTCTTCATCTTCCTTCTGTTGCATTAGAGAGTAGGATGTTGAGGCAACCAGTTGCACGCTTTGCTCAGGAATAGGAATAGGGGCCATAGAAGGCTGGGGCACTTGTGACATTTCTAGGAACAAGGGCATATGAAGTCTAGGAGCTATCTTTACAACCTAAATAATATTGTTTTCTACCCTTACTACAATACTATAAGTAGATGGTAAAGTCCTACCTCCCATGGATTGGATCATAATTAAAATATTGTTATTGAGCGCCTTTAGATAATACAAGAAAGCATGTTGGGTTGTAGGTCTTACCACAAGAGGGATTCTGTCCCAAGTCTTCTGAAATATGATGTTGAAATCAATCATTTACTCATTGGGCGCCCTCCTTGTTGTTGTCAATTTCTCCACTAGAGATAGGTGATCTGACTTATCTTCAAAGTAATTGCAAAGAGCTATTCCCAACTCATCCTAGGTGGTGATAGATCCAAGTCTTAGGCCTCGGTACCATTGAAGCACTTTACCGTTGAAATAGGCCTGCAAGAAGCCTAACTCGCTACATCATCATGTGTGATTAGATAGAGAAAGCACATATTTGCTATATCCTAGATATAATTTTGAGGGATGAATTGATTCTCATCGTAAAGTGTAGAATACTCTTGAGTGCACCATTTGGCATGTTATATTGCACAACCAACAAGTAAGGGACTTCCTCTAGAAAAGTTTGCAAATTTTATCAGTGGAGGAGGTGGCTGATGCACCATTGTAGGCCACGTAGGTTGTCTATTTTTAGGAGGAGTTGAATGTAAGTGGTGCACGAGAGATAGAGATGCATTCACAAACTTTCTGGAATGGACTCTTCTTGGGGACAGTTGGAGGTACTCAAAAGAATATTTAGCTGCAAAGACTTCTTCTTATGTGAACTCTTCTTATGAAAGGTTCTTAGGACTACTAAGATAGAGATCTTAGAACATTGGGAGTCACCAGATGTGTCAAAATGAGCCTACAAAGGCTGAAATACTAAGTCCACACACCAAAACTTAGAGATATGAAATTTGAGCTTTCAATGCTAGTCCCATCAGAAAGATAGAAACTATTGGTTGCTCAAATGTGCACCCGTGTCTCAGATCTCGGAAGGGCCGAGGTGTTTGAGACCACAATGGTACCATCCCCGAGTTTTGGGACCTTGTGCACTTGGGATGGATTTTGGAGAAATCTAGTTCCTATATTTATTTCTCCGCTACCGATACTCCTAGTCTTTGAAAGGGGAAACTAAAACAATGCCAAGGGACTAGGGATAGAAGGATGACATGAAGGGAAACTACACTAAAAGGAGATAACTTAGAAAAGAGGAATACACACTATTTTTTTTGAGTGAGAATGAAAAGAAATGTGTGAGAGGAGGTTAGGCATGAGTAGCATAGTTAAACACGTATTCACTAGATCATTCTCATGGAACACAACTAAATAAAGAACTGCAAGGGACATGAAATAGCACAACCAACACACAACGTAAAAGAAAAGGAAAGAAGAAGGAATGCAAACACATTAGGATAGAGAATAGTCATAAAATGATGCTTCTATTACTTCTAGAAATGCACAGAGATGTTATAATGATGAAGGAGGTCGATATCCACATGCAAAAGCCAAATCTAGAGGTCTACAACTCAAAATACAAAAATTATGGAGTCCTTAGCAAAATGCATAAGGATCAAAAGTGTCTAACATAACAAATGAGTCTATATTTTACATTTATAAATGAATCCATGGAGGGAGAAGGGAAGAAGGAGGGAAAACCCAAATTTGAAACAAAACCACCAACAAGAAGCATTCAATTCCCATAAATCCAACTAGAGATCTATGAAATATGCTTCCCTAATCCTATTTTGCATGTTGAAGAAGAAAGGAGGGTGGATCTTATAAAATCGAGTGGTTGGAGCAATTAGATTTGTTCATTAATGCTCAAAGAGAAATTTTCCCATTTCTCACCTACCAGATCCACCAAGAATTTGAATTTGAATTTCGCACTTGTGTAGCTAATGTCGGTATATTTCGACAAGTCCATGTGCACACTAATCTAAGATTTGTAGCAAAATATACAACTTTTAGAATATGTTAGAGTCATCGTGCGCACGTAAAAACACCTGGCACATGTGGATTGGCTGAAATGATGGCCAACTATGAAAATATTTTCGTTTCTGCCACGTGTCACTTATGGATTTGTTGTAAGGATTTTTGTGTCATGTTTGCGCGTGTTGACTAGTTACGCACGACATACTCAAGCATTCCCAAAGATGACTTGGCATAAAAGGGAGTAAATGGGGATGTGAGGTAAGGGCACGCATGAGGAAGGTGCAAAACTACACGTGCAACGTGTGTAGGAAATGAGGCAAATTGGTGAGTAGAGAACACATGGTCAAGCCACAACCATTACAAAGTGATGGGTGTAGTGTGCAAGAGGGCCAGGGACTTAGCTAACTAAATAAAGTTTGAGATGCATGCAAGGTGAAGAAGCTACTTAGGAAGAAGGAGAAAGTGTAAAAGATGGGCATTAGGGAGGAGTGGAACAAAGAGAAAAAGGAAAATGGAAGGAGATAACAAAAAGCACACAATGGTGCTCAATGAAAAGGAAGGGGCACTAAGGGGAAATTGCAACCAAGGAGTTATGCCAATTGAACTGAGTGCGCACAACCTTCAATGGGGAACTAAGAGCCAGAATGTATATACAAGTTACTTGAATAACTAGGAGAGTTATTTGGATGACATACCTTCTAAACAATTCAAACTAGGAAAGGAGAAATTATCATCCTTATTTATCTCTTCATTGCTTCAAATCTTCCACCTTGAAGAAGATGCTAGGGAAAAACTACGGTCTTGAACAAAACCATAGGTTTAGTTTATCAACAAGAAGATGTTTCAATCTTCATAGTCACTCCCCTGCAAGTCTTGTTAGTCATGGTCAATTTACAAACATATATTAGAAGATCCGAGAGATATAATCTTCCAATAATATAAACACACCGTTCCAAAATCACAAGAAAAACATCCGAGAAAATTAGTTTTTCTTTTAAATATCCTCTTAAAATCTCACAACTTGATTCTCATCCAGATGGAATGAGATAATACAATTACATTTGATCATTTATAGGTCTCTTAGTCAATTATCACCAAGCACATCTCCTTAACTCTTGATCATATGATTAAATTTACCCATTCATTAGGTGCTTAGCTCATTTTATGACTTCTAAAACAAGGTTAGACCTAATGACACCCTTATTGACATCATTTCATCCTTTTGACAAGATTTCAAGCTCCAAGATCACATTAAAAACACCTAACTAAGTCAAACTTTCATAACCAAACCAAAATAGGCCTCCAAGACTCAAACTGTACTTTTGGAGGGAAAAGGAGTAATTCAAAATTTCAAAGGTCTAGAATCCTACTAAGACACTTAAATACCACCTAATGATCTATAGAACCTTATTGACATACTTTTAAACTAAAAATGAATGTTTCCATCCCTATACATATCCTAGAATTAATGCTTTTGCATCATACTCATTATTTAATCTTAAAGAATGTCAAAACCAAGAAGTGTCCAAGGCTATATACAAAAGGTGCTAAAGGAAATAATTATTTTACAATTATTTACTCTAGGATTGAAAATTTTGAAAGGAAATTTAACAAGTGAAAGTGAAAGTGAATCTAATCTAACAAAATGAAATAAATGAATGAAAGAAAATATAATGTAACAAATTGAAATAAATAACTAAAAACAAATGAAAGTGAAGCTTCAAAAAAAAAACACACACACGATGTTGATTTAAACAATCTAAGTAAAACAATAATGATTCTATTCTAAAATTAATAAACCATCATCCTCCTTAGGTAAGAGTGGGCCCTTTATCTTCCCTCAGATTTGGGTTAGCAAAACTAAAAATAATATCTCCTAAGATACTTGAATTTTGGATTTTATTAATAAAAATTATGTAAAAAAATCATCCATCTTCTACCACTATTGCATTGAGCTCTTTGAAGATATATTTATAACCCGTCCCTTAGTTAATAATACAAGATTATAGAACTACCTACCTATAATCTTGGGGAAAAAATGACTAAATCTTCTCCTTTACAATGAGATAAATGTGGAAGTAATTTATTCAAATACTATAACTCAATATTTAAATACTTATTTCACTTTTATTTAACTACTTCTTCCACTTAACAAGGAGACAAATGTGGAAGATATTTAATCAAACACTACAACTTTAGATTGAACTACCTCTTCCACTTGAACTTAACTAATTCTTCCACTTTACAAGGATAAAAAATTGTAAGAGAATTAATTAAATATTACAACTCTAGATTTAACTATGTCTTCCACATGAACTTAACTACTTTCTATTTTCCAAGTCTGCAAATCCTTCAACATGAAAGATGTCCCACCATATTCTCATCGCTGATTTTATGATCATTACTATAAATTAAATTTGAATATTTTTTAAACCTTTTTTTGTTTTTTTATTATTTTTGTTATATTTCCAAAATATTTTAAAATTCTTGTTTTCATTGAGAAATGAGGGAGATATCAAAGTTTTATTGAATGTGTGTTTTTTTGTTTTATTTACTTTCCTTCAACAATATTATATTGAAACATAAAATGAAGATATATCCTCAATTATTTTTGTTGTGTAAGAATGGAGAGAGGATTTTCCTATTGAAAATAAGAGGAACAAAACCTCTCTTAGATTCTCATTTGGAGGTCTTCAATTTTAGTTATAGTAAGTCTTGTGTTGATTCCGTGAGTCCCGTGCTTGAAAAATGTCTTCTTCAAATAATGATAACTTCGTAAAAATTATTTATGTGTAAAGCTGGAGATATTTTTTCATCCTAACAATAAAAGGAACAAAAAATTCTCTCATATTATCTTTTGGAGGTCTGTAATTTTAGTAAGAGCATGTCATGTGATGATTATGTGAGTCTTGTGGTTGAAAATTTTCATATTCAAATGTTGATATATTTGTAACAATTATTGTTGTGTAAAAATAGAGAGAGGTTTTCCTCCTAACAATAATAGAAAAAAATCTCTCTCAAATTCTCATTTGGAGGTTTGTGATTTTAGTTAGAACAAGTCATGTGTTGATTATGTGACTCCTAAGCTTTGTAACATGCGAGTCCCGCACTCTGTGACCTACGAGTCGTGTGTTATGCAATGTGTGAGTCTTGTTCTCTATAATGTTTGTCTTACACTTGGATATGTGAATCTTTTACTTGTTGTAATACATTCTAGAGATCAAATGACATACTCATATATAATACTAGACTTCTTATAATAAATATTAAGAAATGAAACTTTCTTATTGCAATGAAATTTTAAAATATAGATAAAATATATTATACATTTTATCTTATATAAACTATCTATTTCTTAAGACTGCATCTAGATCCACTTTATAAGAGAAGTTACAATGTTATTTTTATATTAGGTAAGAATTAGTTTGGTCTCATCACATACAACAAGATAGGTGGGTGAGGGGTTAGAGGGAAGATTAATGGGAGATGATCGAGATATGGTCACGTTAGGTGATAATTTAGATTGATTCAGGATGTTTGGGGGTAGCAATGTCCTATTAGTGAGATAATACAAAGTTATATGTATCTTTGAAAGTTGTTCATGAGGAAGTTGACATGATAGATTTAGAGGGGGTAGGGGTGAGGGTAGATGCTTAAGGAGTAGTGATGGGGCATGATGATGTTAGAGTGATAGAGGCCTATGCTATGTGGTGGCAAAGACAAATCGATGGATATTAGAGGTGGGTGCGGGATCATGTAGAGGTTGTACCAAAGGGTGGTCTTTGGGAGGGGGATGAGGATGATAGAGTGGATTTATTAGAGGCCACTATTGAGTTTAGAGGCCAAAAATACTACTTGGTTAGCTAAGTGGGCCAAGTTGACTAGTGAGAGGGACATTGTGGCAAGAGAGAGATGGGTTAAGTTAGTAGATCACTACTATTAAGGTTGGGCTTATAAATGATAGAGTTGATAGGGAAAAATATAGGAATGATAGAGAGGCTTTGTGAAAGGCCCTCGAGAGCGACATGCATGTCGATCTCGGGGGATGAGCTACATGATATAAAAGATCATACTAGTGGTCATATGGGGCCACTTGGTGATGTGAGTGTGGCTAACTACTAGGATTTATGTCATGAAATGTGATATTATGATGATATAGTGAGACGAAGGCTTCTAGATGAGATTTTCTATACTGTATTTTTGTATTTATGATGACAGGTTTTTTCGGGTAGTGTCATGAGCATGGGTTAGCTACCTAGAGGTTCAAGTGAGGGACTAGTAAGAGGCCCGAGATGATTATCAGGAGCAGTTTCGAGGAAGTGTCGATTAATGGACATTCAATTTACTAGGTAGTTTTGGAGATAGAATCGATGTATATATTTTTTTATGTATGAGGTTTGTTTGAAGTCATTGTCAACAATGTACATATGTATTTTTCATACGTGAGGTTCTTTGAATCCCTTGATGATTTATATACATTATATATATATATATATATATGATTTTGATATTTGAGTTATGTTTTGAGTTTTGTAATGATTGCAATGTGATGGATATAGATGTAGTTGATGATGATTTATTTAATGAGTTTAGTTATGATTTTGATATGATGAGTTATGGATGTATGTGAAATGTATATTTTTATATTAGATATGTTTGATGTGATTTTGATGATCTTGGATATGTTTGTGACAAATGATGATCTTGTTGTTTGATTAATGCACTATAGATGGATAGGAATAGAATGTGAAATGTTTTCTTCTTTATTGTTCTGGACACATATAATGTATGATGGTAAATTTATTTAAATGTATGATAATTTGAATATGTGTCTTTTTAAATAATGTTAACATATGACTCACAATAGTTAGTCATACTAAGGTCATTGAAGGATTTAGTCTTTAAAATTAATACCACTTAGTTTGGGCATGTTGGCACATCACATAAAGCGATGTTGAAGTTCTCACACAAGCGCACGTACCCTACCGAGTCCTTATGTGTTTATATCATTTGAGATGTATAGTTAACAGTTAACATAGAATATAATACAATATAATTAGAGATCATAACAAAGACAATAGAAATATGGATCTTTTATTATTCATTACTCAACATATACCATCATCAATAAGATATGAATGCCAATAATACCATGTTAATCTCTCCTAGCCCTAGCAATCCATATCAAATTATCCATTACAGACACATAACATGATCTCAAAATAATACATATTTAGCATAATACTCATAAAACAATAGTTCCACCCCAATTACATAGACATAACAACTATATTATATTAATAGACTATCCTATCGTAAACTTGTATGCACCTTTATTCTACACCTTAGTATTCAACTAGATGTTATATTTCCATCCGTGCTATTAATAACTTACTTGTTCCTCACGCCATACTATATTTATTTGTTTCACCCATGTGTACTATTTATTTATCCAAAGCTATGCATGTGCTTTATTCTTTTTTAAATCAATTTATAGCTCTTCCTCTCTCTTCACCCCAATATTTGTTTTTCGTATTTTTAGTTGATATATACTTTTTGGTTATCTCCTATTATGAATGTTTCTACACGTAATCCTTCGCACTTACATTATTATATTCATATGCATGCACCCTTACGCATTATACGGTACTTGTGATATTTATTCCTCTTTCTATCACACACATCTTAATGCATGGCTCATACTTATCCATTTTTCTAGTCCAACATTACCCCATACTAGGGATATTGTCTATCCTTGGAAATACAAATAATGAAATAATATATGAAATAATATGGGAAATACCCCAATGAAATCAAAGAATAAAAACTTTTATTCCTTTGTACACATCCAAAAATTAAATTCATGGCGATGATATAATATCAAGAACTCAAGGCTAATGCCCTTATCTAGCTATTTCCATTTCTCAAGACCAATGTCTTCCCTTTCCGATGCTAACTCAATAATATCAAGGATTGTTTCAAGGGGTATTCTATCATATTTCTCCTATAACTCTTTAATACGAAATCCCACATTGTGGATATTCCCTCCAAAATGTCTACCCTTTGCATCACCATTGTTTATAACTCATCAATCAGTTCTTCTATCGTGTCGTGCTTAGCTTTTATTGCCTCTTTATTTTCACCGAATTCCTCAAAAAATTTCTCATGCACAGTCTTATTTGTTAATAATGAGGCCTATCGTATCTTCAATTCTACCTCATCCTATAAAATGTGTGCATTTAGGATCATTGAAGTATCCTAAAATTTTTGAAAAATATTTTCAGCCTCTACACAACTTCTTTCGATTTCTGCGCTAAGTGTTATATACTCTTCCAATTTTCAGTTCACCTTGGCCTTATTTGTCCCTGCCCATTTTTATGTCCTTCCCATTAGTAATTTTCAGCTCCTCTATTTTATGTCCCTACCCATTTTTCACTTTTACTAGCAAAGTAGTTGTATCAGTTCTTCCAAGTGTTCCATTTCGGTGTTATGGTATAATCTAGCATGCATTACCACATTTGGACATACATACACAATATTATTAACTAGGTTATTTGCCTTATTATACACATCTACCATTCTTTTCTTTGTGTTTCTCAACTCTTCAACTAGTTCCTTATTCTTCCTTTTCCTCTCTCCATATCCTTCTACGCGCTACGTAATGTGGTACTTTTTTATTCTTCTCCATTGACGAGTTGTGTTAATTTCCTATATAAATAGCTCATCTTCTATATTTTGATGAATCCATTGTATTTATGTCTATGTATTATCCAAGTACATTGTTGAGCATAACCATTACAACCATGAACTTGTGGCATAATTACTAACTAATATAGTTATATATAGTTATATTTATTTTGTTGTATTTTCAGTGCATTTATTCTTATTATCCCAATAAGTTGTTTGAATGATGATATGTGTTATGACACTTTTGTTTGCAAGCAATTTTCCATATGCAGTAACTCATATGCAGCAAGGGAACCATCCACAAACTAAGGACCCATATGCAACAACCCGTCCGCATCCAAAGAAGATCATCTATAGAAAAGAGCATATATTATGAAGATCTTTTATAAGGCATGAGGAATAAAACTCAAGTCTATACGTGCCACTAAATAAGCAATTACAACTGGAACATGTAGAACTATGAGATAACTTAATTTTTTTGATTTGATCATTCATTGCAAACTATTAAATAACTGATTGATTGACTTAACACATGATTGAAGGAACTAGTTAATTAACTAAAAACATCTAATGAGTTCCTTTGTATATGTTGAATATCTCTTTGTTATTTTTAAGATATCTCACTTGTTCTATCAAATATCTTTCACTTAATTTGTTGAAACTCTTAGTTGAACTCTTATTCTTCTCACATCTTACTATAGATGAGAAGTATAAAAGAAAGGGTCACTGTAATAGGATTATATAGAATAGAGGAGATAGATATAGAATTCATTCATTGATAGTCTAGTTCAGAAAAGGGATTGTTTTGTTCCTTGGTTCCTTGATGTAATTTTCATGAAAAGTCAATAAAGATCTGAGTTCTATTCATTAGTCTCTAGTTTCAAAGTTTAGGAGGGATTAACACCCAAGTCAAGGCCCACTTGTAATCTGTTAACCCCTACATTGTTTTATTGTATTGTTCATTCCATGTTTGTTTATCTAGGAACAATTTACTTTATGTACCTAAATTTTGAATCAATGGTTTTTTATTAGTCATAACATTTAGAAACTGTTCATTTCCGGTTATAAGTTTTGTTTACTTTCATCATTATTGTGACAAGTTATTTATTTCCAACCCCCTATAACTGTTATAAATGTGTATACAAAACTGATAATGTTTCAATTTTATGTCCCATGGTTTGATAATTAAATGATTTTATATTAATAGACAACATATTAATTACTTTGCAGGTTGATTTTCACCACCATCCATCCCACCTCATTATCCATCTTTATCATAACATAACTTTCTTTCTCATCGAGAGTTGAGTAGAGTATACTATTTGAAAAACCTTCCATGGTTACATTTTCCCCTTTAGCTCCAAAATTGGCTCTTTATTCACTTCAAACTCTAGTTCCTCCATGTGTGTCTACAATTCCTCAAAGAGAATCTTGTGTGCGTGTGGATGGGGCTTGGCCTTATTAAACATGTCTTAATAAAATAGTTTCTTAGGATTTATCGATCTCTCGATATATTTCCCTAGATATTGGTTATGTCATCTATGTATGACATCTCTGGGGGTACTTATGGTGGTTTCATTGACCTTTGTCCTAACTCATGCTACCTACATGGTGTATAGTGTGCAATATCATGATGCGTGGGACTTATTTCCTCACTCATTCCTTGGTCTTCCCAAGTCCATACTCATGTGGCTCCTCTACATCACACACTTCTTCACGTCATTCCTCATGCTCCAATTCATGTGCATGCTCTTCATCTTGGAATTACTCTTCTTATTCTTCGTGATCATGATCTTTTTGTTGTTCTTCCTATTGTTCATACTCAAGTTGCTCTATCCCTTCTTCATCCTACTCCACATCATAGATAATGTGAGAATGCTCTTCCTCTATGGGGTGAGGACTTCATTCTTCTTTAATTAGAAATATCTATGGAGTGCATGAATTTCTTGCTTCATGTCACTTCCTCCGCATCCTCTTCCGTGCAATATGATCAAACACACACTCCATATCTTCTTATTATTATGCTATAGGAGTGGGCTCGCACTTGCACTTTGGTATCCTCACATTTTTATTCTTTGATGGTGGTAGTGTAAGGGTGGTATCATGCACACTTACCACCTTTCCACCCAATATCTTTGATTGTAGATATCCATAGACTCTAAAATCCTTATTGTCAACTGTCGTGGTCACAATAGGGTTCAAGTCCATACTATCCAATTTCATTGTCTCTTTATAAGGATTTTTAGATGTATACCCGTAGGTTTGTGAAACATATGATATTCATAGTCAACCTTTTCCACATTGAAATTAATCTGTTTGTGCATCCGTTATCTTATCGAATGTGCCTTTGGAATATCTGGAAGTAAATTTAAATGGAATTTTACACCAAGGCCCCATCTCTCCATTTTGCAATAAAAATTTTGTAAGGCAAAAATGTTGCATGACCTGTAAACTATGCTTGTCCATCTAGCTCTATGGGAATCTCTATAGGTGTGTGCAATTCATTCTCAAACGTGTTGCACATATTCTTATACCATTTCTAAAGGTACGCCTTATATGAATTATATATTACATCATTACAAGTGTACTTAGCAAAACATTGTGCCAAAGATCTCTTCTTAATTGGATGCTCCCACTTGTTATCCACTGGTCCATCTGGAACCCCTATTTCCCAAAACACTATTAGTAATATAATAAACCGCCATGTTATTTTCTCTCCCTTTCCATTTTGGGTCCTTGTTTTGTCTACAATTATTTATTCTATAAACAATGTAATGTTATACTTGTTCCCTTATGCCATCTTATGCGTAATATAAAAAAACAATTGTTGACCTCTCACTATATTTCCAAGGAACCTAATTTGAAAATCACTAAGCATGAAACCACTCTTGTTATTGGATCAATAATATTTATAATGTTAAAGGCATGACTTCCCATTTGATATTGAATTTTGGTGGCCATCTCCTCCACTTTTGTTACCTTATCACGTAGATCAATGTTACCGCCTCCTCACCACTATCCCACAACCATATTAATCTGCTAATCGAGTTTTGGTTAGGTGTATCCTCCTTTTGGTGAAGTATAAATATTCCTCATGGACTCATAAAATCATCCATTGGTACAATTATGTAGTTGCATTGAAAAAGGTAATTCATACAACTACAACACTCCCACACCTTCTAGGGTTTTTACACCTTGTCATCAAAGAATACGACCTTCCATACTATACTACCTCATCTCTGGTAACACATAATTTTTGTATCTATTTCATGGCCTTGTGTGCATGGCGGTTATATTCTCTTATCTTTCACTTTCAAACTTGTGCCACCCATGGATTCCCATAAAACCACTTCCTTGGGATACTACATCTATAAGAACTAGTTGTTTGGTGATTTTTCTATTACCTTCTTACCCTTAGATGCTCTCTTTTTGGTGTTATAGTTTTTTTAACTTGAAAACTTTGAATCTCAAAAATTATGTTCCTTAGGTGTTTTGCTTGCTAGTGTCTCTCTACTCTCGGTGCTTACTATGATTAATTAAACCTTAACTCTTCATATAGATGTGTAAACTGAATTCTATGCAAACCTACTTCAGCTTCTACTCTATAATTTGGACATCACTTTCCCCAAATGTAAGGACCTCTAGTTCTAATAATTGGTTTATGGTTTGAGTTATCCTCGTCACTTTACACACAATCACTCTATATTTCACAATCTTGAGCTTGTACAAAATCACAAAGGTTATCAATTCACAAGTCATAAGGTGAGAGGAATGGATGTGATCTAACCATTTTATAGATTTTAACTTTTAAATGACTTTATTTTTCTCTCTTCTATCTCACTTCAACTATCATTGTTTTATAGATTTAAATGTGATTTTGTGTTTTTCCTACTTTTTCATGTGATCATCATTATTTCTACACACGGTAATACATGAAATTTTGGTGTGCCACTACTTCCCGGGATGAAAACCCTCTTGCATGCTACCTCCATCGTATTATTTTGTGTGATTTACAAAATTTAATTCACACAAATAAACATACTTCACACCTTTGAGAAAGTTCACCATTACACACGCCTTCGCGCCTATCATATCTAAGTAGTCCCATCATGAGCAAGAATATACACACGTGCATTGAGCTTAATATGATTTGCCAATTTAATCCTCATATGACTTTCCTCCTACCTTATACTATAAATATTTGATGTCCTCTGCACATCAATATCGAATAAAGAACATCAAATCTTACATGCTAACACACTTATTACAAAAATAACAATGCAAAAATTAAAATCTAATCTAAGTGGAAATACTACCTTATTATAAACATAATGAAAGAAGTTTGTTTATAATATGGATTCAACCTAATCCCATTAAAGTAACTAGGAAACAATATTCCATCAATACCTAAAATTTACATGTACATGAATCTAGTATATATTTTTACTTTAAACTTCCCTAACAAATTGCACTTTAAGTTTTCCGATGTGGTGCTGAAATTTAGAGTTATATAGAGAACCATCCCACCTACTTTGTAAAATACTTATTCTTAATATGTATTTCATGTCAAACCTTTTTCATGATTTTTTAGTCCTTTGTATCCATCACACAATTTCACACCTTTCATCCAATTATATTAATCTATCAATGCACTCTTCTACTACTTGATCATTAACAAGACCTCCTACATGCATAATACACAAAGAATGTAATATGAACTCAATTGGTAAAATGGCCTCCACCCTAAAAACCAACTGAAGGGTGTTGATTTATTCAATCTCTTATAGGTATTTATGTAGGCCCATAGAACAT
This sequence comes from Taxus wallichiana var. yunnanensis, assembly GCA_018340775.1. Classification (NCBI taxonomy): domain Eukaryota; kingdom Viridiplantae; phylum Streptophyta; class Pinopsida; order Cupressales; family Taxaceae; genus Taxus; species Taxus wallichiana. The sequence continues at coordinate 113,032,443 of CM031243.1, forward strand.
ATGATACTTTGTCATCCCAATCCTTTCTTCCTATATCAAAAATATTTGTCAAAGTGTGTCCCACTATATTATTGAAGGATTTCATAGTACCATTGGATTATGGGTGATAGGGGATATTTTATGATGATCATACCATGAAATAAGCTAACATTTAATAAATGAGTTCCCTTATCACGGGTAAGGCTCAATGGGTAGCCATACCTGTTGATGATATTATCTTATCAAAAGTGTGTTGTTATAAGCGATGTACAATCATTAGTAGGCATAACCTCTAACCACCTCGTCAAGTAATCAATGCATGTGATGATGTAATGTGTGCCTAATCTCCACACATTTGGTGAATAATCAATTTCCCATTTTTCAAACAATTATGTACTTGTTATGGGGCGTAATGACATTTCATCACAATTCCCTTGATTTCCTATTCTCTAACAATGATCAAATTCCCTTAAAAAAATTGGTATCCTTATACAACATCTCCCACCAAATTCTTATTAAGAGTATCTTACGCACTATAGCCTCACACCGTATAATGTCCTCCTAGTATCCCACCATGTAATTCATCCATAATTTCTTGGAATTCATGCTCCAAGAAACATATTCTTAATACTTCATCTCTTCCCATCTTGTAAAATTCACATCCTACCAACTAATAGGGTGTAACACGAATAGCTAATTACTTCTTCTCTAGTATTTTCATTACCTCAGGTGTCATACATGTGTGCAAGAATACTATGATATCCTCTAAATCATTTTGTGTGTGCTACAACCTACAAATTTGTGCATCCAGAATGGTATCCTCTATGCTCTGTGCATCCTCACCAAATTGATCCTTGATAGATGATCGAGGTAAAGATTACTTCTTCTAGGTTTTACTATGACTATAAATTCAAATTATTGGAATAATAGTCTACATATGTAGATGCACCCTTGTAAGAATCATTTTTTCACTAAATACTTAAGTTTCATATGATCAATATAGAAGAAAAATGGTGTTGCGAATAAATACTTCCTAAACTTGTGAAGTGTGTAAACCATAGACAATGCCTTGCGATATGTAGTTGTATGATTTTTTTCAACTGTGTCAACTTATTTCTTGCAAATCAAATAGATTAGTCTATGTTCCATTCCTTAGGATGAGCTAACACTTCCCCTGATGGTTTTTCCTAGGCATACACATGCACATGAAAAGGTATATTCTATGAAGGAAAATGTAAGAAGGTGTGGTTATTAGTTTTTCCTTTAATGTCTCAAATGTCTGCTATTATGCCTCCCTCCAATAAAAATTTCCCTTATATTTTAACAACTTCTCCGATGGCGTAGAAATATTGGCATACCCTTTTATGAACTTCTTGTAGTACCCTGTATTCCCAACGAATCCACGCATCTCACTTTGATTGGTTAAATCCTCCAACCCCAAAATGAATGCTACTTTTGTTGGATCAACCAACAGTCCTTCCTTTTAAATTATGTGCATCAAAAGTGTACTAAACAATATTGTAAAGATACATTTATTAATGTTGAAAGATATACTTAGCATTATGTACCATTCAAACATTAACATTAAACAATCATAGTGGTCCTTTACTAGCCATACAATTTCCAATCATCTAAGTATACTTAAAGAAAATTGTGAATAAAATTATGGAATTCCTATAATACAATGTACAAGAATAACACGATGCATTATTCAACCCAAAAGGTATGGATATGTATGAAAAACATCCCCACTTTGTTGTAAATGTTTTCTTTGTTTGATCTTCACATCTGATCCTTCTGATGATAGCCTAAAATACTATCAATAAATGAATAGATCTTGCATTCTACGACACCCTCAAGTATTTCATCCATGAATGGTGTCGAGAATAGGTCAATTATGCATGAAACATTTAGAACTCTATAATCAACACATATCTTGATTCTTCCATCCTTTTTATATTTATTACCATAGGGATGATCCATTCGATTCTTCTATGAGCTCAATGATGTCTTCTTTCATCATCTTTTAAATCTTATATTTTACTTTCAAATATAGGTTGGGATTCATTATATAAGGTCACTTGAATAGGTCGCATACCTTCTTAAAGTTTTATCTTCATCTCCCCAAGTGATGGATGAATTCCCTTCAATTCATGGTATCCCCTTAGAAATAGTTCCTATAACTTGTGTAATAATTCTACTACCTTTGAAAATTCTTTTGTAGACCAATAATCACCAATCACTTCTTCTTTTAGTGTGTCCTCACTCCACGATATTCAATCTCTTTATCTTTAAAAAAATATGAACATGTTTATTCATCATCCATATCCAAGACTTCTCATTTACCTTCTATATTATCTATGTTGAGATCCTTGACCTCATCATCATCTATTATGTATACTATTTTTCCTTTCTCCTTTTCTTTCCAAATGCACTCCATAAGAATTTTAGTATCTAACCTTGTGCGATCACTTACGTAATCTTCGAGGGTATTTTCATCATACATATGGGTCAATAATTCATTTTCCTTCACTCTATATCCCAATGTGATGCACTTCATTAATTGTAATGCTTCATGGACATGATTTTTAGTAGAAAAATAATCAAAGGTGTGAGCGATACATGAGGTTAAGTCATGCCAACTAACTATCTCTTTCTTAAAATCTACATGTATGTAGCCTGCACACACACATCCATGTAGTGTCTAGGATAAAAATTATGAACCCACAATCATGGTGGTAGCACATCAGGGAATTTTAGCCAAGTTTTCTCATAAATATGTGTGTGAATCTAAGTAGAAGTCTTCCTATCATAAGTTGGTATCCAGAAGTAATATTATTCCTCAAATCTTGTCAAGTAAGTAAATCTTATTTCATGTCATCTAAGAATATTATCCTGTGCATAGCCCACTAGTGCTTTGTCATTCCATTTTCTTGTCTGTAACCAATATTTAATTATAGAAAACAAGACGGTGGTTGCATAATTTTAGTAATATGAAAGCAAGCATTGCAGACAAATGAGAGAGCTGCAATACTTATAGATATTTGACAACTTCTATCTCATCCACAATATATGGAAGCAAATCAACTAATCTAAGAAAATATGTAGAAATAGCATATTTCCCCTAAATTTCCCTATTTCCCCTCATGGAAATAATCCGGGAACAAAATATGCAAGATAGAACATGATCCCACAAACATTGGGATGAGAACATTATCACTTAGTTAACTAAAAACTAAGGATAACTAATACCTATTGACATAAGTTTAAAATATTTAAATTAAATACTTTAACTTATTACATTTATTCAAATATCAACTAATGATGAATTAATCTAAGTTTTTTTCCTAACATTCCCCCTTAATTCAACATGGTCTCAAGTAAACAGGAGAGAAATTCTCTAAAACCCTAAAATTTGCCTCGAGCAAGTGACTTTATGAAGACATCTGCATGTTGCATATATGTTGGGAAATATTGGAGCTAGATGTTGTTGTTTTGAACATGTTCATGAATGAAATGTACCTACACCTCAATGTGTTTGGTGTGCTCATGAAAAACTGGATTCGAACAACTTTTACTACTCCTTCGTTATCAACATGTAGGATAGTTGGATCTTTCTATGGTATTCCCAATCCTTCAAGTATACATCGGAGCCATATCACTTCATATACAACTCCACCTACTACACGATATTCTGATTTTGTGGAGGACCTTGAAACATAAGTCTTCTTCTTACTCCCACATGATATCGGTCCAATTCCCCAAAAAGTATACAAATCTGAAGTAGATTTCCTATCATCTATGTTTCCTACATGATCTAAATTTGAATATCCTATCAAGAAGAAGTTATTATTCTTCTTGTATTCTAGGCCATAGTCCATAGTTCCTCTAATGTACCTCAAGTATCCACTTTGTTGCTTTCCAGTGAGAAACCCTTGGTTCTTTCATGAACCATGAAAGATAGTTGACTGCATAGCTGATATCTAGCCTAGTGTAAGTCAAGTAGATGAGACTCTGATCAACTTCGATAGAGAGTTTAATTTACTTGTGGTGATGGATTTGTTCGAGATAGCTGAAGTCTTGTCTGTATAAGTGTGAAAAATGGCTTACAATCCATCATACTAAATTTATTGAGTGTTTTCTTGGCATATTTCAATTGTGACACAAAGATATGATTTCCTCAAGTTTAAGACAATAATGTAGAATCCCGAGATTGGCCATGTCAAATGATCATGTTATATATTTATTTGTTGACTCAATCATCCTCTTTCGATCCTCCGGTGATGACTAGATCATCGACATATGCTACAATGATCACTATCTCCCCTTGTTTTTTTAGATAGAGATTAGGATCGTATGGAATCTTGTTGAAACCATGTTAAATGAGATGCGCGTCGATTTTTAGGTACCCTGTCTGGGAGCTGCTTTAGACCATATAGTGATTTTATGAGTTTACATACCTTTTCCTCTTTACCGGTATGACGAAACCTTTTGGTTGAGTCATGTAAACTTCTTCCTATAAATCACCATTAAGAAAGGCACTTTTCACATCCATTTGGTGTATTTTCCAATCAAATTGTGGATATAGAGAAAATATTAACTGAATTTTTTTATCTTAGTGTGGGAGCAAAAGTTTCCTCATAGTTAATGCCTTATTTTTTATTATATCCCTTAACAACTAGTATAACCTTATGTTTATCAAATTTTCCATCTACTTTGTACTTCATTTTGAGGATCCATTTGTATCCAATTGGATTTTTCCCTGGTGGAATTTCTATAAGTTGCCATGTATTATTTTTCATGAGTGACTTATATTCTTCATCCATAACATCTTTCCAAGGTTTAGACTATAGGGATTCTAAAACCGAGGAAGGCTCAATATTTTTAACAAATTTACCCAATAAGGCCAAATTGACCTCATTTCAAGCCATATTGTGAGTCCTCATTTCAGTGGTAGATGTCGGGAAACTATCTAGTTTTACATCTCTAATCATACTTGTATACCATTTAGGCATACTTTTTGTGGTTCTGTGGGAGGTTGAATTTCAATAATTTCCCCATCATCACGATCATCATCAAAGTGATTATCATCCTCTATTTTCACTATAGGGATGATTTTTTCATCATGTGAGTGTATAGAAGGAGAATATGCTTCTTTCTTCTCAAAGAACTCAAAACCCTAACTAGTGTATACCCTTCTTGTTCTTGGATTCATAATTTTATAGCCAAGTGCTTCATCACTGTATCCCAAGAAGATAAGTTTTTCTGATTTCATATCAAGCTTATTTCTTTGTTTCTTAGGAATTTGCATACTTGCTTTACATACTAAAACTCTAAGGTGTGAAATAGATGGCTTATGCCCTGACCATGCTTCATGTGGTGTTATTCCATCAAGAGATGTAGTGGGAACTCTGTTCAGTAAATAGAATTTCATTTTATTTTCTTCGGCCCAATTTTTTTTTGATAAACCTACATCATCAATCATACATCACACCATATCCATGATAGTACAATTTTTCCTTTCAACAACACCATTTTGTTGTGGTGTGTGAGGAGGATCCATTTGACAACGAATGCCATGTGTTTTCAAAAAATCATTGAACTCATTGCTGGTGTATTCTCCCCCTTGATCTAAGAAAAGTGTTTTTATTTTCCTAATAAACTCTGTATCAACAAGGGCTTTAAACTTCTTGAAAGTTTCAAAAGCTTTGTATTTTGTAGAAAGACAGTATATCCACATTTTTCTTGAAAAATCATCAACAAAGAGCATGAAATATTGAAACCTAGAGTGGCTAGGTCTCATTGGTCCGCACAAATCGGTATGCACCAAGTCAAGTTTTTCCTTAGCCCAAAATGTACTATGTTTTAATGGTGCTCTATTTAGTTTTCTGCTAAACAATGCTGACATTTATCTATACCCTTTTTTAGAGGTGGTAAACCCTTAACCATGTTGTATCGATGAAGTGTGTCAAGATAGCCAAAACTCACATGTTCAAGTCTTTGATGCCATAGTTGAGCTAATGATGTATCCTTGGCTACAAGTGCTTGATCATTTCATTGAACAAAATCCAACTGAAACATTCTTCCCACATTCAAAGCTTTTGCAACAATTTTGGACATTTGTGACTTATATTGAATTAGGCACATCTTTTTACCACCTTTAAAATCAAAGTTAATTTTTAGATCGTGATCTAATAATTGACTCACAGATAACATATTTTTTTATTAAACTAGAGACATAAAGAACATCTGTAATTTTACAATTATGATGCCCAAGTGGTAGTGAAATGGAACCAATGCCTTCAACACTTTATGATGTATCATCACCCAAAGAGACATGATTTTCGGTGGGTGTTTTAATCATTGTGAAGAACCAATCTTTCTTTCATGTAATGCATTGAGTTGCACTGAGTTGACATACCAAATTTTATTTGTAGAATTGTATACTTCATTTGACTATGCGAGAATATAGGAAGTCATCATCATCAAATTGATCTTCTGTTTAGATACATTTCCTTGTTGAGTTGGTTTCTTCTTCCACTTATTATTTTTTCCATGTTTGCTCTGTTATTGACCATATTGTTTTTTGGTAATTGATATTTTTACCATTTGATTATCCTTGTTGGAATGTGTTGTACCAAAATTTTTTTAACTCATGTCCTTTTCGAACACAAATAAGACATTTTTGTTGGTCCTTTTGGCCTTGTTGAGTATTATCTTGCTTTCGAGGCTGTTTACTAGACTCATCCTATTTTTTTCCTTTTTGATTAGAAGTAAGTACCTGCTCTTTAGTTTTAGTATTTACATGAATAGCTTCCTCTTGTTGTAGCATATTCACCAACTCTTCAAAAGTTGTTGTGTGACTAGTTATGTTTAACGTGCTCACAAAAATCCTATAAGAAGGAGGAAGAGCTCTCAATACTATAGGCATGAGTGATGTGTCAGTTACTTCTTCTTCCAAAGCTTAAAGTGATGCATGCAAATTTTCTACTCTTCTCAAAAACATTTCAACTTTCTCAATTGGTTGCATTTTCAAGTTCAATAGTTGACTCTGTAGATAAAGAATTGTGTTCTTATTTTTGGAGTCATATACTATTTTTAACTTGTCTCAAGATTCTTTTGATGTTGTGGTCTCACGAATATGAGGTTGTACCTCATCTGAAATACTAAAAATATTATTAACTTTGCTTTTGATTTTCATGATCAAATGTAGATTGTTGTGTAACATCTTACATGAGATCTTGTTAATGTACCGAAACAACGAGACCATAGATTTTCAAAATCAAGTTGTGCGCAAATTTTTTTCCATGTTAGGTAATTATCGAACGTAGAAGTTGAGAATATGGAAAAAATAATTTTGGTTCCATAATTGTGGCCATTGTGAAAAGTGATAAACAATAGAAGAAAAAATAGAACACTTTGCCCGCTTAAAGCATGCACACCCCCAAAAAAATATTATTTTATTTATTTTGGGATCTTTTTCGGTTGTGTACAATTTTTTTGGCACTATTGGCCTGTTACAAATTTTCTGTGGCCGATTTTGCAAAAATAAAATGGATTTCTTGGCCGATTTGAAAAAATAAATATTTGGACTCTTTGGCCTTTTTTGAAATATAAACAATCTCTAATTTGTTCAATTTTTACAAAACAAATCTTATTAAAATTTAGACCAAGACGTAGAGCTCACAAAAACACACACTTTCAAAAAAAACAACACCTCAATCCGAGGTACCAGTTGAAAGTTATGGCTCTTTTAAGTTATGATTTCTAATTTTTTCCACAACATCCAAAAATGGGATTTTTTTTTAAAAGAAAATTATTTTAAACCGAATGTGGATAAGGATTTACATGTATGCGTAGTGCGTTTTTGGGCACAACTACAATTCAACCACTTTTCCTAAGCATTATTATAACCCTTGGTCATAGTTTTCTTTTATTATTTCTCTTTCTACACAGGTATTTTTCTTGCAGATAGATTTTTCTTCCTTTTTTCAATGCTATCTTTTTTGTTGCGGGCACATTGGAGATCGTTGAAATATATATCTTCTTCTCCTCTTTCAAGTGTAGGTTCTCAGAGAATCTTCCATCTTGGATTGTATCTCCCTTGTTTGTGGCTTAAAATTCTTCTGACAAAGCTTGGAAGGAGAAGACAAAGTACAAAGAAGAGGAAGAAGAAGTAATGTGGGGAGGTTGAAAATATTGGGTCCCATCAAATAAAGAATATTGTATATCTTTTTTAAAAAATTATTCCAATTTAAAACTAAATAAACTACAGGTATAGGTAATTTTCAAAAAACATACCAGAGAATGAAACAATGTCACCTTTTGTAAGAGATTTATATCTAGGTCTCGCAAGGTCTGTGATTACACTCCAATTGTTCTTCAACTGCAAATCAACCATGAACCGCGGTTTGGATTTGGGTAGGGGCTATGAAATGGCTGGGGAATCTATGGATCCTCCTAGCTTTGTAATTTCTCCATATCTCCCTAAACTTCCCTAAAAATTCCTACACTCCTCTCTGGATCAGATTATTGCTCTGATACCAAATCTTGTCTGCAACCCATATTTAATCATAGAAAACAATATGGTGCTTGCATAATTTAATTAATATGAAATCAAGCATTACAAACAAATGAGAGAGCTACAACATTTATAGATATTGTAAAGCTTCTATCTCATCCACAATATATGGAAGCAAATCAACTAATCTGAGAAAATATGCAGAAATAACATATTGCCTCTAACTACCCCTATTTCCCCTCATGGAAATCATCTGGGAAAAAATATGCAAGATAGAACATTATCCCAAAAACATTGGGATGAGAACATTATCACTTAGTTAACTAATAAATAAGGATAACTAATACCTATTGACATAATTTTAAAATATTTAAATTAAACACTTTAACTTATTACATTTATTCAAATATCAATTAATGATGAATTAAGCTAAGTTTTATTCCTAACACCTTTAAGGAGAAAATTGAAATTTTTCTCTTATCTCCTTTGTTCTTCAACTAATCCTCCATTGCACATAATAAAGAATCAATATTTTCCTCCCTAATATATCTTGGTAGTGCTACTCTTCCTAGTTTCACGACTATTCATGTCTTTATCACCCATGTTACTCTTCCATGACACTCACAACCAACCATTTCATAAGTTTCATGAGCCCAATTATCATAGGAAATGATGGTATTTTCATTAATAGAATGTGCATCTCCCTAATTAATCACTCCCTCCTTTGTTGGCTCAACATTTTCTAGACCACGTGTTGTCTACACATATATCTAATTGAGGTCCTCTTCATTGACAGGTTCAATGTAGCATGTAATGTTAATGTCATCCATTGGGATTACCACCCATTCTTCCTCATTCTCAAAGTTGACATAACACTTGTTAAAGCACAGGTCTAAATTTTTACGTAACACTAGAGATGACCAAATAGTGCGGGAAAGATGTCCATCTCTGCCAAATCTAGTACCTCAAAGTATCCTCTAAAATTTGCTCACCGAATCATGATTCTTGTATCCCTGTAAGACCCCAAAGGGCATAACCCTTGTTTTTCTTTCCATGTACAACACACTTGAATATGGTTGTAATGGTGGCCTTCCCATTCGATTCCAAGTATCAAGTGTTAGGACATTGAATTCGTGCCTATATCAATCAAAATGTTACTTACTAACCATCCATCTAGAACTTACATCTAAAGTAATCTCCTTGTCATACTCATGTCCTAGGGTGGAAAATTAGCATGTGATATTTTTTTATCACTCTCTATCCTTATGCATGGAACTTTATCTTGTAACCATTCTCCTAATAGAGGGATGTTGTTTTTTACCTAAGCATTCTACATACTTTATTGAGGTCATCCACATTCTTATCAAGTACCTCAATCTATTTGGCATGATTTCTATCTCATGCATGTTCCTTCAGGAAAATTATCTCTCCTTATAGTTCTCTAATAAATACCATGGTTTCATGGAAAAATTATTTTTACAGCCCCGAATATGGTTATTTAGTTGGTTTCACATTCTCATCCTATTTTATGAGAAGATTCATTCTTCCTTGTTCATACATGCGTGACACCTCTGCTCACATAGTAACCAATAATGGTTTCTTTTCCACCACAACTAAAGTAATAGGATGAGACCACCCCTTCCTAGAGAAATAAACCTAAATCATTGGTGCAACCATATCCTTAAAAATTTTACACATGTGTGGATACGAATCTAGACAGTCTTCTACTTTGTACCCCTTTCCATAGAATGTGCAAGACTAGTTCTTCAGACACACATATTAATAATAGTATGGTGACCCACATGTGTAGCATGTTCCTCGACTTAACATTCGTCCAAAACCTTCACGTCCTCTATCATGATATTCTCTATAACCTCCATTTCAATTAAACTAGCACCATTATCCTATTTAGTTCACTGATTTTGATATTCACATTCATATGAGATACCTTTTGCACTAGTCTGGCACAACCCAATTTCACAAGCCTCATGGATATGGTCAATTAGCTAGTAATTATCTCGTATCATGGGTATGTGCATCAAAAATTATTCAATACATTGAAACTTTCTTCTGTGTGAAGTGATGAAAAATTAGGAAGTCTCAGAAAGCACAATTTTTATGTTATATATTGCAATCCGAGAGTATTGTACACACTCCTACATAGTGATATCCTTCGTGTGTCCCTCTACATCATATTTTATGCAAAAATTCCACCTAGGGTGTTGTGTGTTGATTTATAAGATAACTTATATAGTTGGGTAGCCATGGTTGCAATATAAGCTTTAAGGAATGGGCTTACTCAAAGATATCATGCTTCGAACTTTCTTTGCATGTAATGCTACCTCAAAGCACCTCACATAGGTATGTGAATGTTTTATGTGATAATGAATTCCTAAATGGTGTCATAAATCCACCCATGAAATATTACACATGTTTAATTTTGTTAATTTCATACAAAAGTTTAAACAAAAGAGTCATAAATCATACATCATATTCCCTAACACTCTCAGATAGGCCCTATTTAATCTCCTTGAGCACACTGATGCTATGATGTTTGAACTCATTTATATGGAACTCGGATAAAAAGGTAGCATGCAATGTGTCATAGTCCACTTTCATTTGATGTGGATCATACTTCCTATGCCAACCGTGCATGTGCCCTTATAACATCATTACTAACTAACTCACCTTTTTTCGAGAGGTTGTAATTCCCTTGGACCTCCATAAGAGTTCACACTTGTGAACATGTTCTACTAAATATTCTACTCCTTGATACTCTATTAAATGGAGTGAAGCTCAAATAATATTTGAGGAGGCTAATGTGGTGGTATGTTACTTCCTTTTCATATATTACTTCGATTAGGGAGGAAAAGATCATAAACTGAACCACCACTAGGATTTCCTCCACTGGGGAGGATCATAGCCTTCCAATCCTCTTACTTCTAATTTAGTACCTAACAAAGCATTGCTAGGATTACTTCCAATGGGTAGTGGGAAAACATTTTGTCCCATTTTTACACCTACTGTCTAGAATACTTCCAAATAAAATTTGTTGTTTGGCTACAAGATCATGTGCAGACTTTGCCATATGCATTGCCTTAATTAGTTGTGCTTCCTAAGATGATACCAATATGAATTTTCCTTTATATCAAACCCAACATGGTGATCCTTGATTAAATTCTTCCTCCCCATCATTGGAATGATCTTCTATAACAACTTTTGGATTCGAACACCATACGCAAGGGCTTGGGCTCTAAGGTGGGTTAGATGCATGCAAACAGTTCTTATTATTTCATTAGGCTCACCTTCATATGATTTCAAGGATTCCTTCTGGTATGCTTCCCCAATATGTGATGGACATGTTCCTATGGTCCCTCACATTCTGCGAGGGTTCTCATTAATTTTGTCCACCCCCATTCCTCTAATTCTTATCACATCTTCAACTTCCCTCTCTCATGTATCATTATATACATGAAGTATATCTTCTTTTTTACGTGTCTTCTACTTGGTCCAATGCCATCCTTCCCAACCCCTTTCCTTTCTTCTACGCAATGTATTTTTAGCCTTCCATATGGAGCTTCTCTATCTTAAGATCAACCATTAAATTCGATAGCTAATGGGAGAGCACATAGATAATATTCTTTGGGTTTTCAAAGGAATGGAAAGTATGCCTCCTATGGAAAATAATACGTGATATTTCATAATATAACTTGTAATTACTCAATATCTGCCCAAATTTGATTTACGATTGCTCTGTCCAAGGTTCATCCAGATCGAGAGTGCTTGGTGCTTATCCCGACTCCAAACATACCTCCTTCCCAAAATGGTCACTTTATCTTGAGATTATATTGTTAACCATTCATACAATCCACTCAGAAAGAAACTCAAAAGGGTTGTATACAATTCATCATAAATGTTTTCCTCTACCCATTTTTGTGGGTCAAACTCACTTCTAGTGTTTTACCTTTACACAAACTCATCTTGGTTGTCATTTGCCCAACGCTCAATATTATCTAATGATAGTCTAAATGCTATGCACATGCCACATCGTGATTATCGAGCTAAAATAGGTCCTAACAACATAACCACAATGCAAGTATTCAAATTTAACACCACTTAGTGGGTGTGTGTTGGCACATCATTCATCTTGATCTACATGTGCTCATCCAAAGTGCACACGACCTACTAGGTCCCTCTTTGTTTAGATCATTCAAGATGTATAGTTAAAAGATTAACATTGTGCAACATAGAATGATAATATAATAAAATATCATAACAAATACATTAATAGTATGGAGATTTGATCATTCATTCCTTAACATATAGAATCATCAATAAGGTTGGAATGCATATAATACCATTTCATCTCTCCTAACCCTAGAAATGCATATCATATTACCCATTACAGACACATAACATGATCTCAAAATATTATGGATTTAGCATAATTCTCATACAACAATAGTCGTGACCCCAATTACATAGACATAAAAACTATATATAACTAGTGGGAAATTTTCCTTCACTAATTTACAATACTTTATTCTATTAATAGATTATCCTATCCTTAGCTTGTATGTACCTTTATTTTATTCCATAGTCTTCAATTGGCTATTATATTTCCATCTGTTCTATTAATATCTTACTTGTTCTTCATGTCATACTATATTTAATTGTATCTTCCCATGCATACTCTTTCTTTATCTAATACTTTTCATGTTTTTATCCTTAATTTTATCCATTTATAGCTCTTCCTCACTCTTCATGCCAACCCGTTCTTTTCCTATTTTTATTTGATATTTACTTTTATATCTATCTCTTGTTACGACTATACCTATGTGTAACCCTTCATGTGTACATTATTCTATGCCTCTTCATGCAACCTCACACACTATCTTATACTTGTGATATTTATTTCTCTTTATATCATGTGCACCTTCGCACATGGCTCATACTTAGCCATTTTTCTAGTATAAAAATGGATTTGGAATAGTTGTGTCTATGCTTTTATGACACGGGAAAGGTTTTTGTTTGAAATAATGGAGAAACATGTTCTTCTTGATAATATCCAAGGTTTCCACCCATATTTTATTATATACAACACAAGTTGATCATTGAGGGAAGATTGTAGTTGATGGGAAAGTTTATCAATATGGGAAGATTTCTTGGGATGGTTAATTTTTTATTTTGATATGAGGTTTGATCGATGCGGGAATCCCTTTTTGATATGAGGACTGATCAATACGGGAAGTCCTTATAGTGAATTTTGATTGGGTAGCCATACTTTGAGGGAGTGGTATACTATTTTATTAAATTTTTATTTTATGGTATCCATCCTTCGAGGGAGTGGTCTACATATTTATTTAATATAATTTTCTTTTTATATCTCTCCTTCAAGAGATTAGTCTATATTTTGATTAGATCCAATCCATAAATTGCCTCTTTTTAATAATTAACAGATCATGTTTAGTGATAATTAAATAGAAATTTACTAAGTTCCTTTTAACCAATATAATGTGCATGAAACAATCACAAATATATTATAAATTGAGAAATAGAATGTAAAGGAGACACAAGAATTTATATTGGAGAAACCCAAGGTGGGAAAAACTCCAGTGGGTAAGAAAATTGCTTCCCTCTCACTATGTAATTCTCCAAAAATACAAAGTAATGCCAACAATTGGCCTTCAAGAAGGATTCACACTCCTTCTAATTGTATTTACTTGCTCACAACTTCTCAACAATGAAAAACTCACTCTCAATGAACAAAATAAGAAATAACTCCAACTCCTCCTCTTTGCTCACACTTGAATTCACTCAAAATCACTTGCTAAAATGAATAATTGAACTTGTATTTATAGTTTCTTTACCCAAGGATGGATGGAAAGATGAACTGGACCATTTGGAATACCAAAATTTTACAACTGTTGAGTTTTTAAATTTTGGAATTGTTAGGGACAAGACCTCACGATAAATACATACGGGCGGTTGTGTATCTACCGGGGTCATTACAAAACTACCAATTTTTTAAGAGTGGTGGTTACGTAAGCTGTTAGGCGGATTGCATAACCATCACCTAGAAAAACCCCTAAAATAACACTAATGTCCCGTAGATGTCATTCTAATGTATTTAGATCACCCTCATCTTGACTAGACCATCTCATGAATAAAGAACATGCTGAGAATCTGCACTGCAAGTATCAAATATGGAGAATACATAGAATTGGGTGTTTTCATATCCATTTTTGGATCATACCTCCCCAATTTAAGGATTTTAAGTCCTTAAAAGATACAAGGACTAATGAGGTGAGGAGATTTATTCCCCAAATCATCTTCAGAATACCCCTCATGTTCCTGGAAGTGTATCTACTGAATTCTCTTAATGAATTTCTCATATTTGTGGACTTCCATTTCCACTTTTCTATTATCTTTGCATATTAATCTTAAAAAAATCAACTTCACTCCTAGGAAAATAACCAAAACATGTCTCAAAAGGAGTTTTACTGGTAGCAATATGAACTACCATGTGATAAGGATGTTGAATATATGCCAAGTTCTCATCTCGAGTCCTAGGATCTTTCAAAATTGGACCAAGGTATGGCTTACCACTCATATCGGTTCATCTAGCTATAGATGAAATTCAGTGAGACCTCATTTTATCCATCTTCACCCATAATATATACCAAAAATCACGAATGAATTGTGAGTCTCTTTCTATCATAATAGCATTAGGAAAACTAAAATGAACCCACACATCAACAACCAACATCTCTGCTATATTATTGGTATTTTTGCAAGGAATGTGAATACCCATTTACCACCATAAAAAAATATTCATACCAATGCTTGGAAGTAGGAAAATTGTCCATAAAATCCATGGAGAAAATTACCCATGGCCAGGAAGAAACTGATACTGGCATACATAACCCCAACTCTCCTTCACTATGTGAAACAAAACCCCTGTCAAAGTTAGAAAATTCTATCTACATGTTCAACGAAAATTCATACCTATGTAAGTGCTCAATAGTATCTATCATATCATGATGACCAACTACCCATGAAGTGTATTTTTACTCAAAAATACAATAACTATTATTTCTTTTCTTATTCATCCTACATGGACTTCTTGTTGAATCCACGAGTCTAGAAGCGAGCATTAGGTAATAAATGTTTCATATGCTCAATTAGTGTATATAGGTGAAACCCTTAGGATCTTCCTTGAACTACTAAACAAAATCCTCCATATTATTCTAGTCTTCATTAGTAACCATTCTATGAGTGGTCTCAAAGATAACTTCCTTAGTTTCTCTATCCATTAAAATAACTAAATACAATCTCCCACTAGCATTAAGTTCTTGGGATTCAGTGGAAATTACTAAAGAAAAATTTAAGTCTTCTGCAAAGGATGTGTTAGTGCAAAATCACAGCACCCCCAAATAAGTCATTAGATCTGATTTTCTAAGGTAGATTCATTTGGTGTGATTCGCATAACATTGAGTTTTTACCAAAGTGTGAGACTTTGCAAATGGGAAAACTCTCCAGATTAAAGGCTGGTTCATATTCCTCTGTTTAAGTGCATACATGGAAACTTGTAGAGGACCTATTCCTAAACATAATCTAAGTTTTACCAAGGAGATAGGGATAAAAAGAATACAAGAAATCAAAACTAAGTTATAAGGTGATGCACCGAAGAAATGATGAACATTAGTTTTGCTGATAGACACAAACAAAAAAAATACATACAATAATCAAGCACAAATAACCAAATTTATAATAAAAGACCAGATGAGAGAAAAGGGGACAAGGAAGGATCTAAAATCAATCACAAACATGTTTTATTACTATGCAGATTGATACAATGCATTACAAACAACCAGAAGGTAGGAAACGTATTTGCAATTTAAATGGAAGGTATGAACTCCACCAATTCCTTTTCAGGAAGGAAAGGGGAGCCTACAAAAACAAAAGAATGTTCAACACTTTACAATGAGTTCCGACCCTACTTTTATAGATTCAACATAGAGGGGAGAAAGAGAGAAGCATGGAAATTTTTTTTGAAGCTCAACCACCATTATTAATGCCTTTCAAAAAATCTATACCCAAATCTATCTTGACTACATAAATTTATTATTCAGCACCTCGAAGGAGGAGGAAATGATGGATCAGATCGAATCCGATCTGGTTGTTGGAAAAAATAGATCCTGCATTAATTCCCTAAAGATGTTTCTCCATTTTTCTCCCACCTACCCTCCCCAAAATTACAGCTTCAAATCTCCATGGTTTAGATGAGGCCGAGATCTTTCCAACGGTGTCAGATTTGCAATATTTCGAGCCTCTAGTCGAAAGATATGCCCCTTCAAAGTTTGTATCGGGTCCGTATAAAAGGTGAAAAAACTAGTTTGAAAAATGGGCCCCCTTTCAATATGGGACATGTGGAGGGTTGGCGCTTTCTTGGAAACCTCCCTTCATTTTCTCTAGAACAGAACCATTTGGACACTTAGCACTCTCTGTCAGCTCATCACAATGCATTGACTTTTCAACACGACTCTATCCCCTTTTTAGATTGGACGCATGGAGGCTCAAAGACTCGCTTTAAAGCCCAATCAAGATTTTCATTTGAAGGAGCATCAGGTTGACACTTAGAAGCCTTTTCAGGTCTTTGAAATTTTCAGCAACCTCCCTCTTACCTTTTCGGACCTTGGACTACGTGGTGAGTGGAACTTGTTTGAGCCTCCACTTTTGGATTTACCCTTGGAGATGCGTCGCTTGGACATGTGGCAGTCTCCACCAGCACTTCTATACTTAGCCCTTTTTAAGGCTCTCCTTATCTACCTTTTGACCTATGTTGACCATCTGCTACATGGAGGGTGGCACAAGTTTGAGTCTCCACCTTGGACTCCCATTTGGAATTGCACCTTTGGCTGGGTAAACACTTGGCCCCTTCCAGTCGAGTCGATACTTTTCAATGGCCGTGTAATTTTTTAGAGATTTGGACGTGTGGAAGCCTGTCACATTTTTGATCTTCCCCTTTTGGATTCAAATTTGGAGAAGTTTCATTCTGAAACGTGGCTCTCTGCATTGCATCCTCCATACTTAGTTGATTTTGGACTCGTTCTAAACTATTTTGAGCCCGAAGACTTTAGATCTTCACCGTTTCTTCTCTTTCTTGCTCCTGGTTTCTTTGTGACGTTACTCCTCCTTCTCTGACCCTACTATTCTATTTCCGAGCCCACCTGTAATTTTTTTGTTGGATTTGAGGCATGGATTCACTCGATAGAGTCATTTCTTGAATTTCTTCTTACACGGGGTCATTTGATCTTTCGCAGGCCCCGCCACTCCATTGTAAAGTCCCTCTGCAACTTTTTTTGTCATCTTGGAATGTGAGCTTGTGGGTCTAAGCCGTTTTCTTTGAATTTACTTAAGTGTAAGAATTTTCTTGACCAAATTTTTCGGGGGTGAATTTGGGATAACAATTTGGTGACTCACGGGGACATCTACCTGCTAGATGAAAAGACCAATTGCCTTGTCATATCCATTGGGCATGGAGTCAAGAACGATGTTCCAATACTGATCCTACCTTTGATTCACGAGCCCAACTATTTGCACTCTCAATTTTCATAAGAAATCTCGAAATGATGGTTTCTAAGAGTAGAAAATTGCTTTGACCGAGGCTTTATCTGTCTCTAAATGGGTTGTCTTGAAAACATTATTTAGTTTCTCTACATTTGTTTTATTTTGAAATTTGCAACCATTACAGGAAACTATGAGTCTTCTACCATGAATAGTGAAGGGCCTAGCCTCAGTAGCTTTAGAGCAATACGAACAAAACTTATGTACAAAGGAAAAATCATACATGCCTCAAATGAGACATGTAAAGTGTGCACAAACACTTCTTCTGCTAGAAACAAAGTCTACTCCTACTCCTAAACTAACCA
This sequence comes from Taxus wallichiana var. yunnanensis, assembly GCA_018340775.1. Taxonomy (NCBI): domain Eukaryota; kingdom Viridiplantae; phylum Streptophyta; class Pinopsida; order Cupressales; family Taxaceae; genus Taxus; species Taxus wallichiana. The sequence goes on from CM031243.1 coordinate 113,050,878, forward strand.
GAGAGAAAAGGGGCTAAAAATTCTGCTTTAGGCAGGGAGAAGTAGCTTTCCTTTCTCAAGAGAGGCAGCCATGCAAATGATTTGACACTAAATATGGATTCCTGTATGAGTGAAAAACTAACTTTAAGCCGATCCTCTACCCATATCAGCAAGGTACCAACATTAATGGAAAATACCACCTCAATATTATTTGTATTAGACTCCTGGAGGTGTTGATGGTGACCCTTGGTGCTTTGATACTCATCCTCATTCCCTACAAGTAGGCATGACTAGTTTTGGCTTCTCCCTTGGCTCCAATGAAGCCAAATATCTGATTAGGCAAGGTATGGTCCTTTGAATCTACCCATGGTTCTGAACTCTAACTCCAAGAATGGAGCCTTCTTGTTGACTCTCATGGATGGATGGTGTGGGAGGAATGATAGCCTCATACTCTTTCTTCCTCTATAGTAGGTGTGACTTTTGGAAGATCAAAATCTTCCAACTTTGATTTAGGAGGCATGTTGTAAACTATAGGTTGTGCTTGCACGCTCTCTTCCATGGTAGTAGGTTCTTGTGATTGAAGAATGAATGATGGGGGAGAAAATATTGCAATTTAAATTGGCTCCCTCTTATCAAAACATTATTTTAAGTCTGGTTGGAAATCAAACTCTTTACTGTCTTCTTTTGTAACAAGGTCTCTCCCTTTTGCATGGTGATCTTACAATCTTCATTATCTTCACCATATCAAGCTTCATATTCATACATGAAGCTAATGAGTTCAGGATCCTTCAAAAGATCAAAATTTTGGAGAGGTTGAATGGGAGAGGGGCTTTATTTTCTTGTGTAAGCGGCTCATGATTCGGTGCCTCTGAATTTTTTCTTGGTCACCTATATATGCTCCTTTTAAGCTGGGCTTTGGAGTGGTTTGTTCTTCTTCCTTATCTTGTGAAGAACATGGAAGACTCATAGCTTCCAACCTTGGTTCTAGAGATATGTTGTGATACATATGTTGCTACTATTGAATGCCCTCCTTTATGGTAGTAGGCTCATATGATTGGAAGATGGATGATAAAGAGAAAATGATGTGATTTCAATGGGATTTTCTCCATCAAAGCAATCCTCCAAGTTAGACAAATAATCTACCTCGTTGTTGTCCTGTTGCATGTGCTCAACCTCCTCCATGGTGTCCTCCTAATCTGTAACTTGATCACCATGACTCCCTTCATCCTCAAACATGAAGTTTGCAAGCTCAAACTCTTCTTCAACATCAAAGCTTGAAGGGGATGAAGTGGAAGGAAGAACTGAAGGTTCTCTTATAGCCTGCTCCACACTTGGGGCCTCTGAAACTATATGATCCTCCTCCTCTGCTACAAATTCAAACTCAGCCACCACTGGATCTTCAACCTTGACCTCCTCTATTGGCTTGACCATTAAGGGGATATTTGTAAACCCAAATTTAGTAGCCCAACTCATCAGATTGTCTGTTATTTCTTTTATGTTGGGCTCCTCTTCTTGTTGTACTTGACTGGATTCTTGAGTATCTTCCCAACATGGACTTGGGAAAGTAAGAGGAGTGGCAGGTTGGGGTTTAACCATCTTTGCAATTGTTTTTGGTGGGGAGGGAGGTGGAACTTCTTGTTTGTTTAGAGGGGATGACTATTTGGAAGGGAAAAGGGTAGAAGAACTAAGATGAGGTGAAAGATCAGGAAATGGAGAAGAGAAACTAATACTTGTGGTAGAAATTGAGGGGCTTGACTCTTGATCATGCTAAAATGATAAAGACCAAGGAAGAGAAAATAAAGAGCTAAGAGGTGGTGGACTTTCCCATTAACAAGGTTGTCTCACACTTTTCTCATAAGCCTCAATGTCCTCGATCCATTGTGTAAGTTGAGGCAGCATTTTAACCATGAAGTATAGCTTCTCTTGAGGGTTGTAATTTCTTGGAAAAGGGCCTTCCCATGGACAAGGTTCCCTACAACCAATCTTGAATGCCTTCATTTTTGTTATGCCCCTTAACTGAACCATGCCAGCCTCCATTTTTTTAATTTTATCCAATAATACAACATTCTCCACATAGTTGTCATCATTGTATGTGTCCCCTTGTTCTTGATAAGCTCCATGGCCAAACTGACTTTGACCCTACTCAGATGGGTAAGCGTAATGGTCTGGATCTGATTATAATGTTGATTTGGAGGAGTTTGGAAATGCGTTGAAGGTGGACTGCATTTTTGTAAGTGTGAGTTACATGAAGCGAATGAAGTCATGATTGCACAACCTCATGGAATGGGAGAAAATGAAAGAGATGAAAGAATAAAATGGATGAAAATGAGTGGAAATGGATGGAAAAGTTCTGCAACTCAGAGGATGGGTTTTTGACTAGATGGAGTCACCAGATGTTCTTGCATGTGCCTCAAAAGGCTGAATCCCACCAAGAACACATCAACTTGATGAAATAAAGTGAAGACCTCTTGTCCCACCGGGAATGCCAAAACTATTAGTGTAAAATCATAGCACCCCCAAATGAGTCGTCAAATCTTCTTTTCTAAGGAAGATTCATTTAGTGTGATTCACATAACATTGAGTTTTCCCTAAAGTGTGGGACTTTGCAAATGGAAAAACTCTCCAAATTAAAGGTTGATTCCTATTCCTTTATTTAGGTGCATACATGGAAACTTATAGAGGACCTATTCCTAAACCTAATCTAAGTTTTACTAAGGAGATAGGGATAAAACGAATACAAGAAATGAAAACTAAGCTACAACGTGATGCATCGAAGGAATGATGAACATTATTTTTGCTTTGATAGACACAAACCAAAAAAATACATACAATAATCAAGCACGAGATAACCAAATTTATAATAAAAGAAAAGATGAGAGAAAAGGGGAAAAGAAAGGATCTAAAATCAATCATAAACATGTTTTATTTCTATGCAGATTGATACAATGCATTACAAATGACCAAAAGGTAGGAAACGTATTTGTAATTTAAATGGAAGGTCTGAACTCCACGAATTCCTTTTCCAGAAGGAAAGGGGAGCCTACAGAAAAAAAGAATGTCTAAAACTTTACAATGAGTTTTGACCCTACTTTTATAGATTCAACATAAAGGGGAGAAAGAGAGAGACGGGGAAAAAATAGTCTAAAGCTCAACCACCACTATTAATGCCTTTCAAAAAATCTGCCCCCAAATCTATCTTGACTGCATCAATTTCTTATTCGAGTGCCTTGAAGGAGGAGAAAATGACGGATCAGATCGAATCCGATCTGGATGTTGGAAAAAAAAACTTGCATTAATGCCTCAAAGATGTTTTTCCATTTTTATTCCACCTAACCTCCTCAAACTTACAAACTTTAGATCTCCATGGTATAGAGTAGGCCAAGATCTTTCCAACGGTGTCGATTTACATATTTCAAGCCTCGAGTTGAAAGATATACCCCTTCAAAGTTTGTATCGGGTCCATACATAAAGGCAAGAAAACTAGTTTGAAAAACGGGCCCCCTTTTAATATGATACATGTGGAGGGTTGGCACTTGCTTGGAAACCTCCCTTCAATTCTACTCTAGAACTAGCACCATTTGGACACTTGGCACTCTCCGTCGGCTTGTCATAATACATTGGCTATTCAACCCGGCTCTATCCCCTTTTTGAGACTGGACACGTGGAGGCTCTGCACTCGCTTAAAATCCTGATAAGGATTTTCCTTTGAAGGAGTGTCAGGTTGACACTTGGAAGCCTCCACAGGTCTTTGGAATTTTCAATGACCTCCCTCTTACCTTTTCGGACCTTGGACTATGTGGTGAATTGGTGCTTGTTTGAGCCTCCACTTTTGGATTTACCCTTAGAGATGCACCGCTTGGACACGTGGCAGTATTCGGGGCACTTCTATACTTAGCCATTTTTGAGGCTCACCATGTCCGCCTTTTGACCTCTGTTGACCATCTGCTACGTGGAGGGCTAGTGCAAGTTTGAGTCTCCACCTTGGGCTCCCATTTGGAATTGTGTTGGGCTGACACTTGGCCCCTTCCACCAAGTCAGAGACTTTTCAACGGCCATGTAACTTTTTGGAGCTCTGGACGCGTGGAAGCCTAGTGCTTGTTTGAGCTTCCCCTTTTGGATTCAAATTTGGAAAAGAATCATTTCGACACATGGCTATCTCCATTTACTCCTCCATACTTAGTCAATTTTTGGACTCATTCCAAACTATTTTGAGCTTGAAGACTTCAGATCTTCGCCATTTCTTCTCTTTCTTTCTCCTAGTTTCTTTGTTATGTTACTCCTCCTTCTCTAACCCTGTTCTTCTATTTCCAAGCCCACCCATAATTTTTTTGTTGGATTTGAGGCATGGATTCACTCGATAGATCTGTTTCTTGAATTTCTTCTTGTACGGGGTCATTTGATCTTTCACAGGCCTGCCATTCCATTGTAAAGTCCTCTCTGTAACCTTGTTTGTTGTCCCCAAATGTGATCTAATGGGTCTAAGTCATTTTCTTCATAATTTCCTTAAGTGCAGGACTTGTCTTGATCAAATTTTTTGGGAGGCAAATTTTGGATAATAGGATGAAATGACATAAGTTCTTACCATCCTTCACCAAATGGTATTGGTTGGATCTTCTCCTCAAGATGACATTTCTAATATACAAATACATATTTCCAAACACTATACCACACACACCAAAAGGAACAACATACAAACTAACTTTATCAATGAATTTTTATCAATACCAAAATTAATCTTAAATTTCTTGAAAACCCTCATGTCCACACAAGTCTTTACTCAACCCAATAAGTACAAACTTGGATTATTGTAATTTTCCAACATCATCCTGCCAACTAACTCTTTACTAACCAAATTAGCTTGTGAATGAATATAAAAAAGAGAATCCAATTTTGTCTTCTTCAACTAAATGTTTATATGAAAGAGCCTAGAAAGTTCATTCTCTTGATAATTACTTCTATTACCAAGACATACCTCTCTATAGATGAAGGCACAACATATAGTCTCATCCATTTATTCATTGTAATTTACTTCCTCTCTTTGGAGGGAAACCATGGCCTTTTCTTCTTTTTCTTATTTTTGAAGGGATGTAATTCTAGGTGGAGCTTCCAACATTTTCCCTTGGAATGAGTGTCAACATCACAATGACCACAATGAACTTTAGTATCCTTCTTAGAATGGAAGTAACATTCTTATTACCTTTCCTTTTTCCTTCTCCTCTTGTTTGGTGTCACCTTGTTTTTCTAAAGCATGTTGAGAGGTAGATGAACTCTTTTTCTTGTCCATCTCTAAATAGTGAGCTTGAGAACAAGCCTCATCTACATTTGCTGGATTGGACAAGAGAACTAGTCTCCTCAAGTGGCTATGGATTCCACCAATGTACTTCATCAAAAGGTTTCGGTCCACTACATATTTTCCCATCTAGAAATATTTCTTCCGAACTCACTAGTGTACTCTTACATGTTATGGCCTTATTTCTACGAGATATTTCCAATACATGGACCTCTCTTCCTCATAACAAATAAGATAGAACTATTTTTTTAGTATCCTTTTAAATTCATCCCAAATAGTAATATGAGGGATCTTATCAACAACCGAAGAATTAACATAACTTTCAAACCAAGTTATAACATGATTGGTCAATTTTAACCTTGCAAAGGAAATATGTTGACTCTTATTGATTTGATGCAAACTTAAATATACCTCAAGTTGAGCTAGCCAATGGTCTAGCTTCTTAGCATTCACGTCTCCATCATAAGTTTGAATCTTTATCTTCACCTCTTATTTAGATGAAGGAGGTGTATGAATGACATGAGTATGCTCTTCTTGATAATCACGTGTATCTTCTTCACGGGATCCCAATGCCTCATTCAAAACACCCAACTTATCCATGAGCATCTTTGGGGTGATAATGTGAAGTGGTGATACCTCCTTGGGAGGACCACCACTTCAACCCCCTTAATATTTTAAATTTTAATTTATTAAAATGTATTATGTCGAGTATTCCACATTTAAGAGTGAAAGAATGCAACCGATTTACTAAGATTCTTCTTGGGATTGGACCAACATTGATTAACTAAAACTAAATAAAAATGTGGGAGATGTAATAATAGTTAATATAATCTAAGAGGACATAAACGATGTTAATAAACAAACTAAATTAATATGAAGTGACTAAAATGATTGAACTAATAGAAATAAAACCCTAATATGTAAGAGGAAGGTAAGGAATGAACTTAGCTAATTATGGATGACTATCGTAGGGTGTCGTAGGTCTGACAAGAAAATACATAAGCTAGAATGATTTCATAGAGGTCCCAAAAAGAGTGGATATGGAAGATCTAAGTATCTTGGAGCACCTATGAGGGTCTTTGGGGAGCTGGCTATGGTAGAATAAGTGCCTAGTCTTAGAAAAATACCGAACTCGAGTTCTTTTTGGGTTAGAAGATGCTCTGTAACCTTTACTACCTATTGTATTAGATTCACTTAATTACGCCAAATGTGTCGAATATAGAAAGATGAAGTTAAATACCTACAAGAGATAAGAGAAGTATCAAAAACCTATAAAAATAAAATATGCAAATGAATAGATCAAATTGACCTCAGTTGTCATAGTAGTGGGCTTACTAAACTAAGCGTTGCACTACATTTTAGACCCAAATTTAGTTTTGGTGTATGTGTGCATGTTGTGCCATTGGTTCTCTTGGGCCATTCAAAATTTTTGAAGTAGAGAACAATAACTAAATGTAGAAAATGTAATAGTATGTGTGCGTGGAATAGAATATAATCCCTCCCCATATGAAGTGTGTGTTGATATATATCTTCTATCCTTTATGAATGGAAGTATGTGGATGCAAGTGATGTAATAGATGCAACTCTAAACTAAATGATAGTAATAAGTGACAATAGGAAACTCATTATGGTCTCATAACTTTATATTTATAGGGATATCTTTCTCTAATTTCATAATTAATCCCAACATGGCTGACTTATAAAAATTTAAGGATAAAAAAAAACTAGAAAGATCCCAAAAAGAAGTGGGAAAATAAAACAAGGATCGAGGCACCCGGGTGGGATCGGGGTGCCTCGGGGTTCCCAAGACAAGTCTCGGGTACCCCGGTTTAGGATAAAATGACGGGGAAGTGCCAAAATAGTTGGGAATGTATATAAGAATGTGTGGGAATGGTGAAATAAAAGATTAAAAAAAGATGGCCAAAAGGTGGGATTAATTAGTAATTTCTTCACTTAATAATTTTCTAAATTGTAGTATGAGTGGGTTAACTAATGCCTAAAGTACATGATTTTGTGTCTAAATTTTTCCCCACTTTATGTTGGTGATCAAAAATCTTGGTTACATAAATTAGATAGAGATGCATACCGATATCCATGTAGAGTGTAGTAGAAAACATGTCGAAAGACCAGAAAAAATTGTGGAATGATAAAAAGACGGAGGATCGTGGAAACTATGGATGAAAAATTCACATATAAAAAGTGATGAGAGTGAACCTAGGGAGAAACATATGTGTAGCTTCTGCAGTGTGTAATGTACTTGCATGGTTAGTAAGGCATGTGCCATTACAAAATGTTGTTGATTTTTCCCCCAATTTGACTGTTTGTTTCTCATACAGCTAGACCTGTAAGGAGAAACTGATCAAGTAGTCAAATATTTATGTATTTAAATATTCTATGTAAAAACACGTGTATAGAAATGTATAAAATACGTAAATGTAAAATATGTGAAATGAAAAGTGTAAATGGAACATGTGCACCTGATCCATGTTGAGAGAAAGGGTATAGAAGGATATCTTGTACTACTATGAGTTTTTGGGCAATCTCATGCCACCCTAGTTGAAGAAGTGTAGGGAGGAAATTTTTGTGTCCTCTAACCTTTGATCGCTTCTATTGAAATGTGTGTGAAGAGATCTTTGTATTGTCATGGTTTTTTGGGTGATTTGATGCCATTAGCCGAAGTAGTGTAGAGAGGCACACCCACTATAACCTCCAAGCCTATAATTGCTTCCCAAAAATGCTAAGGACATCATGTCTTGTAAAATACGTTGTTTATGGGGTTCCTAGATTGGTATGAACCCACTTGTTATATGTAAACCCACAATTCCAATGGTGGAAAGCGCACCTTTGTAATGAACTAGTGTAAATATGTTGTGTTAGTATATAAACCCTCAATGATTTCCCCCTCTTTGGGGGTGCATGTGACATCACTGATAGGAGAATGTGGATCCAAATGAGGACCTACCACAATTTTCACTCCATAACTCTACCCTCCAGGGTGGAAAATGGGTACATTTTGTAGAAATAAAGGTGTGTATAAATAAGGATGTCTAACCAAAACAAGTGTTAGTCCGAAAACACATGCATGCAATACTACAAGTGTAAAAGACACAAACAATGCAAGAAATCTTTGGTGAGGGTCGTCAATCCTTGCCATTAATAATGTCAATCCAGGATGGTTTCTGAAGTTTGTATGCTTTAATAGAATAAGATCTTTGGAAAATAGCTCCTTTAAACACAAACCAAACTTGCATAAAATAAATCACGCTTGCAAAAATTTAAAGGCACACTTGCAAAAATAAAGCACACTTGCAGAAATAAAGTTTGTATGAAATAAATCACACTTTCATGAAGGAATTAAAACTTGCGAGAACAAAAACACATTGCATAAATTCAATTTCTGAATTAAAATAAGCATAATTAAAAGAAAAACCTACGTGTTCATAATGCAATGAATTTTCACAATACAAAGATAAAAATAATACAACAAAATGAATTACAGAAAAATGAATAAACATAAACATAAATACATAGATCCATCTTCCTTAAAATGAGTGGCCATCTCATTCCTTAGAAGAGGATTTAAATCATACTTATGAGATCTTAAAACTACAAAATATTTGAGAGGAAAGAATAGATCTTTATTTCTTGGGAGAAAAGAATTACATATCTCAGTGTGGAAGGTTGCATTTATAATTCATGCATCCAACCAACTCCTTATTTTAGGAAATACAATATTATCTTATCTTTATTCCAATCCTAACAACTAAGATCTCCATCTCCACAAAATATGGAGAGAGATATATTATTGGAGTCAAAGTCTTATCTCATTGTTTTAGGAAGATTTTCTCCCAAATATTCTCCTTGATTTTTGGTAACAAGAATCACAATGATTTTATTTTCCTACATTATTGGAAGGAGTTTTTCCTCAAAAGATGATTTTGACCAAATACCTTTCTGGATTTTCCATTTGACTTTGTTTTTTTATTGTGGAACTATTAACGTTTATCGATACACTTTTTCCTCGAATGCATTTTACTAAACGTTAGATTTCTCCTTATTGGTAAAACTGTAGCAAATCTGAATGATCTTCTTTTTAAACACATTTCTATGAACAAAAACCTCTCTCAGATTTTCCATTTGACTTTTCTGTTTCTGTTTGTGGAACTTTTGATGCTCAAGTGATACGTTTTTTCCTTGGACTGTTGTTCACTATAAGTTAGATTTCTCTTTATTGGTAAAACCTGTAGCAAATATGAATGAGTTTTTGTTAAACACATTACTATGAAAAAGCACCTCTCATATATTCCATTTGACTTTGATGTTTCTGTTTGTGGAAATTTTGATGCTCAACTGATACACTTTTTCCTTGAAGTGTAGCTCACTAAAAGTTAGATTTCTCCTTATCGGTAAAACTTGTAGAAAATATGAATGAGGTTTGTATTAAAAATATTGCTACAAATAAAAACTGCTCTCATATTTTCCATTGGATTCTCTGATTTTTCACAATTCCTCAAAAGTTGTCATTTAGTTTATACAGAGTTCTAGAGCTAATGTTACTTTGTTGATAAAGGTTCCAGAGCTAACTCCAATGGTTTCAGAGCTAGCGTTACTTTGTTAATGTAGGTTCTAAAGCTAACTCTAATGGTTCCAGAGCTAACATTACTCTATCGATGCAAGTTCTGGAGCTAACTCCAATGGTTCATGAGCTAACATTACTCTATCGATGCAAGTTCTGGAGCTAACTCCAATGGTTCCGGAGCTAAATCCAATGGTTCTGGAGCTAAAGTTACTTTGTTGATGTAGGTTCTAGAGCTAACTCTAGCGATTCCAGGGCTAATATTACTCTATTATTGCGAGTTCGAAGCTAACTCTAATGATTTCAGACCTAACATTACTCTATTGATGTAGATTTCGGAGCTAATTCCAATGGTTTCGGAGCTAACATTACTCTCCGATACAAGTTCTAGAGCTAACTTCAATTATTCTCGGAACTAAACCGTAAGTTCTAGAACTAAATCTGCAAGTTCCAAAGCTAACTCTAATTTTTCTAGAGAAAACTAAAAATAGATATAACTTTTGAACACAATCTCAGATTGAGATGATTATTTGTTTGAACTTGCATAATTTTTTGAGAGAAATATGAATATGAAATCATATTTGAGTTTATATATACCTTCCATGATCAATTCCACTTTTACCAGAACTAGAATTATCTTTCCTTTATGGCCTACATGCACAAGAATTTGCATCTTTCCTAAATAATCAATAGGATTAGTCAAAAAAATAGATAACAAAAAGATTTCTAAAGAATGAACAAGATATATATATTATATTATATCTTAAGATAACTATAAGTTCCAATATTACATTTAAATCCACTTTTAAAGGTAACTTGGAAGGAGAAAATAATGGTAATTTATGGCCAATTTATGGCCTCATCAACTACCAAGCATAGTAGTGTAAACACGTAAGAAACAAGTAATGTCTGTAAAATGTGGGTTGCAAACATGGGACATCACTCACAATTTTGCAAGACACGTAAGTCTGTCTTAGCCAAAAACAACAAATAGATGTGCACACAAACATAGGGAAAAGCCCACATATAATGGAAAACAATAGTAGATAAGTAGAGACAAACAAAGAAGTAGTCATGGAAACATGTAATCCTACAAAACAAGTACTACACATGGAACACCCGTTAGCATGTTAGAGTAATAACCAATATTTCAAATCATGTATGATGAATTAATGTAAGATTCTAAGTACAAATTGAAACAATAACACTTGGATAAGATGAATGTGGATGCCCCCAACGATCGGTATAGGAAGGGTAGAAGGTGAGCATCCATGCCATGTGTAGGAGTCTTGTATCTGTGATCACACTAAACAAAGGCATGAACACGCATGTGTGGATGAAATAAATAATGACATATAAGAAATCAATCTAACATGTATAGTAAATTGATCATGCCAAACATGAGAAAATTCCCCAAGACAATTCCATATGATTTGGATGAATGTAATGAAATGTAAGATGGAATGATAGGATCCACATGCACCCCAAGTGGATGGAATTATATGAAATGAGGTTCATTTTGTTTTTCCCCTCGTAGTCCATAATGAACCGTAAAAGAGAGTGCGTCATTGATAAATGATTGAGTAATGTTTTGTTTTTTCTAGCACATTGTGATGAATATATATGTGTAGTGGTGATGAGATGCGACAGTTAGAAAGGATGTGCATGAACCCCGTAAAAGCGTATATCACTAGAAAATTAAAAAGATGAGTGATGATTTATAACTAAGCGTATATCACTAGAAAATTAAAAAAATGAGTGATGATTTAGTCCTAAGCATATATTACTAAATGATGAACAGATGAGTGATGATTTAGCCCTAAGCGTATATCACTATATGATGATTGGGTGAGTGATGATTTATCCCTAAGTGTATATCACTATAAGATGAAGGGATGAGTGGTGATGTAACCTAAGGTGTATACCGCTATAATATGATAGAATAGGTGATAATTTAGACTAACACGTATGTCACTAGGTTGGAAATTTCACATGTTGAGTGTAAGGTCTATTTTATAAGTAAACCCTCAACGAGTCAACTATGGTGAGGAACTAAAGTGTGTCATAGGGTGGTGAGTGCAGTGCATAGAAAATAATATAGTATATGTATGTTGAGACTATACTACCACATGATGAGTAATATTTGTAAATGTGTAGTGTGGGAAATGCAATGTAGGATGCGTAGGGTGTGTAAGATGTATATTATGTAATGTGTAAAGTGCAATAATAGGTGTAGATATAAATGGAATATGTAATGATAAAATGTAAAGCTAGACTCATATGTAATGTAACCTAGCATAAGATGTAGAATATGTGTAGAAATGTGTAGTGTATGATGTGACTAAGTGCGTAGATACCCTAATGAATGTAATGCATAGATGAGGACTAGTCTAATGTAGAATAAGTGTAGAATGAATGGTGTATGACATGCAATGTATGATGAAATGCAATGTGTAATGCCTAAGGTGTGGTGTGTGGGGTTCAGTGTAATGGTAATCCCTCAAAATCAAGTGTGAACCAAATCACAAGAGTGTGTTATCGGGAAATGACGGTGCCATGACGCATTATATGATATGCCTATAGGAAAGGACAATAAATGAGAGATACGAAATATGTGATGTAAGACTATATGACTAAGTTAAAACATAGGGGAGTGTGTAATTTTTGATGCCCCTAGAGAATGTATGAGAGGAAGGTAGCTAAGAGACATTATCAAGGAGGTCATCATTGTCATGATCGAAACACGATAATATATAGAATGGGAAGCTCGTATAGGGACCCATTATGGTAAATTGTGTAGATAGTCATCGTGTATTCTTTGTCAGTAAAGGAAATGGGTGGAAAACCAAGGGCACACCAATGAGAGATGTTTGGAGCATGAGTAGGGGAAGAATCATTAGAAATAGAGATAGTACCGAAGGGCATAGGAAACGCGAGTGAAAAGTGGAGGGGATATATTGTACCACCAATATAGTTGAGCCAAGATTGTCCCAGTGTGAGTGGGGAAGCATGAGGGGTACGTGCAACAAATATTGTTAAGTGAAACACTCGCAAGCCACAAGTTGTTGTAATGTAAAAATAGCCATGATAAAGATGCGGTGAATGAAGAGGAGGTAAGATGTCATTAAGTGTCATGCAAAACCTAGACAAACTGTCACATGTACAAATAATATCTAAATAAGTGGAATCAACAGGGATGTGTTGCCAAAAGGACTTGTTGATAAATAATGTGCATGTAAAAGGAGGTTATGGAGTTGCTAGAGGAGTAGATGAAATAGCATCAACACTGTGGACTGATTCTTTATACAATACCATGGCATTAGTTGAACGAGGAGTTTTGAACCGATTTTATCCTGGACCATCATTCACAAAGGTTTCTTCAAAATAAGTATCATTGACACCAAGAGGAGTAAAATAAAGTTTTAGCAATGATTCTTCTGTGATTTTGATATTATCTACCTCATCTTCAAATTATTCCAAAGCATCAAAGCATGAGTGTCGGTGTGTTGTACAACACTATTAAGTATGCTAGTAAGAGGTTTGGTAGTTGGTGGAGTAGAAGGTGCCACAACTGGTGGAGATGAGACACTAGCAGGGAAAAATACTATAGGTAAAATAATAGCCATAATGTGAGTATAAATGGCGGGGTGTTGATAGTTACAACAGGTGATTGTGAGACACTAGATTGCTTGATGTCATATGTGTCAAGACTAGCATATGGAATACGTTGTGGAGGTGGTATGGGCATAGTTGTGATAGGGTCTATACGACAATACTTGAATGGCTTGAGATCAACAGTAATAGTGTGTTCATATCCCTCATGTAAAAATTTGACACACTAGTGGATAGTAGAAGGAATTTCTTGCATTGCATTAATCCATGGTCTTCCTAACAAGATATTGAATTGAAATGAGGTATCAATGATGTAAAATTCAGCGAGAACAATTTTAGGTCCAACCTGAACATGTAATGAAATGGTTCCTAAGCATGTGCGGGTGGTAGAATCGTAATCGCGAATGAGAGTAGAATTCTAGGAAATAAGGGTATCGCTTATACCTAATTGTTTTAAGAGTGAATAAGCACAAATATTAACATCATATCCATTATCAATTAGAAATCGCTTGATGCAAGTAGTGCTAATGATGATGATAATGAGAAAATGAGCACATGGATTGATTTTAGTAAAGGCCGACATATCCTCATTCGTGAAAGAGATAATACATGGTAGATTACAAAGAGATTAGATGAGGTATGAAAAATCCTTAGTAGATTTATCACGTTGGACATGCATAACACAAAGGGAAACCTCTAATTTTTATGACATGTCAGTGCATTACATAATAAATCATAGAGAGATATATTAGCGGGTGTATTTTAAGTTGTTTAACAATGTCATAGCCCTTAGAGGTGGTAATATGAGTGGCTTGTGTAATTGGTGGTTGAGTAGAGGTGTGTAGAGATGTTTGTGGAGTAGGAGGAGTATGACGAGTGACAAAAACATTAATTACGGGATCATCCTTAGGTGCACTAAAATGAGGAGGATGTTGGGTGCGTACACACATGAAATCAGTGGCATGGTGACTATACTTGATACCTTAGTGGGTGTGTAAATAGGATAAGAGGATTGATCCATTACTTGATAAGGGGATGACATGAGTGAAAAGGAGGTGTTAAAGCATGGGGTTCACCAAAATGATTAACTAAAATTAAATTAAAATGGGGGAAATGTAATAATAGTTAATATAATCTAGGAGGACATAAACGTTGTAAATAAATGCACTAAAGTAATATGAAGTGACTAAAATGATTGAACTAATAGAAATAAAACCCTAATATGCAAGAGGAAGGTAAGGAATGAACTCAGTTGATTATGGATGACTATCTCGGGGTGTCACATGTCCGACAGGGGAAAATACGAAGCTAGACGAATTTGTACAAAGGTCTGAAAAGAGTGGATTTAGAATATCTGAGAAGACGGGAGCACCTAGGAGGGTATTGGGGTGTCATACTATGGAAAAATAGGTTCCTTAGTCTCTGAAAAATCTTAGAACTTGGTTCTTTTTGAGTCAGAACATTCTCTATAACCTTCACTTCCTATCACACTGGATTCATTGAACTGCACCAAATGTGTCGAATATAGCAAGATGAAGTTGAAGACTTGTAAGAGACAAGAGAAATATCAAAAACCTAAAAAAATAAAAAATTTGAATGAATGGGTCAGACTTACTTCAACTACCACAATAGTGGGCTTACTAAACTGAGCGTTGCACTACATTTTGAGACCCAAATGTAGTTATGGTGTGTGTGTGTGTGTGTGTGTGTGTGTGTGTGTGTGTGTGTGTGTGTGTGTGTGTGTGTGTGTGTGTGTGTGTGTGTGTGTGTGTGTGTGTGTGTGTGTGTGTGTGTGCATGTCGTTCCTTGGTCCTCTTGGGCGTCGCACTTTATGAAGTAGAA
This sequence comes from Taxus wallichiana var. yunnanensis, assembly GCA_018340775.1. NCBI lineage: Eukaryota > Viridiplantae > Streptophyta > Pinopsida > Cupressales > Taxaceae > Taxus > Taxus wallichiana. Next base: position 113,066,177 of record CM031243.1, read on the forward strand.
AGAAATAACTAAATGTAACAAATGTAATAGTATGTGTGTGTGGAATATACTATAATCCCTCCCCTATGAAGTGTGTGTTGATGTAGATCTCCTAGCCTTGATGAATGGAAGTATGTGGATGTAAGTGATTCAATTGATCCAACTATAAATGGATTGATAGTAGTAAGTGACGCTAGGACGCTCATTAGGGTCTCATAATTTTATATTTATAGGGCTCTCTTTCTCTAATTTCATAATTAATGCCAACATGACTCACTAGGAAAGAGATAGGGATGAAAAATGGCTAGAAAGATCCCAAAAAGAGGTGGGAAAGAAAAACAACAATCGGGGCACCGAGTGGGACCGAGGTGCCCCAAGGAACCCCAGTATAGGTCCTGGGCACCCCGGTTTAGGAGAAAATGATGGGGAAATGCTGAAATATCTAGGCATGTATATAAGAATGTGTAAGAATGACAAAATACAAGATCAAACAAGATGGCCAAAAAATAGGATTAATTAGTACTTTCTTCACTTAAGAACTTTCAAAACAGTAGTATGAGACTAGGCTAAATAGTGCCTTAAGTGCATGATTTTGTGACTACAAATGTATACATTGGTACTACATTGATACATAAGTCAAGATAGATCATATTGGTAAGATGACTAAGATTAATGTATTGATGATCATTATATTGGAAAATTGTAAGAAACGGTTCTACAATTGTTCTATGAGACCACATAACGACGTGAATGTGTTGGGTAAAATCTTATGTGAAAATCTTAATATAGGTAGTACTTTATTCTAAGTAGGTTTTTTTCCTTCGGGTTTCCCCACTATAAATCTAGTGCTTTGTGTCTTTTATTTTACTGTTATTTGCTTTCAGTTCTTGTTATTACATTCTATAATATGCAAATATAAACATCTTAATCTATGATTAATCACTACATTTGTCAATCTATAATCTTCAACAATTATTATGGATTTATATACATTCCTTATAAATCCTAACATCTTATCAGATCTGGTGGTTATGCTTATGAAGAAATAGATCTTGATGGATTTTATTTATTGGGTGGAGAAACTTGTTTTAATCTTTGAAACCCAAGTTGTTCGCGTCGAATTCAAGTTAAACAAGTTCAAAATTTCAATTTTTTCCACCAAATATTATGAATATTGGTCTATTTGTTGAATAGGTCTAACTTATACATTTTTATGTGTTTAGATTTTTTTTTGATACCTTTACTTGGTTTTCCTTGGTTATTCATAGTATTTTATAGTTTTTAAAATATATTTCACACTCTTTATAGCCATTATATAGTTGTGTCTTATTTAAAATAGGTTCTTTTAATTTTGGGCTTATTTTTTCTAGACAAATTTCAAATATTCGCTCCTTTTGGCTTATTCTCGTGGGTTTTAAGTTTGCAATCTTCTTTTCCTTAGAAAAGTGATGGAATTTTAACACTTGTGTTCTCTCGAATCGTGGAATTTTCACCACACGATTTTATTTTATTTGATTGCGTAAGAAGGAGCGGAGACCGAAATTCTTTTTATTTTGGCTCATTCTAGCAACTTACAATCTACCTAGAGAAATCTCTCAAAATTTTGGTAGAATGTTGCCAAGTGTCTTCATTCAAAGTAGATTGTTACCAAGTGGCACCTTTTGATTTTTCTTTTTGTCTATGTCTTCCACATTCATGTCTTCCTTGATTGGTTTAGGAATTAGGCCTTTTATGTTTCGCATTATCCATCGAAGTTCTAACCAATCATAAAGCTCCATATAGATTTGTTGTATCATATTTTTTAATAGTTATTTTTGTCTTTGCGAAGTTAAAACCAATACAAAAACACCATGTACATTTTTTTCATGTTGTCGGTTGTTTATTTTGTTTCGACCCATGCAATATCTCGGTCCAATAGAAAATCTCCAAGTATTTTTGCATTTCACATTATCAGTTTTTTGTTAAACGTGTTAGTGGATAACTAATAAGATTAATCCATAATTTTTCACCTTTTGAAGACTTTGTTAGTCTTTGGCGGTTGTGAACCAATAGAGTAACGTGGCCACGTTCTTTCGCATTTTGATTGTCCTTTGTTATAACCATCTTAGAGTGTAAAAAAGTGATCCAATAAACTAACGACACACATGCACGATTTATTTGTCTATTTTTCTATCTATTATCTTCATAATTTTATATTGCACTATGAAGTACAATCTAATAGCTAAACGCCATGTATATATTATTTTTCCACAAGTGTTAGACTTCTTATATCTTTTTCTGCGTTGTTATTTGTTTGTTCACTACATAATTTGGTTGACTTGTCAACCCCAAGTTACGGACACGATAAACTATTCGTCTTAGTTTATTCCATAGAATTCACATTTTTCGGTTGCATTACCTTTGGGAATTTATGGAAACTCAACACATTCCTCGTGTGTTGCTTTGATTTACGATGTGTTTCGCCCCTACTTTTTTTTCATATCTAGACCTGTAAAGCTTTATTTTTATTTAATTCTAGGGACCTCATGTCTCCTAGGTTAATCTTCTTAGAAAGTTTCCAAAAAGGTGACATGTACCCCTATTTTTTTAGTTAGCTCCACATGATGCCTCAAGTTTTGGCCACATGTTTCTTCTATTTTTGTACATTATTATTATTATTTTTGTCATTTTTGTAACTCTATTACAAACATAATAAGTTATCTATTTTAGTTGAATTTTTGGGACTTCACGTCCTTCTAAGGGATCTAATTTTAAATTTTATAGAAATATGATAAGTGTATTTGTTGATTGCATTAATCTTTGACGAGTGTCACTACATGATTCAATAAAATTTTCTTTTGTTTTGTTTGGTTTTTGTTAAGTAGCTTGTTTGAGCTCGGTTAGATCATTTATGAGATCTCTCTTATGAGTTATTATCATCGATCTCACTGAGCTAATCCTTTTTCACTCATCATACCCTCGCTCTGGATCCTCAAGTCTATTAACTTCAGTTTATTCCAAGTGGTTTGATTCCGCCAGAGAAAAATAGTTGGGAGAATGCCAAAATAGTGATGCATGTATCTCTTAGCCATTAGATTTGTACCAAGTGGAAGCTACCTATTCCTCTTCTCATTTTTATTAAATTAATATGTTTTCTAAGTTATTTTTATGTGTTTTTAATTTGAAATATAAAAATGGCCAATAATGCTAGTTTTTCAATGGATAAATCATAATTATTAAATGGAACAAATTACAAGTATTTGGAGAGTAAGGTTAAAATCCTATTTCATGGCTAGAAAGCTATGGGATCTTGTAATTGGTGTGGAGACACAACCCACTGGAAGAAAAGAAAACCCTGAAAACCTTAACTCCTCTAAAAATCTCAGGAAGCCCTATCAATCCTATTGCAAAGCATAAAGGATGAATTTCTAATGCATATAGGTCATATGGATTCTCCTGTAGATGCATGGAAATAATTAGAAACTATGCATGAAGGCAGTCACCTATCAAAAATAATTAAGATAATTATGGAATTGTTTACAACTCCCATAAAGGGGGATGAGAAAATTGTTAATTATCTAGCTAAAATTAAAAACATTAAAGCTCATTTGGATGGATGTAATTGTGAACTATTTCAAGATAAATTGTTATATTTTATCATTCAGATAAATATACATGAAAATTTCAGAAATTATATCTCCATCCTTAACTCTAAATACCAAAATGAAAATGATCTGCTGATTTGGATACTCTGTCTTCTCTTTTAATTCAAGGAGAGCAGGTAATGGATAATTTTGATTCAAAATACTTCTACTCAAGAATTGTTCTCTTATAATTATAAATAATGTCAATCCTAATCATAAATATAACTTCAGATCAAAACTTAAACCTATAATTCCCCCTCCGTTTCTTTCCTTGTGTCGCATAAAGATGGTTTAAAAAAACAAGAACAAAGTACAAAAAAATATGCCAAAGAATTTCCCTTTCGACAAAGTAAGTACAAATGCGGAAGAACACACATCGCATGTGGGTTGTTCAATCGAAACTTAGAAGAATGTAATCACTTGGTGTAGGATATTTATAAAATTGGACCAGAGCACCGTATGGTTATATATCAGATAGAACATGGAGAGTTCCACATCCTAAAGGCATTTTCAAACATGTCATTTCCTTACATAATAAGACAAACACTTTATTTGAGATACAAAGGCATAACCACGGTGAAACCCAAGTTAACGTTGTAAATTTAGCATTAATTGGTTAGATGCAATGAATTTTGAACTGGATGGTGAGCTATGTAAAATGGGGTTTTTTTTTATAATAGACATCCTAAAAATTAGTCCCATTATGGGTTAAATCAACCCTACAGGTGGAGATAATTCGTATCCCTAATTTCTCCTCATTTTACTATATACAAATGGATTGATTTGGATCTATATCTATGTTAGAGGTGGGTTCAATATATATGAGAGGATTTTACACATACCATCGGGTTGTTTGTTGTATGCAGAGGAAGAAGAAGATTGAGGTTGAGGAGGTGTTTCATGGGGTGTAATATCCAACCGTATTGATTTATATTTTTCTGTGTCTAAACACCTGTGTTATATGCACATTAACCCTAGCAGCACCCTTCTCAGGGTATTCGTAGACTACCACTCCACTTTCCTACTCTTTAACTTTTATTTTGATTAGTTTTTGTATTGATTAAGGATTTGGGAGTGCCATTTCCTGCTTTCCCACGTATGCCTTTACAAGATTTATATTTTCTCTTTCCTTCATAATGGAAGCTTTGGAAAAATAATTGGCTTGTTTAAAAGGTGTTAGAAACATTCGAGTAATGGCATTTTCAGGGGTAAATCCAACCTCACAGGCTATAATTTTTTTCCTCAATTAGGCCCTTATCTTTTTCCCTCGCCTACGCCAAAATAGGAGCCTTAGAATTGGTTTGGTTATCCACCAAAGCGTAGGTGGAGGTATTTTTTTTTTTTATCTGAGATGTGTTGATGGAAAGTTCCTTGACAAAATTTTTGGGTGAATGGAAAGAGTGGAAACATTGCATGATAGAGTTAGGCCATTAGTAACAGTTTATAACTGTGATGAAGAATGATATTATTTTGTTAGTGCATGGTGCAAGGATAGATAAAATATTCTTTTTGATATATTTTACACATGGAAGAACATGTAATATGCGAGTTGATCATGCTTTAATAAATTCAAAATTCCTTGAAGCATATCAAAGTATGTAGGAGCACTATATTAGACATACATATGTCCAAACATTGAATTCAGAAGTGGTGAGGCAACACGTGATTAAGTGTTTAGAGGCAGCAATAGAAAGAAGAGTCTCAAAGCAATTGGGTTGGTCTATTTTGTGATGAAAAATGGTCCCATGGAATGCCATGATTGCTATATATGCACAAAATGGATTTGTGGAAAAGGAATCAGAAAATTTCAACCAAAATCTTTTCACAGTCAAGATCCATGGAGAAAAATCCCCTAGTTGATGTCTCCAACAAGCATCGGGAAAAAGGTATGGATTTCCCTTCCTCTTGCATCAAAAATTCACATTTTATCATTTTTTTGGGTGTTAAATGTGTAGAATAATAGATAATGCAACTTGAATGACCAATACAACTTTTACCTTCCTTGAAAACAAATATATAAATTTAAAAAAATGACCTCGAGACACCCTAGTGCATTGAGCACCAAAGAAAATTGTTTTACCAACCCATACCTCTAGTATAATTTTAATTGGTTCAGGACACCTTGAGGGCCATAAATATAATTTATAAAATTAATTATATTCCTTGGAGATATGAGTTTTGGTTTCCATTTTTTTAGTCACTTGGGGTGACGCTTCAGTTTTTAAGTAAATGCGTTCAGCTTTTGTCTTATGGTTATGGTGTTAATTTGTTGAAACTAAAAAGTATTCCTACCAACCTCAAGACCTTCATTAGGAGAAATTTAAACAAATATTAGTTTAAAAAAGTATTTTAGAAGTTAGTTTTGTAAGTGAGTTTGGGCCCACTTTGGTATTTGTGCGACAAGTGTTTCGACACTATTACAATAAATAAACCCTTAGTTACCTTGGTATCTTGAGCCTTTCTCATCGTAAATGACTTCGTTAGATGCAATTAATTATATGTATATATGTGAGTAATTAGGAATCATTAAAAAAATTGTTTTAAGTTAAAATGAGCGTGTTTGGGGCCCAGTTATGAGCACTTTAACCGGTGCGGCCAACTTTCACAAAATTGCAACTTCACCTAGACTAGCCTTTTGAGGGCCCCATTTGGCTTCTAATTACTTTTGGAACCTTTTAAAACACTATTTAATACTTTATAGAATATGAATTGGTCAATTTATTGCATGAATGGTTTTTGAATACTATAATTTTCTCTCTTTCCTTCTCTCTTTGGAAATAATTATGAAAATTTGATTGGTTTTGAATATGCAAATGGGCTGAAAATGTATATGGATTTGAAAATAAATGAAAATAGATCATTGATGTATGTCGTTATGATATGGTGAATATAAAATTAAATTAAATCTATAATTTATCTCTCTTCCCTACTCTCTCTATAATCGAAAACAAAAAAGTACAAAGGAATGTAAAAGTGTGAATGTGTGATGAAATGACCTCTATCCCTCTCTCCCTATCTCTATCTCTTTCTCTTCCTTGTTTTGAATTACTTGAAATGATGAATGTTTTATTTTGTGCTTGAGTGTAAGGGATTTCCATACCAATCCTAGGACTGACACAACGTTGGTTGCAGGTACTTAAAACAAGAAGGATTAAGAGTGTGATATGTTGTAATCAGTGAAATATTATACATTGATATAGATTAAATTTTTTAGATAGAATTAAAATAAAGAGAATTGCATTATTAAATTTATTGTGTCAAAAACTATTATTCCTCTTAGATTCTTATGTTTCAAGCATTATACCTGGAAAACTATGTGGTTTGTATCTGCTTTATTTTAAATCTAACATTTGAATACTAGTAGGAGTGTCACATAATGAATGTAGGACCAACTATGTTAGCTAGATAAATGAGGAAGATAATTGACAATGTAAATGGGTTTACAAAATCTGTACCGTTTACTTCATGTGTTAATTCCATTTGGATTTAGACATAATTCTTATGGTTTAGATGATCGAAGCAATCACTTTTTTGGATAGTCATTTTGGTTCATATATAAACTCAAATGTATGATAGTAAATTATTATTATTGAACCATATAAATGAAGTTACTATTTAAAATTTGTTGTACCCTCCCTCTCAATCTAGTCACATCAGTTTGTAAAATGCTAGCATCTTCGAGAGATAATTAATCCTCGCAACTAGACCTCTTGTACAACACTTAAGAAAAGTCTTCAAAATATCATTTCTATAAGTTAAGAGTCCTTATTTGAAGCAAAAATATGCGGTGTGACCTTACCATATATGGGGTGAGTAAAATCTAGCACTTCTTTAGTATCCTAGTGGACCACCAAAGTATTACGAAGTTATATCTATGATTAACATCATCATCGAATGAACTCTTTGTGGGATCTAGATGACACAAATGGAGTTAGTGAAATAGTTTTACTATGCATTAAACTCTTTTTAATGATATTTTTAGTTCCTCAAAGATAAATGTGTTGCTTTAGCTAGTAACAACATAACACCTTGGTATTTTATGAAGGTTTTATAGGATAAATATGTTTTCACACCTTAAACTGATATATAGTTGGGCGTAGAGCCCTGAGTGTAGTTGGAATTAAACTAAACCTCAACTGATTAGGAGGTTAACTTGTGGGTAGAAAATTGTAACTAACTCTTAGCAAAAGAATTTTTTCTTGGAAGATGTTGACTTGAGAGAAATGGGGAAACTAAAAAATTGGTCCTCAGTAACCCCTATCTATGTCATTTTATGACATTTAGAATAAAGGAAATGTCCCATGTAGGATCATGGAATACTGAAACATGAGCTCTTACCGGAACACGAATCTCTAGTGATTTATGCGTAGTTTAAAATGATTATAATCATGTAGTCTTCTAAATGTTAAAAATACTTTATAATTCATTTTTTCATAAACGAATGCCAATATGAGACCCAAGTAACCATGTAAGTGTAATTAAAACAAGAGTAAATAATATATTTTTAGGAATAAATTTATACTTGAAGTCTTTATAACTGATTTAGGAATTCTCTTGTTGTTAAGAATGAATATGATTTTTTCTCATATAAATCAAGTATTTGAGCCGATACACACTTTTATATATAAAAATTTATGACATGTAAATGTTAAATTGAATTAGACTGATTTTTCAACTACAACGATTGTAACAAGTGAATAAATGTGCTCTAATGGAGGGAATTTTAAGGAAAGAGGTAACTTGAACCTTCATCTCCTTTGAATCATAATATTTCCCCCTTGAATTCATGTTAGTTCCCTTGCGTAATGAGGGTAAAATTAAATGTCAACTAAACATATTTTGAGAAACAAACCTCTAACGTAAGAACAAGTATTAGGAGACTCGTAGTTGTTTAAAATTAATTTAATTAACAAATGAGTTATGGATAATTAATGGAATTTGAGAAAGGAACCAACAATGCATTCTCCTTTAAAGACTAATGCTCTACAAAATCAAGTAATTGAAGTTTGAAAAATAGGAAATTTTACACCTTAGTTGTTTAATTCTCTTAAAAACTATAAGGTCATACAATGGAAACCTAAAGGTAATCAATATGTAAAACATGAAAATTCCATGTTATGGAGTATTCATATCCCCATGTTTCTTACTATAGTTGGGTCATTTTCTGGTTTACGTCATTTGAGTGAGACATTGATGTGTACCTTATGTTATCCTATTGTATGAGTGGGTTCATGTTTGTACAAGTGTCTCATGTGATGTGGAGTTTTGTGAGTAAACCCATGTGTTATCTTATAACAAGTAATGAAAGAAAAAAATTTAGCCTGGTTTATTTAGTCACGGAATTATTGGGTGCGTATTTTTGGGCATTACAAAACCCAATCCTAAATCTAATTAAGTAAGAACCAGTAAAAATTTTAAAGTGAAATTCAATGTCACATGTAACCAATTTTGACCCTAATGTAGGGGCAGCCTTGACTCTCTACAAGGCACTTAGATTTACACTCATGGTATATAGTAAGTATTTGAATTAGTGCCTTTTGTGCCCTTGTTTTCCACGTGCAACTATTGTTATGTTGTTTTCAAGTTGTTTTTTTCTATAGTATGTTTGTTTTTGGGCTTCTTGTAGGTAGTTGACACCTGCCTTAGTATGTTTAATGTTTTATCTTACTTTTGGTTTTGGTTGGGGTGTGGCCCCCATGCTACAAAAAACCACATTGTACTCTCTTGTTTATCTTGGTTAGTAGCCTTTTTATTGTACTTTAGGGTATTGTCCCTTCAAAACCATTTGCCTACAATAAAAAAAACATATGTGGCAAACTTGGTCATAAAGAGTTTTATTATTGTGTAAATAATATTTTTTTTTTCTAAAAAGACTAAAAAATAGTAAATTTAACAATCAAAAGAAATATCAGAATCTAAATCAAAATAAAAACCATGCAAATAATGATGAGCATTATATTGCCCTATAAATTTCTCTCTCATATTCAAATGACAATGAATGGATCCTAGATAGTGGTGCCTCTAGGCACATGATTGTATTCATGGTATCCTCTCAGATGTTGTTAAATATGAGGAAACTATATATCTAAGGGATAATTCCATTATTAGATTTGTAATTTGTGGAAATGTTAAACTGTGAAATGAAATAATTAGGAATGTTTTATATGTTCCTTAGTTGAAAAATAACCTTTTATCTTGCTCTCAATTAACTAAAGAAAACTATAAATTTGTATTATTGCAAAATAAATGGTATGTGAAAAATGAACTCAGTAATGTTGTTACATCTGGTATATAGAAAAATGGTTTATATATTTTTGATGGATCCAAATATTGATTTTCTTCTTCATCTAGAAATGATCTTCAAATTTGGCATGAAAGGCTTGGACATGTAAAATTTAGTTTTTGTATGGTATGTCTTACCTAAATATTGTAATTGGTCTCCCTAAGATGAAATTTGATCATGAAACATGTGAAAGTTGTTTGCATGGTAAGCAACATGTTGGACCATTTCAAAAACATCATGATCTAAATTCATCTCATCTACTAGAGCTGATTCACAGTGATGTGAGAGGTCTACTTGAAGTTCCTTCTCTAAGTGGAGCTTTGTATGATGTATTCTTTATTAATGATTTCTCTAGAATGACCTGGTCTTATTTTATTAAGAAAAATTATGATGTCTTGCCTAAGTTTCAAGAGTTCAAGACCTTAGTTGAAAACGCTTCTAATATGAAAATAAAAAGAATTAGATCTGATGATGGAGGTGAGTATGTTAACAATTTTTTTGATGAGGTCTATGTGTCATGTGGGATTAAGAGAGAATTGACTACTCCATATTCCCCACAAAAAAATGGCATTTCGTAAAGGAAAAAATGACTATTTTAGAAACATCTAGGACTATGAATCATGCATAAAATGTGCCTAAGTTTTTATGGGTAGAAGCTATGAACACTATAGTATATATTATTAATAGATTTCCTATGAAATATCTTCCTCAAGATAATCCTCATGAAGTGGGAGAAAAGTAAATACCCGATATCTCTCACTTAAGAATATTTGGTAGTTCTACTTCTATCTTCATTCCAAAAATTAAAAGGATGAAGATTAATCTAACCTCTAATTCTTGTATTTTTGTTGGCTATGGCTGTAAAACTAAAGGTTTAAGAATTTATGATCCTTTAAAGCATGACATAGTTGAAAACAAGAATGTTCATGTCTTGGAAAAGACATTCTATGATGCTTCTTGTGAACCCTCCTTTGTTTCTCCTGAAATAGAGTCTGATAATCCTTATCCTAACAATATGGAAACAAAAGTTCAAGAGGTCGATTATCCTGATCTAGATATGATGAAGATTGAGGGGGAGACATCTCAAAATGTCTTGCATCCCAAGATTCCTAAATAGGCTCAAAATATTGTTAATAATTCTAATCCTATTAGTCTTATAAATGTAACTCATAGTCAACATTATTATCATGCCTTAATGACCCTATATGAGGTTGAACCACAATATTTTTAATAATCCTATCAAGATGATAGATGGATCAAGGATATTAACAATGAATAAAATGCTTTAATGAAAAATAAGTCTTGGGAACTAGTCACTCCTCCTTCTAAATGAAGCATTGTAGGATCCAACCGGTTGTATAAAATCAAGTATAACTCTACAGTGAAATTAATAAATTAAAGGAAATGTTAGTAGGCCATAGTTTCACTTAGAAACTTAGTTTTGAATATGTTGAAACTTTTTCTCGTGTAGTTAAAATGATCAAGTATCATAATTTTTCTTGCTTTAGCTACCCAATATGGTGGGAGATTCAAAAAATGGATGTTAAAAATGAATTTATTAATGGTGATCTAAAATAATAAATAGACATGCATCAACCTAAACTATTTGAAGAGCTTGGTAAGGAACTACATGTTTGTAAATTGAAAAAATATTTGTATGGTCTTAAATATCTCCTAGAGCTTGGTATGTTAAAATTAATAGTTTCTTTCATGATCTTGGATTCAAAAATTGTTGTTCTTATAATGATTTATTTGTTAAGTTTGAAAATAATCATATTAGCATTATTTTTCTATATTTTGATGATCTCGTTGATTACTAATAGTAATAAAAATTCAATTATTATAATCAAATAAATATTAAAACAACATTTTGAAATTACTTGACTTAGGTATGCTATATTGGTTTTAGGCATGGTTGTATTCCGGGATCATATATCTATTGATGCATCTCAATCTTAGTATGATACTAATTTACTTAAATTATTTAACATAATTTATTGTAAACTTGTTTCCATTCCTATTGAAGTTTGTGTTAAATTGGATCCTAAACATGCATGTGCTAAATTTGATCCTACTTTGTATAGACAACTAGTTGGTAGTCTAATTTATTTAACTATTACTAGGCCTGATATTTCATATGCAGTAGGATTTGTTTCTAGATTTATGTAGGATCCTTATGAGGATCATTAGAAAATGGCAAAAAGAATTCTAAAATATGTTAAAGGAATAATTAATTATGGTATGTTTTATTCTTCTTGTGATGATGTAAAATTATTTGGATATTGTGATTCTAACCATGTTGGTGATGCTACTAGATAGAAAATATACTTCTGGATATGTTTTCAAGTTGGGTGTAGGTGCCATCACTTGGAGTAGTAAGAAGTAACCAAAATTTCTATCTCTTCTACTGAAGCAGAGTATAGAAGTGTTATGGAAGTAGCAAAGGAAGCTATGTGGCTGAAAATATTGTTGGATGAACTGCATATGGGCATCAAAGGAAGCACTACTATTCTATATGATATCCAAACTTGAATTTCTCTAAAAAAATTCAGCTCAATATCAAATAATAAACCATATTTAGGTTCATATGCACTTTATTCGAGAGAAATTCTTGAATGGTGATATTGATCTCAAGTTCTACTCCACTGAAGATGAAGTTGTAGATAGTTTAACAAAGCCACTGTGTTTTATAAATTTCTGCAAATTTCATGCCTTGTTGGACCTTTACAAGTTGTCATTAAGGGGGAGTGTGTATGACAATGCCACCTCTTAAAACCCTGTTGTAAAATTCCAATACTTCCTCCATTTTGTGATAAGAAAATTTTCACATTTGATGGAATTCAATTTCCCGTGGACAAGGAAATACTTCCCAAATACTTAAATAGACTTACCGCATTTGCCTCCAACTTGTAGAAATTATCTTCTCTAGTGTTATCCACATCTTGTCTATGAGTCATGTCTTGGATTCTTTGCTTCTACTTCTTGGTAGAAATATCTTATTCAATAGGAATGAGGATACCTTCACCACTTTATTTTCTCTTTTGGGTAAGGATAATATCAATGTAACTTTCAACACAAGTTAATCACAAAAAAAAAATTCATCTAACCTTCTTTGATATCAGTCTTCTCCATAAATTACCTATTCTTTAACAACTAATGAGATCTTGTTTAGTGATAATTGAATTAAAATTGACTAAGTTCCTTTTAACCAATATAATTTGCATGAATCAATAAAAAATGTACTAGAAATTGAGAAATAAAATGCAAAGGAGACATAAGAATTCATACTCGAGAAACCCAAGGTGCGAAAAAATCAACTGGGTAAGTAAACATTTGCTTCCCTCTCGGTATGTAATTCTCCAAAAATACAAATTATTGTAAAAAAATGTCCTTTAAGAAGGATTCACACTCCTAATTATGTTTTCTTACTTAGAAATTATCAAAAAAAAAAAAATCACTCTTAATGAAAAAAAAATAATGAACTCTAACTCCTCATGTTTCCTCATACTTGAATTCACTCAAAATCAATTGTTAGAATGAAGAATTGCACTTGTATTTATAGTTTATTTTCCCAAGAATATATGGAAAGATGAACCAAAATGTTTGGAAGAAAATAAAATATATAAATTTTGAGTTTCCCAAATTATAGCATCTTCATGGAGTGGACCACCGGTAAAGATAAACTAGTGGTTACGTAACCACCACTCTTTTCCCAAATTATAGCATCTTCGTATGGAGTGGACCACTAGTAAAGATAAACTAGTGGTTGTGTAGCCACCGCTCTATGAAGAGTGGTGGTTACGTAACCACTAGGGTGGTTGTTTAACCGTCACCTATAAAATTATGAAAAGAACAACGATGGCTCACAAATTTCATTTAAAGGTGCCCTGAATCACCCTCATCCTGACTAGACCATCTCTTGAATAAAGAATATGTTGAGAATATATACTACAAGTATCAAATATGGAGAATACATAGAATTGGGTATTTTCATATCCATTTTTGGATCAAGATCCATCTATGGGTATTTATATTTTGAGCTGATGGCTGCCATGGGTAACCAATTTAGAAGGGGACAAGCATACAAGATACACTTATGTCCTTGCCATGTCATGAAAGAGGATAAGATAGGGGGATGGTAAGAGTAATGATTGTGGGGTTCCCTAGTTGTGAGTAGGGAACTTGTCCATGAGGAATATGCTATGGGAAGAGCTGTGGTGCCCATATTCAAGGTTAGGAAATGGTATGTTTATGAGACACCACATGATTGCAGGTCATTATGAGAGTGATAAGATGTGTGGGCTGATGGATGAAGACCATATTTTGACTAAGGTGTTGTGAGTCAATATTTTAATAGTAGAACAATAGCAAGTGCAGGGCATTAAGAGTATCTTTTTAGGTTTACCATCAAGGAGGATAAATGATAAGCCCTAAAATGATATTTATGGGTGATATTATATGGTACCATCCATTTTATGCAAACTTCCCACATTTACTCTTTTCTGTGTTAGTGAAAAGTTGGTTTTCCTCGAGTACAACATCACCAACATTAACTTGACATTTTTGAGATGTTTTTATAGGATCGTTTGATTCATTCTTGATAGAAATTAATATGTTCAATGTATTTTAGACAACATTCATCAAACAATTCAAGTTGTGATAGACATTCTTGATGATAATAGTCATCAAGGATGAAGCCTTTGAGAGAAACGTATAGGGATGTGATTTTAACTTCAAGAAGAAGAGAGGATATGGCTCCATATACTAAGGACAAGGGCTCATAGATGTTTGAAATTTGGTCCAATAGGCCCATAAAGTAAATGGGATTTAAAGATGCAGATTTCTACTAGCTTGGTCAATGGTCTTCACGAGGATTTTTTTGAGTGTTTTATTGGATATTTCAGCTTGGATGTTTACTTATGGATATTAAGGTGAAGAAAATATAATATTGATGTTATAAGTGTCAAAAAATTATTTTTCTTGAATTTTTTTCCATTATAGGTAATGATTTTGTGTGGTATACAAAAACGACTGATAATGTGATGATGGATAAAGTCAAAATTTTTGTCTACTTTATTGGATATAAGGGGGATTCATTCCATTCATTTAGTAAAATATTCATTCATTGTGATGAAAAAGGGTTGATAAGGCCAATAAGTTCAAGCCCCCATCATGATAAGGGCCATAGGTCTTGTGTTGGTTTAAGAGCATGGCTAGGGATATGTATGAGATTGGAATATTGTTACCACTTGTTGCATTTCTTGAAATAGTAACAAAATTCTTGGTTAAGCATAGGAAAATAGTAGCCCATGCATAATATGCATTTGGTGAGAACTAAACAATTGAAGTTTCCACCACATATGCCACCATGGACCTCTTGAATAGCTAGATGAGCCTCGAATTTTTAATACAATAGAGGCGGAGTCCATCAAAACCTCATTTGTAATGGATACCTCCTAGTATGACGTAGTGAGATACATCTTTGTTGAAAGGATATTTTTATTTTTTTGAATAGATCTGGGGGTAGTTTTCTAGTAGAAATATATTCGTACGTATACATATACCATGTGTTAAATTAGATATATTTTATGCGATTGATGGTGGGTAGATAAGTTTTGGTGTATGATGGTTGATGAAGTTTGTGTATGATGAAAAAGAGTTTGGAATATTTTGGTGATAAATGGACAAGGGAGGAGAGTGAAGCCATGCTATCTATAAATTTTCTAGATGAAAAAGGGGTGGTTTGAATTTTGTAATGGTCAAATATTTTTAATAAGTCTTGATGATGTTTTTTTAATTCTTGTAAGACCTCATTCTTACATTGATAGATCCTTTTATCGGTTGATGACTGGTTGCGAGTTGCGAGTTTACGTATATGTTAATAATTTGTACACCAAGGAAGGTGGTAGTCTAAATTCCCATGATGAGGGCCTCGTATTCCGCCATGTTGTTAGTGAATTGAAGTTCAATTTGAATGATAAAAGAATAGGTGTGTTCTAATGGGTATTATGACTATTTTGACACCTCCCCTACCTACATTTGGACTAGTCAATGAACAAGGTCATTTAAGAGGGGTGTTTTCATGATATAAATTATTGATACATTTATCTAGAAATTTTTCAAAAGGTATTTGATTAGTAGGAAGGGGATATTTTGCGAGATGATCAATAATAAACTTCCCCTTAATGGATTTTTTAGGGATGAATTCTAATTCAAATTCATTCATGAGCATGATCCATCTAGTAATGTAATCATTATGATAAGGATTAGAATGCATAGTTTTGAGTGGATTAAATTTTGTGACAACATAGGTTTTGTGATTGAGGAGATAGTGACGGAATGTAGAAGTTGTGAAGTACAAAGAACAACACAAATTTTCAACTTCACGAATAATGAGTTTCATAATCATGAAGTGTGTGGATAATGTAATAGAAAGTATATTCCTTACCTTATTCGTATCGATGCAACAACATGGATCCCAAAGCATGGTCTATTGCAGATATATAAAGATAGAATGGATCCCCCTCTGTGGAGGTTAATCACTAGTAGGGGGATAAAAGATACTATTTTAGGGAAATGAAGGCATGTTGACAATTATCATCAAACTTAAAGTGGGCATATTTCCTCAAGAGATGATGGAAACATTTACAACAATCTAAAAGTTGAGAAATGAAATGACGGATTAAGCGAAGATTTATTTGAATTCTAAAAATCTATTTCAGATTAGATGGTTGGTAAATTTTGATGATGGAATTGAATTTAGCAGGGTCAACTTCAATTCTCCTAATAGACACTATAAATACTAGGAGTTTTCCCATGAGAAATCTAAAAATGAACTAAGTGGGATTAAGACAGAGAAAGAACTGTAATAGATGTGTATAGATCATGACAAGAAAAGCTAAGTGATATCTTTGGTATTTGGATTTACCTAACACATCGTTACATAATATTATATGGTTTTTTGGATGAGATCATGAAATATGTAAGTCATGGCACGTTGATAATTGGTGCTACATTTTTAGGTTAAAAATCATTACTTTATAACAAAATTTATCCCATGAGTGATAAATTTTATCTTGTATTGATCTAGGGTGCGATAAAGATTTTATTATAATTAGATAAATCATCCATAAGAAATAAAATCCCATGGCCTATTGTTAAATAAACGAGCTAGTCAATGTTGGGAAGAGGAAAATAATTTTTGGTGCAAATGAGGTTCAAGTATAAGAAGTCCATATAGTTACCTAATTTCTAGTGGATTTAGTGATAGGAACAATGTTGGAAACCCATTGTGGATAATCAATAAGTAATATGAACTTTGCTGAAAGAAGAGGTTGTAATTGTTCTTTGACTAGTAGTGTGATGTCGTGATATATCATATGAAGTTTTTTATTCATAGGTTTAGTGTCCAAGATAGTAATGATGTTAGGTTCTATACCCGAAATGTCACTATATGACCATGTTGAATTCTCGAATATGTTTGGATATGAAAGCGAGTTAATTGTTGTAGTTCACATGAGTCTAAATCTTGGTTGATTTTGAAAATGTGTAGTTCTTGCGGTGTGTCGATATTAAGATCGGTGGTCGATTCATTGAGAAGTGTAGGTGTGTAAGGAGGAAGGGTTTTTGAAGATATTTTTCCTCGATACCCGTGTAAGTTAGGATAGTGTCATCATCATGGAAAATGAAGAATGTTGATGCTAGGGGAATATTCCTTTATTATATACGGTAGTGTGAGAGGGATAGTTTCAATTTTTTTGTTATCTTGATAAGTTAGTGGTCCAAGTTTGATAGAATTGACTAAAAAAGGTATATGGAATAGATACGGTGTCATTATCGGAGGGTAAGTATAATAATGGTGACACTAGTGTTTGAGATTATGATGTTGATAGTTATATATTGGAAGAGGATAATTTATAGTTAAGGAAATGTTTCTTGTGAGGTTTTCTTAGGTCTTCAAAGGGTTAGTCATGTGGACCTTGCTCATATTGACCCAAAGCAAATCCTTTCCATGCATAATGGTGGAGGTAAGTCCAAGTAACCTAATGTTTATCCAAGAATGAAAAGTCTAAGGAAAATTATTTTGTGTCTCATTGATATTCAAGGTAAGGTGATGGGGTGGTCGATGCCTCTATACACTATCTGTTTTTAAAGGAAAGAGGGCCGAAGGAAATGAAATTTCATATGTTGGGTTTGTAGAGTGGTTATATTTTAAGTCTCCCATATGTTTTAGGTGTAGGTATTATATTAAGGGTTAGGATATGATCCTCCCTAGAAAATAATGTTGCATGATGTCTTCAAAGGATCGATCATCTAGTAGTTTTCATGAGGGGATGAAAGATATTGTATAATATTGGTCTCGAGGATGTGGATTTTTGTAATGGAAGAAGTACATGGTTAGGCCTGTAAATCACGTGATAGGGTTTGAAGGGATTAGGTTCAATGGGGACCATGAAGGTTTTACCCCCATGTTCATATTTTATACATCAATGTAGTGTGGATGGAGCACAACACATAGATCGTATCTAGGGATGAAATAATAGTATAATATATTGAAACTCACCTTTAATAAGGTAAAAGATCTCATGGAGGATTTCAATGGTTATTTTTATATGTGTAATGATTGTTCCCAATGTGGGGGTGAAAATGCCATTAAAATCGTAGAGCACAACAAGTGATAGGGAAACTATGGTTTCATGTAGCTGAAGTTTCTTAAAGGCATGGGATGATATTATGTTGATACTAGAACTATTATCGATCATTAATCTCTTGACAAGAATTTCATTTATTTAGGAGGTGACAAAGAGAGTAAGGTCATGATATTTAGGATGTAAGGATGGGATTTCAAATTCATCAATCTGTAATGGCAACAACCATTTTAAGCACACTAACATGGTTGGTAAATGGATACGGGTCATCTTATGGTATTGAAATAGACTAAGGGCTTTGATCATTGCTTTTTGATGTTGTGGAGAATTTTTAATGAGATCATAGAGAGAGATATTAATAGGAGCTTGATGTAATTTTTAAGTACTATTTTTGTATAGACATAGTGGGTTGATTTTGTAGTTCGGTGAGAATGGACACTTTGGCTTTAAAAGATAAGGAGTTAGGTGACTCGGAAGTATAGATGGAGATAAAGACCTTAGGGAGGTCTTCCAAATCTTGTGCACGTGATTTTGTGGTTATACGGATGACATATATCTAGAAATAAGGGGATTTAATAGAAAAATCCTTGTTTTTATTAGATGTGATATCAAGTGATGCTTTAGAATTTATATTTTTATGGGATTTTGTTGTATTGAGACGGGTGGATGTATGTTTTTATCTACGGGGAGAATTCCTTTTCTAGTGAGACTTCAAACTATTTCACGAAGGATTTACATTCCTCTATGTGGTTTTTAGTATTTGATGATAAACAAAAATACCTCATAGCTATACTAGAATGGCTTCCCCCGAGGATCAAAGGACTTAAAAGGTGAAAGTTTTATGACTGATGATTCAATGATTTTTTCAAGGATGTTAGTGTAATATATTGATGATGAGGATGACAGATGGGAATAAAGTTTGAAATTTTAGGAGCATGAGATGCTAGGGTCATGTCATGTGAGGAAAGTTTAGGTGTTGGTCATGGCATGGTTTTAGACTATGTAATGGTGATTATAAATTTAGTTGAAGGATGAGGCCCCAAAATGGAAGGCAAGGACATGACATCATGTGGTGTGTTTACATGGTGAGTGCATTACATGATTAATATTTTATAGGTGGGTTATTTGTATATTGTTTTTGCATTACCAATACTTTAGGATCGGTATTGGGTGACATGGTCTTGGAAAGAGATATTTAAGATTTCGATGAAATTCTTATTTTTAGTGATTTTGAAGGGATAATATGGTAATTTTCTATGCCATTAGATATGGTAGGTTTTGGATGTTACGATGTAGATGGGCTTGGGATCTTGGTGGTGAGGAGATATGAGGAGTGATGTTATTCAATTAGCATTCTAGCTCTAGAAACATATGGTGTTGCATAAGTAGGTGAGGACTTGTTGATGGTATTGATTATGTGATGAGATCCTATGACATTGAAATGAGGTTGATTTTTGGTTGAGGATGATTCATGAAGGTTTGTTTAAACACATCTAAATTTTGATTCATTTGTGTGTTCATATTTTCGAGTTGTAATTTACCATGGTCGATAAGGTCTTAGAGGACATTTATAAATGAATGAAATTTCTTGATGTCATGTCCCTAGGCTCGATGATAATAACAATAGTCATTGTCCATATACCATGATGTTTTAGAATTGGATATGATGATGGGTTACATGGGTGGGATCTTAATCATAAAATTGAAAAGATGTTTGTCAAAGATAACACTATAGGAATCCCCTAAATGTGTGTATTAAAGTTGAGGTTTGGATCTTTGAGTTTTACCGACCTTTAGACGTAATTTTCAAAAATAACTTCATTTTCCAATCCTGTAGATATTTCATTATTGTCAAGAAGGTTTAAAATAGGATTCAAGTTTTAGTTTTTAAATTGAAGTTTAACCTTACCATCCTCAAGAATGCAGATTCATAGTTTTGGGGACATGGTAAATGTATCATAAAATATTTTAAGGTTTTGAATTTGAAGAGTTGATGATTTATGTTTGTAATGGATCGAGAAAAATTTGATCAACTCGGTTTGTGGAAGAGAGAAGGATAATTCACTTGATAATCCTTTGTCACTGGTGATGAAATCAAGAATGGACTCATCCTCAATTTTTTTGATGGCATAGAGATCGGTGATGGATATTTTATGGGAAATATTGATGGATAAGTTTTATAATAATATATGCATGAGTTTTTGAATGATAAAAGAGAATGTTACGAGGATCTTGGTGTACTAGTCAAGGGCAAGGCTAAATAAGGACATGGTGAATGTCCTCAACATGAAGTCCTGGTCGTGAGTGATAAGATAACACTCATGATGAAAGGAAATAATCGGGATAAACTTTAAGACCCCTAAAAACTCATATATACTTTTAGAAAAACTGTGAAAATGAATTTTGAAATTATTTATGAATATGAATGAAATGAGTTTCAAAAGGTTTAGCGAATCATTTGATAATGGTGTTGGTGATAGTATATGATGTTAAATAATAATATATGTTATCAACCAAAATCATATGTAATTTTTTTGAACAATAATAGTTAAAACAACCGTCTCAATAAGAAATATGTCCTTGCAAAATATGACACATAAAAATTCAAAAGTTATTTTTTGTGCAAAATATAGATTTTTAAGTTTTGTATGGGAAAAATATATTTTTGAATTTTTTTTATGTTAGTAGTTAAAATGATCATCTCAATGATAAATCTATCCTCACAAAATATGGTGCAAGAAAAAAATTCCCATACTCTTTTTTTTCCAAACATCATGAAAAATGCTACCGACCGGTAGCATTTTTTTCATCTACCAACCCGGTAGCATATATTTATGCTACCGAGTTGGTAGCATATAGTATGCCATTTTTAACGTTTCCAGATGGTACCATATAGTATGCTCTTGACTGATAAAATTATTTATGTTACCGGTCGGTAGCATATATCTATCTTACCATTTGGAAGCATACATTTATGCTACTAGATGGCAGCATAAATGCATGATACCATTTGGTAGCACAATGTATGCTATCGTCTGGTAGCATATATCTATACTACCACCCCATATAATATTTTATGCTATAGACTAGTAGCATATATCTCGTCACTCAATCGTCAATTCCCATAGTACCACGAGCACATGCAGAAAGGAACTGTGAAGAAATTTTGATGTGCACTTGATATATGAAATTGTAAATTTGTAATCAATATATATATAAAGGTGAATCTTAAAATTTTCAATTTCTTGTTAATGGATATTTAAATTAAAAAATTCATCTATTGGTGTAAATGATTGTCAAATCGACCCTAAAAATTCACCAAAACCAAAATTTGAAATCTAGAATATTTGTGAATTAATGAATATTTTCCACTAAATTTTCCTTGGCTTTGATATGTTTTTGTGGGTCCTTCTTAATGTAAAATGTGATGAATTTTAGGAGTTACACATACATGGAGGATATGCCTTGAAAGGCACAAATGGTTTGATAGGTTTGTTACAAATTTGTTTGTATGATAGGTTGTTCTTAGGTCCCATAGTGGAAGCTTCGAGGTTAGTTATTGTAGGAGTATAGTAAGTAACACTTCATAAGGTCATGCACATTGGCACTTCACCAAGGAAGATTCATAAGCACTCACCCAAAGTGTACATGCAACCAAGTGAGTTCCTCCTTTGTTCACTTACTAAGATGTGGGTAAATTCATACATATGCATCATATCATGGATGAATATAACAACATGTTAAAGTAATGGTAACACATATAATAAGGAAATTACTCAACATAAACAATTATCAATAATATTTGAATTCCAATTATACCATATTCAGATCTACTAACTCTTACAATCTATACATAATTTTCCATCAAAATAGTAATTCATTACATAACCATATTGATTGCAATCATAGGATGACTTTGCCCATGCGTGCATACGTTACATACTAAACACACTTGCACAACACTCTTACATCCTAACTACATACAAAACCCTCTTACTTTAACCTCTCATACTTATCACTCACACACACAACAAGAACCTCCTTCTACAATGAGCACAAAATCTATTTATACACGGTGGGTACTTTGTCTTCACCACTTACATGTATTCCTAATAATAGGTGTCCTAATTGTAGATTGTATTCCTTTAACAATTTGTTTAAACTCTAGATTAAGATATAAATAACTCAACCTCATACATGCTTTAATCCTATAATTAGATGCCTTCTTTGTATGTTATTTACCTTTTATATTCATTCCTTGCATGATACACCATATGATTTTTTTTTCCTATTTTAGCCTCAGATCTGAAAATCAGCTAAGTTCTGAATCTTCTATGCATATGTATGAGCCTTTGTGTGCTGACCTCCTTCTCTGTGTTTCACACACTTTCACGCATTGACCTTTCTTCACTTTATTTTCATGCATGCACATTTCCACACATCCCTTTTGATCCTTAATTATTTTCCTCTATTTATGTGCACATTATTCCACACTTTCCTTCATACTTCACCTATGCGTGATCTTCCATTCCTATGCATGGCTAGTACTTATCCATTTATCACTCCAAAATTACCCCACACTAGGAGTGTTATCCATCCTAGGAAATAACATGGATCAAAGAATGCATCCTTCAAAGAATTGCTAAAAGAGTGAATTAATCCTTTAAGAATAAAGAATAAGGTAAATTATCCATCAAGAATAAATAATATGTGCGTGCACCTAAAACTTAGGCATTATGTGGTGGGAGAAGTTTTGAATACTATCAATTTATTACATTTTTAACTCTTTCAGCCTTTGAGATCCTTAGAGCCTTTTCTCGGTGTTTCTACAATATCCGGTACTTTCTCAAAATTCATCTCATTTACCTTCTCCTTCAACTCCTTGACCACCACGTATAATTATGAGGTAATATCCTCAAGTATATCTATTTTGTGCATTATCGTAGGGTGGATTTCCTTAAGCCTTTCCTCAGTTGTGTCTTTCATGGATTTAATAGGTCTCTTTTCTCCGTAACCTCTGTCATGAACTTTTCATGCTCGAAGTTATTTACCTTCATTATGGCTTGAATTATCTTCAATTATTCCTCTTCCATAGTAGTTTGCGTGTTAAGTATAGGTCAAAATCCTAGGAGTTATCAAAAAAATTTCTTGCCACTTACTTACACCTCATAATTTGTAATGTTTTCTCAACATTTTCTTTATCCTTCTTCTTCTACTTAGCCAATTTTTTAGCTATCATCCTGGACCACTCTTTACCTTTATCAACATCATTCTCACCAAATCTTCTAGATATTATAACTCTATTGTATACTTTTATTGATCTTGATTAACTAAGTTTGGGCATGTGTGCGTAATGCTAGAAACTATATCTATTAATTTATTAAATGCATCAGTCATTATTTCTTCTCATCCTTTATATCCTCAACAAGATTTGGGATTTCCTTTTCCTTATGCTCTTTATACCATGTATATTTTGATTATGGAGACACTTTTTCTACATTTCTCCTTCCAACCTCAATGACCATCTTTTGAGCACATTACAAGCTTGTTCATCGAGAGAGCTCTATGGGGTCGATAAAAAGAATATCCTTCATGGTTCCTTTTTAGCCTTATCTTATATATGAGTCTTTACTTACCTCGAAATAAAGATCTTCCATATGCATTTGCATACTCTAAGAAAGCATATTACTAGTGTGCATAAGTGCTTCATCCTTGTTTAACATCTCCCAACCAAATAGGTCATCTCTGTTTGAGATGAGCTGGAACCTAACCCTTATCACTTTTGAATGATCATTACTATAATAAATTAGAGTGCCTCAGGATCTATATTTAATTTCTTTCTCCTCTCTGTGTATCTTATTTGGGGTATTTTGTGCAGCTTTAATATGTTCCATGATCACTTATTATCCAACGCCCTTATCTCCCCCAATAACTTGTTCTTCATCACGCTCTCCATCCTCTCTATCTCCTTGAAATCCTTCTCTCACACTTCATGTTCATCATAATCATGCTCTCATTCTTCCTTCTACTTAGGATCCTCTTCGTGCACCAATGCACCTCTTCCTCCACCTTATTTTCTAAGTCCACTTCTTATTTTTCCAAGTTATGGATGACAGGGGGATGTTTCCTTACCAAAAACTACCTTTTATTTATTTGAGTTTGGATTTAATTACCCTCCAAATGAGGGATCCTTTTTAGTGTGTGAGGTGCTTACCTCTCCAAGATCCTTCCTCATCTTCTTTCTCTTTCCATGATCTAACTTCCTTATAGTTAGGCATTCATCTTCTTCATCTTCTTTTAGAGTTTTCTTGTGTGGGTTTTTGGCAATATTCATTGGCATTTATGGCATGTCGACGTCTCTCTGTGTCAATATATTTTTCCATCCTTCATCTTCATCTATAGGTTGACATATACTATGCATGCATCTTTTCAGACTACCGATGTAAAAATTGGATTAAGTTCCATATTATCAATTTCCATGGTCTCTAAATATGTTTCCTTATGCACATACCCATACTTCTTTCTCAATATATGGTAGTCCACATCCAATTTATCTGCATTGAAATTTAAGTGTTGTGCATTCTTAATCTTGTTCATAGTGCACTTAAAATACCTTGTGAATGCAAATGACATTTTTTATGATGTCCCCATCTCTCCATCTTTCATCAGAAATCATGCAAGGATGAAGTGTTGCATCACTGAAAACTCTGCATGTTTTTCCAAAAGTGTTGATAAGTCTCTTGGAATGTTTTATTCATTCTTGAATTCCTCACACATTCTCCTATACCACTTTTCAACATGTACCTTATGGGGATTATTGACTCCACCATCACAAGTGAAGTTGGAAAACCATTTTTCTGGATACTTGTTCTCAACTTGATGTACCCACATATTATCTTTTGAGCCATATGGAACCCCAATATCCCAAAACACTATCAACAAAAGAATTGAACCCTAAGTGATATTTCCCCCTTTTTTATTTTTCCTTAGCCTCTTAAACAATCCCTTCAACTATGTAAAATGTGATGTTGTACTTGGTTTTATCTGTCATTTTATGTGTGATATGAAGTAACTTCTTATTTACTTCGGTCCAGTTCTGAGGCTCTTAACTTGTAACTTACTAGGCATGACCACACTCGTGGTGGGATCAACAATATTATCAACATTTAATGTCACGTGTTCCCCTTTGATATTACAACATGGTGGAATTTTCTTCAATCTTTATCTCATCACTCAGATCAATCTATATTTCCTCCCCAGAGTTGCAAAGACCTATAACCTTGTTTATCAACCTCGCATGATTAACCTCATACTTCTTCTCACGAAATATAAGTAATCCTTATGTACCCTTAACATGAACCACTAAAATAGGCACGCGGGCCTCCAAAAATAAGAAAACTCAAATAATTTAAGGACCTCAACATCCTCCAATATCTTGTGTACCTTGAATCATCCAGGATAATCTTCCCTTCTACAAGTCCTTATACCCAAATCATGTAAGACATCCTTAGTGATGTCCACCTCGTGCCCTTGCACATGATGATTATATTCACTAGTATTTCAACTTCGCATCTTGATGCCCAAGGTTTCCCTACTATATCACTTTTGGTAAGTATTACATTTCTGAAAATAGTCTTTGGGTGCCTCATCAATTGGCTTCTTCTTGGTATTTAGTGCTTGCCTTGGTGACATTGTTCTTTCTTAACTGGTTCGGCCTTCAAATCTATGAAATCATGTGCCCTGTGTGCTGGAAATCAATCACTCTTTTACCCATTTTTGTACTTTAGGTCTCCACTATCTAATCTTATGATTAACTCTTACACTTGCTTCCTTAAACCATGTTCTCTAATTCATTCTTCAAAAATGCTATGGCCTAGATTTGAAAACCTTAGTTTCCTCTTTCTTCCACACCCTTGTTTTCCTTACTTCAACTTCCACTTGAAGGGGATATATGAATTCAAGGTCGTGTGCCCATTATCTTATCACTTTTTACTATTCCTAGGTTCATCTTCATCCTATCTCTCTGGTTCATTCTTTGCACTTCGCACTTAGTCACAATTAGCTCTTTATTTAACATGTTCTTTAAATCACAAGGTAAGAATGGCTTTGTTTATGCCCTATTTATAGATTTTCCAATTTTCAACCAAATTAATGTCTCTCACCTACCACCACTTTTTAACTTTAAATCACTTTTTCATTTTTTTCTCTCATGCACATTATTTTGTAACCTTCTAGCATGATACTAATTCCCGAGGCTACATACCCTTTTTCATGCATCTTCCTATGCTTCACACATTCCTCCTCTCTGAAACTTGCCAAGTAGTTTGTCTTTTACGATGCCTCCCTCATATTACATTGTGTGGCTCTCTATTCACGTGGTTTCCAATCTAATCACTTTATATACATTTAATCACCATCATCCTTAAGAAACTTCACATCATATCCACTCACTTATGACACTTTATTTCACACTGCACTATATCATTCCACTTGTGCACCATTCTATCCCACTCTTTCACCTAATTACTTGCTTCCAATCATGCACACTTAATTTTCTCCTACACATCTTTGTATCATCTCATCACGCTCTTGTTAACTAGCCTCCTTTGAAGTATATGTTATATGTACCACAAACCTACATCTTCTCTACCCAACACTAAAAATCATGTGTGGTCCTCTCGTGCATTATTCTAAATAGATTAATCATATCATATGCGCGAACATGCTTATTACAAAAAAACAAAACAAAAATGGAAATATAATCTAAGTGGAAATACTACCTTATTATAAACAAAAAAGAGGCTTATTTATAGTAGGGATTTAATCTACTACCATTTAAAGTAACCAGGAAAGCATAGTGCCATCAGACCTGTAATTAACATGTACTTGATTCCAATATCTTGGTTACTAAAAATGGTCCCAATCAATGCACTTTAAGTTTCCTAGGATGATGTGTAAACTTGGAGTCATACAAAAGAAAAATTTTCTTTAATACAAAAGACTTATTCTTAATATGCCAATTATGACAAGCTGTTTCTCTATTTTTCTCTATTTTATGACTCCATCATGCAATGGTGCATCACTCATTAAAATTCATTAGTTTTTCATTATGATCCTATAAATATTTTCCATCATCCAAACCTCTTGCACGTGTAATATACAAGGAGGGTAACATGAATTCCATGGGAAAAACGACCTCCACACCAAATACCAATTGAAAAGGTGTGGCCTTATTCAACCTCTTATATGTAGTTTTATATTCCCATAACACAGTTGATAATTTTTCATCCCAATATTTTCATGCCTACATCACATATATTTGTCAATGTTTTTCTAGAAATCTTATTAAAATCCTTTCTGACATTACCATTTGCTTGTGGGTGATAGGGGTAGTATTTTTGTGAACTACCATAAAATATTATAAAATATTCTTATTGTCTCATTCAGGAAATGAGTTCCTCTATCACTAGTAAGACTCAATGGATAACCATACCTACTATGATGTTTTCCCACTGAAATGTTGTTTTTGTTTCTATAGTGAAATCCTTTGTAGGTGAAACCTTTTCCCACCTTTTCAAGTAATTTGTGCATGCAATGATGTAAGGCATGCTTGTTTGACACATAGCTAGTGCAATTTTTCCAACAAAGTCAATTTCCCATTTCTCAAATGGTTATGTGCTTACTATATGGTTCAAAGACATATCACCTTGATTTCCTGGTTTTCGACCCTTTAATAATGATCAAATTCTTTGAAAAATGCTTGATTATATTTATAGTGAGTTTCCTACCATAATCCAACAAGTAATATCTTGTGCACTATTTCTTCTCTCTGCATAATGAAGTCTAACTATTCCTTCATACACCTCCTCCTTTATAGCTTCACACTCATGCTCCAACACACATCTATGTAAGACTTCATCTCTACCCATCTTGTATAGATCTCCTCCAATTAGCTATTATTATTGCGGTGTGAGAATGAAAAGTTACTTCTTCTCTAGGGTCTTCATACCTTCATGTGCAACTCCAGTGCGAGAATATTAAAATATCTTCTAGGTTAGTTGGTGCATGGTTTATTTTGAAGAACTAAGCATCCAACGTAGTGTATTTTATGTGTTTAATTTCTTCATCGAGTTAATCCTTGACAAGTGATTTGGTCCTGAATTGCTCTTATTGGGATTCACTATCACTTTGAAAATTCAAATTATTGGAACAAAAGGATCCAACGACAAATGCACCCTTGCAAAATTGGCTTATTGACCAAGTAATTCAATGCCATATGATTAGTGTATAAAATAAATTGTGTGGCCAACAAGCACTTCCTGAAATTATAAAATGCGCATATTATTGACAACTCTTTGCACTTTGTAGTTATATAATTTTACTCATCTAATGTCGGATTCTTTCTTACACAAAACAGATAAGATAATTTATATTACCTTCACCTATTTTTGATAAAACTTCCCCAATATCTATGCCGAAAAGCATCTACATGCACGTGGAATGACTTGTTCTAGGAAGGGAAGCATAAGATAGGCAGTGGATAGCTTCTCCTTTAAAATTTTAAAATCATGTTGTTGCGTGTTACCCCAATAGAATTTTCCATTTTCTTGTAAAAACTCCTAAAGTGGAGTGGAAATATTTACATACCCCTTAATATTTTTTTGTTAATAACCGGTGTGTCCAAGGAATACATGTACTTCACTATGAATAGTTAGTTCCTCCAAACCCACGATGACTACAATCTTGGTTGGGTCTACCAATAATCCTTCCTTACAAAGGATGTGTCTAATAAAAGTACCAAACAATGTCACAAAGATACACTTCTTGATATTTAAGGAGATTATAATATGCATACATATTTGAAACATCAATCTCAAGTAGTTACAATGATCTTTCACCGCCCATAAGTATTCCAATCATCCAAGTATACTTGAAGAAACTTATGAATAAAGTCACGAAATTCCTACACAAAAATGCATGAGAACACGGGTGAAGCATTCTTCAATCGAAAGGGCATAACTGTGTAGGAAAAGAATCCCCATTCAGTTTCAAATTTGGTTTTTTTTTTCTTCATGCACTGATCCTCTCCCGATGATAACATGAAAAATCCATCTATAAATGAGTAGATCTCATTCCCTATAATACCATTAAGGATCTATGTAATGAATGGTGTGGGAAAAGGATCAATGACACATGAATCATTTATAAACATATAATAAAAAAAATACTTATCCTCCCATCCTTTTTAATTTTGATAACCATTGGGCTTATCTAATCCAAATCCTCAATGGGCTCAATAATGTCTCGACTTCACATCTTATCAATTTCATCTCTTACCTTGACATGCAAATTAGGATTCATCTAGTGAGGTCTCTCCTAAACTAGTCACACACCCTCCTTGAGTCTTGATTTTCATTTCTCCTAGTGATGGATGTACACTCCTTAATTTGTGATACCCTCCGAGAAACATATCCTGAAATTCTTGTGGTAGCTCAATTATCTTTGCAACCTCTAGTTCTATATAATAATTACCTCCTTTGGTGTTTCTTCATTTCTAATTTTTTTCCTTCTTGGTATTCAATGGAACATGGTATGCTCGTGCTTACTCATTTGTAGAGTCAAATACCTCACATGCAACTTATTTATTCTTATTATCTAAATCCTCACATTATTTTCCATCTATGAGGTAGCCAAGATTTCCTTTCTCATTTTCTTTCCAATCATATCACAACAATGTTTCCTCTAATTCCACCATGCCATCATGTGCTTTAGTACCATCTTCATTAAATAATTAAGTCACCAGTTCTTCATCCTTTGCACTTTCCCCAATGTAATATGCCTATGAATCTGCAGAGCTTCATGAACTAGTGGCTTAGTAGAAAAATAATCAAAAGTGTGGGTGAAACCTAAAGTAAGCTCACAAAAATTCATTTGCTCGCTCTCCGCTTCAACTCAGCATGTACATAGTAGGAACACATATAACCACACAAATTAGAGTAGAATGTATGTACCCTTAGAGATGGTGGTAAGGAATCTTTCCCTTCCATCTAATTTTTCTGCAATTATGAACATGTACCATGGGAGACGTCTTCCGATCATAATCCTCCACCAATGAAGGAATATTTCTCTTATTAAAATTTTTCAAGGAATCCAATACGAGCTCATTCCAACCAAGAAAATTTTCCCTATGTGTATCCCACCAGTTTCCTATTATCCCTCATAAGTTGTATACCATCATATTTCTTCTATTCCCCTCATTGAGTCATTTTTCTTCCATGCACGCAAGAAATGATTTAGGCTTGTATTCCCAATATAATTAGACATGTTGACCTTACCCAAATGTGTAATGGGTCAGACCTAATCATCCTTATAACTCTTCTTTAGAACTCACGAAAAACCATTTCGTAAGTACCATGAGCCCAATTTTCATAATCCATGCTAGTAGTATAAGCGATGATTGAAAATTTTCCTATGAAGAACACCTTCCTTTGATGGCTCCATGTTCTCTAGGTCACATATCGTATGCACATAGATTATGTTGAGATACTCTTCATTAATGGATTCTATATAAGGCACAATCTTCATGTCATCCATTGGTATCACAACGCACTATTATTTATTATCAAATCTCACATAGAGCTTATTAAAGCACATGTATGTGTTGTTGGCATAACACCAAGATTGGATTAAAAGTGTAGGGAAGGTGTCTGTTTTAGCCATCTCCAACACCTCAAATATCACTCATTAACTCGGATCCCTAAATGGTGATATAAACATCCTTTAATACCCCAATGGGCATTATCCTTGTCTTGTTATCCATATACACCACATTTGACAATGGATGCAATGGTGACCTTCCCATTTAGTTCTAAGCATCAAGTGTGAGGACATTTAATTTCATGCTTGTATCAATGAGGATATTACTTACCAATCATCCATTATTCATTCCATTTAGTGTGATTTATTTTTCATATTCATGATCTTGAGGTGGTAAATTGGCATGAAGAATTTGGCACTCCCTTTCTACACCTGCATGCAATATCTTATCCCGTAACCATTCTCCTAACAAAGGTATGATGTTATCCTATCTAATCATTCTACATACCTCTCTAAGATCATCCACATATTTTTGTCATAATTTAGTATTCCTTACACATTCCCTCTCATGTGCTTATTCCTTTGAACATTATGTTTCAGTCTCCTAAAAAAATTTATTCTATTGGGCCACGTCTGGATACTTCACATGCAAAAATTATTCCCTTCGATGAGCGTTCATGCCTTTCCTTGCTCACATACATGATGCTTCGCATGTGTAGTGACCAATAAAGACCGAGGTTCGACTACAACCAAATTCTTAGGCACCCATTTCACTTGTTTATCATGTTCCACCTTAATCATAGATGCACCGTTATCCTTATTATTATTTTTACACATATGGGCATATTGATATGGAAAATCCTCAACCTATGCACATTTCCACAATATGCGTAAAATTGATTTGTTCGAGCACTCACATTGATTGTGATAAGGTGACCCATGAGTGTAACATTTTCCTTGTGCAAACCTTCATCATCTACCATGGCCTCTAATTTTATATCCACATATAAATCCTCCATTATCATTGTTGTGCCCTTCATTACTTTTTCCTTATGCCTACGAGTTACTCTCTACATTGGTTTGATATAACCCTATTTCACAAGCCTCATGAATTTGATCAATTAGATGACAATTGTATGTTTCATGAGTATGGAAATCACATAGTTTATAATATATGGAGATGTTATTCTATGTAGTGTATTACAAAAGTGGACAATTATAAACATCATGATTCTTATGAAAAATCTCACAAGATTTCAATAGCATGTGTACATTCTTGCATTGACATCTATCCTTGGAATGTACTTCTACCTTGTAGTTAGTACACCAGAGTCCACTATGCATCTCATGAGTTGAATTGACAAATAATTTCTCCAATTTGCATAGACATTTATGCAATTTAGGCTTCAAGGAATGGAATTACCTATATATCTACACTCTCAACTTCTTCAAAGACATGTAGAGTTACTTTCAAATCCTCGTACAGGTTAGTAAATGTCTTATGTGATATCACCCTTTGAAAAGGTGTTAGCAAGCCTCCTACAAACCATTGTGCATGTTGCCTCTGATGGATATCATAGGAAATATTGTACAAGTATTAAAACACACATCATATTCCCGACACTCCATGAGAAACCTTATGTAATGTCCTTCAATGCACTAATAATCTATTGCTCAAACTTTGTATGTGAAACTTATCAAATAAGGTGGCATGAAACATATCATAGTCCATTGATGTTAGATGTGGATCATACTTCCTATATCAACTATGTGCGTAGCCCTGGAGTATCATAAAAAAATAACTAGCATTCGATATGGATTTTGTATTCCCTTATCCCTCCATATAATTTCACACTCATACACATACTCTGTCACATCTTCCACACCTCTATATTCTGGCAAATGAAGGGATGTCTCAAAGAAGATGAAAGGGGTATTCTAAAATGGTTTTTGAGAATGTTGTGCTAGTTGTTGTGGTCTTTATAATGGAGTGGGGCTAGATCCACGAAATTGAACCTCCACTAAGATTTCTTATAATGGAGGACCTAAACCTATTAATCCTCCTATTATGACCTAAGGACCTGTAGAAGTACTACATTACATCCCCATAGTAGTTCTTAACTACACCAATTATTTTTCCCACTACTCCACCTAGAGGATTACTTCCAAAAGGTGGCACACCACTACTATGTGCTACCTTAGTGTGTTGTGACTCTTGTTATGATACTAATACATGACTACCTTTATCTCCAACACAACATGGTGATCCTTTATTACCTTCCTCATCACCTTCACTATGATGATATTCTATAAATTTCAAACTCTAAGCACCATACGTAAGGGATAGGTTTCAGGATGTGTCAAATGTATGCCAACGGTTCTCATTCTCATCTCAAACTCCTTCTCATTTGATGTTGAAGGGGTCCTTCTACTTGTGTTTTCCCAATACTAGAAAGATATGATCCTAAAGTCCCTCACCTTCCGTAGGATTCTCATCACTTCCACACGAAATCATTCCTCTTTTATCAACACCTCTTTAACTTCCCTCTCTCACACATAATTATGCTTGCACAATATTTCCTCTCCATCTATTTATTTTTCTTAGACTAACGCCATGCTTTCAAAATATACTTCCTTCCCCTATGCGCGGTGGATTTTTATCCTTCCATAGGTAAGGTATTCATTCTTAGCTCAATCATTAATATATTCATTGCTAAAGGTACCGCGCGTAAGAATGATCCTCTAGGTTTTTGCAGAAACTATAACTTTGCTTCTTCCGGGAATGATTATGTTGAAATAACATACTCCAAGGTATAAATACATAACACACATGTTAGTGCATAAAAGTAGCACCGTGGTATTTTTATAATATAAAACCATACTTCTTGACTAACAAGGGCTTGTCTCAAGGTGTGGAACCCATGTGGCGAAACAAGCCTCCAGAGAAGGTTAGTTCATCTACCTAACCCTAATGCCAACACTACTCCTAGAAAGGAAAAATGTGACTATCCTACAACTAACCTAGACTTCTAAGTGACCAGGGAAGAGAGAGAAATACATGAAATGTAAATCCTAAGCTAGGGAGGGTGATAACACCAAGAAAAGGGGTGGAGAGATTCCTAGTGAGTGAAAATAGAGGAGAAATGAGGTAAGAGAGGGTAGAAAGAGGCACCATAGTCTAAAACCACACTCAAGTCTCCATATTTATAGAAAAAAATAGATACTGAGCCCTGCAAGATGAACAATACATGTAAAAATACTGTAAATATAATGAAAAAGAAAAGGAATATAATGTAACTAAAGAAAGTGTGAAAAGGCCAAAAAAAATTAATTTTATTGATTAAAATTATGCACAATCCATTACAATGAAAGGAGGAAATAATCCTTCACAAAATCCCGGGGTTTGAGGCTTACAACTCACAAAAAAAAATCTAAAAAAATCGACGAGTTTCTCTACAAATTCTTAGAAAATATCCCCAAAAAATGAGGGGGTTGAGTATAATTTATAGCTGTTGTGCCCTAATTTTTCCCTAATTTCTGCATTAAATTCCTAACAGGTAGTTGACCAACTATAACAACCATCATTAATGCTCTGCTCATAGCCACACTGGTTGTTGAGCTATCTTTTCAACCTTAAATGCCTGACAAGAAGCATTAAATATTTTGACAAGTAGCATTAAATGTTCTAACAAGTAGCTAAGTTGTATTTTCATATAGGCCCTTGTCTATGATCCATGAGTCATCCATCCGAGGTTGGGTTGGTTACTTTCCAACTGCACCGGGCCATACAACTGAAAGCTGACCCACCGGTGGTTGCTTGTCTTGTGAGTCATCCAACCTGTGGGGTTGGATGACCATCTATCTTTTGTCTGCGCCATTTGCATTGCATTTGAACATTCATCCAACCTATGACCCATGAAACCAACTCAACCATCTAACCTACTATCGATAAGACCCGTCCAACTTGCATTGGATGACCATCCATTCATCGGCCATACATCTGCATGGGACATCCAACTAAGGAGTTGGATGGTTATCCATATATTTTTTGTATAAGGGATTAGAAGGTCATCCATCCGGGTTGGATGACCATCTAACCTAAGGCCCATCCAACCCATCTATCAAACCAAGGGGTTGGATGGTTGTATCTCTCTACTATCTAACACCGGGGTTTGACGATCGTCATAATTTATGCCATCCAACCTAGTTGGATGAATGATTGTCACCTCGAAAATCATTCCCGGTGAGTGTTGGGCCATAAATTGACTAATTCCTAAAGAAGAAGTCGGTGTGTGTGGGAGGCGGTGAAGATGGAAGGTCCTCAAGAAAAATTGCATAAGGGAAAGGTGCACGGGATAAGAGGTTGGCACGTGTGGGAGCAGGGAGGTTTGGGGACTCAGCCATATTTTGAAGAATTTGTTGCATGAAAAACATGTGAAATTACCAAGTAGGCATGAAAACTGGATAAGGTGCCATCTTGGAGCCTTGGAGGTCAAGAAAATAATATTCCATGTAAGGAATATTCTCAGGATGATCATTACAAATAGTGAAGGCATTTACAATATGACATAGGGATTACACCACGGAGGACCACACTTCCAATTGGCATGCAATCTATTCATGAAGGAAACCAAGGTGGCACATCTACATCCTATCTAAAGGAGTGCTTGGGTCTAAAATAGAGGAGGAGGAGAGTAATAATGAAGTGTTGTTAGAATGCTAGTAGGGTTAGAGAGGGTATTGAGTAGTAACAAGGCACTCCGAGAAATGCTTATAAGAAGGGTTTTAAGCATATTAGGCATGGATTTGGGTATGAAAAAGGGTTTTAATGGGTAGAATAGCTAAGAAATATCTCACGTAGATTATTTTTTAAGGTTTTAAGATAATATTCCTTGATGTATTGATCTGTATGACCCTTATGATGTAATGAGGCCACTATAAATGTTTATAAATCAATATATGTGTGTGATTCTAGTTATTCATGTTCTTAAGTGTAAACCCTTATGTTCTTCATATTATTCTGAGTCAGATCTAGTTTCATTATGCTTATTTACAATGTTCATTCCCATTTATGATGCATCTATGCATGGATCTATTATCTATATCTTTTGTTTTTTAGTGAATGTCTATATTTCCATTCTTGCAACTCATTATCCATCAATGGTAGAAAAATATTGCAAGGCTCACATAAAAAAGGGTCTCGATTCCCTACACGCGTCAAATGATCACCCACCACATGGTGGGTGATACACTAATAGCTTGGGGTAGAAAGAAGGTATATGAATAAATGACTACATTTTGGTTCCATTGTCGGGACTCTCTTTTGAAGATGTTGTGAGAATGAGGTGTGATGATGGAGCACTTGACCTTGGACAACATTGAGGCATGGATAAAAATCATGAGGATGATTTTTCTTAGAGATTTAACACTTGACCTGAGTTTGATGCACGTAAATGGGTAGAGGACCACCTATATCATGAGTTGTATGAAACATTATTTTCTGTTTCCCAATAGATTTGTATGAATGGCTTTCAACATATGCATCTAGGTCAAGTTGGTACTATATACCTCATGTATGGACCCAAGATGAGTATCATAGGATGCATGATTCTGATATGACCTGGACTCATGTTGTTAATCACTAGTGGAGTAGAGTGTTGACTAGTTATACCTTGGAATATGTTATTTCTACGTATTATTACTTGAAGATTGTTGATTTTGAGTTCTTAAGGGATCCTAGAGGATTATTCTTGCATTTTATTCCACTAGCTATCAAGATCCTGATTATTACTTTAAGTTTAGAAGCATTTCCCATGGCTGGCTAAACTCCTTCTAGGTGTGGGGCATAAAAGCTAGTGTGGTGAAAGATGGTGGATCCTACGGTGGAGAAGGAGAGAGAAGAGAGGCAACTCAAGTATGATGAAGTTTGAGAGAGGGAGTTGGGAAACAACATGAGGTTACATGAGTGATGAAAATATGGAGGCAAATGTTGTGAGAAGGATTTAAGGTCTGCGTGCAGAAGGCATGGGACACGAGAAGTTTGTACTACCCCATCTTGGAAAGTCTGGGAGAGTTACCCCATCGAATTCGGTGAGATTTCATCACGTGAAGAAAGGAGAGCCATAGGCACACCTCTTGGCCCACCTAGTGACCAAATCCTAATGCTTAGCCTTATAATTTCTAAATAAAACTTTTCTTATTCAATTATTAGTGGTGTTGATATTGGCGGTTGAGTAACACCTAGGATTTATAATTTTCATTTGGTACATATATGGCTATATTGTCATTTCTGTATTTAGAGGTATCCTATCTCGGTATGACATTTGGGCAAGGTGTGGGTTCACAAATTTTGGGTATCATGTCGGAATTGGTGTGTGAAACACATTTGAGAGTGGGTAAACTTTACAGATTGTCAACACACATTTTAGCATGATGGTGTGTTCACAAGGAGAAGTTGTGTTAGGCCCTTTACCGTGATATGAAGAGGATCTTGTGGATCCGTAGGAGTGGGCACTAGTGGATCTGTGGTGTTAGAGGTGGTGAAAATATGGGAGGAGGTGAAGGTTCTAGATCTAGTGGGTAAGGGCCTCATCAACCTTGGCAGGTAGTTTTGAGATGTATTTGAATATTCCTACTTATAAAATGTGTGGAAGACATTGTGGAACATGTGCATAAATGCAAGTTTCTATGGCACACAAAGAGCACCACTACACTAAAAAGGAAGGTGAGTTAGTTTGTAACTACATTACAAGGGTGTTCTCATAGCTGGTACAAAAATTATGATCCACACCAGAAAGTGGTGGATTACATCATGTTGCATGATGCATTTTTGCAGAGTTCCACTTTCCTGAGTTTTAATAGAAGAGCATAAATGCATTGAATGATATTCGAAAAGGAATGGAAAAGAGTGTGCGGGACTATGACACACACTTCAAAACTCTCATGTCCAATTTGTCTTATGATATTCACCCATCTCAACATGCTCAAGTGGTTTTTGGAGGGATGATCACTTTGTTCAAGAGGGAACTTTCACATAATACCTTCATAGATCCACACAAGGCCCTAGAGGATTCCTTGCATCTTTGAGGTCATGGGAAGCATTGATATTGGTAGTAGTCCATTTCTTGAAGCCCAAATTATTGACATGGAAAAGAAATTTGGAGAAACTATCTACAAACTCAGCTCATGAGACTCGCAATGGGCTATGGTGTATAGAATACGAAGAATAGGGTCATATAAAGGACACTTTATCACAAAGATCAAGTACATGCTATGTCGGTGAACTACAAGATTTTCCACAAAGATCATGATGTAAGTAGATGATTGTTGCTACAACACACGATCTGTAAGAATGTTTCCTATTATTGAAAAAAATTCACCTCTACTACTCATGACACTAAGGGTTGTAGATTTATTAACCAGATACATGATGTCATTGATACTGGTGTGTAATAGACTAGTACTTCTAGGGATGATGGTCATAATTATGAAGGATGCACAGATGGAGGAGTTCACAGAAGAGGATTTTGGGGTGGATTCCAAGGCCTTGAAAATCATGGAGGAGGAAGACGTGAATTTCCTCATGGAACCTATTATAATTGTAGATCTACAAAACATTGCAAGAGTGAGTTTCCTAATTTTTGTAGTTCTTTTAGTGTGGGAAAAAGAACAAGTATGAGGAATGCCCAAATTTTTTTAACACATGAGCCATAAGAATCAAAAGGATAAGGGCATCGGGATAGTGAGTGTAAAGTTTGTTGATCAATAGTGGATGCCAAGGGTGGTCCATGAGTAAGAGTTAGAACCTATACTGGTGATGATGCAAGGTGAGGCTATTTGCTCCGGGGGAGATACCAAAGCAAAGACCACTTGTTATAAGGGAAGAGGTGATACATGGGAAGTATCCATACCCTACACATCAGAAGGAAGTTTATTAGGAAACCATGGATGTTATTCGAAGCCTACAAGGAGAGATCCAAGTGCCTAAAGGAGAAGTTACAGTAGTTAGAGAAGAAAAAGAGCATCGAGGCTACACAGAAGGATCTATATTAACTGAATGAGGTATGAAAAATGATGATACAATAGAATATCATCCCTCTGTTAGGAGATTGGATGAGAGGAAAAGGACCAAGTGTCTTTGAAGAAGAGCATGAAGGAAGGTTTTGCAGGCTAATCTACCTCCTCACAGTCTTGACTATGACAAGGAGATTACCTTGAATGTAGTTATTGATAGATGGATCCTGAGTAATATTTTGATTAACACAAGAATGAAAGTTAATATGCTCACCTTATATGCATGGAATCAAACCCCCATTATAACCATCATCAAATGTGCTTTATATGGATAACAAGACAAAGGTGATGCCCATTTGTGTCTTACAGGATGCTACTATCACTATCCAAGGGGAGAAATTCATTGGAGACTTCAAAGTCTTGGCACTTATTGAAGCGGACAACTTTCCAACATTACTTGGGTGCCCCTAGCACTATAAGAACAATGTTGACTTATGTTTCAATAAGGGGTATATAATTTTTGAGAACAAGGAGGAACATGTTATCATTCCTTTGATAGATGGAAATTCAATGCCCTATACTGAGCCCTTAGGAGAAGAATACCTAGAAAAAATCATGTACTATCGGGGACCACGAGGATGTGTAAACAACAAAAGAAGGTGTTATTCGGTGGGAAGATGCTCAATCTATAAGTTATATAGATAGTGTGGCATGTGAAAATTGGACACATGAGACATATGAGTTAGTTGGAAAGTAAATCGAGAGGATTTGTGACGAGAGTAACAAATTCGTGGTCGAGTGAGGCACTTGAGAGGAAGACAGTTATCGAGTTATAATAGGGAAATCAACCCTAATGTTTTCCTATAAGCAATGGATACCAGTGGAGATGTGAGATTGAAAGGAGTAGTATGCTTATCTATAATTTTCATGAGACTACAACACGTTGGTGGGAGACCCATCAAGATAACCTTCTCGAGTGGTGCAAGGTGAGAATCACGTTCTTTGTTAGGTTCCTCCGAATCAATGCACCTAATGCTATACAATACTATCATGGGAAGAAACCTTCATTGTTTCTTATCTAGGCATGTGAGAAGGTCTAGCGGTACATTCATTCAAAGTTGCACCACCAGATAGGAAATTGGAAGGAGTTGACGATTGATCTTATTTAAAATTTTGAGTATCGAAGTACTAAGCCATCAGTGATTGAGGCATTGTAGGTTGTTAAGCATATAAATTTGCATATAGTTCCATGGCAGAGGATAGAATACTATAGTTGTTGGGAGAACCTAACTTGGAAGCACACTTCAATGAGGAAGAATCAGAGGAAGTACATCTTGAGTTTGTATGCATGGAAAAGGAGAAAGGAAATTTGTTCTACATGATAAATGGTGAAGAGGTGGGGAACTTTAATGTTAACCATATTGTAGGTACGAAAAGGTTATGGATAGTGCCAATGAGTAAGCGTGTGCTTACCATGAACCCCTAAAAAATAAGAAGGTTAACATTTTCTTAGAGGTAGAACACAAAGAAGCTACTATTGGAGATTACTGGTCATAAAGGGAGGTTTCAAAGATTATTGATCTATTGCATGAATTTTAGGATTTTTTTCCATGTGGGTACCATGAGATTAATGGATTTCACCACTCCATGGGAGAAATGAATAGCAATATAAAGGAAGGTGTGCATCTAATTTGGAAGAGACTTTATCAAATGAATCGAATCTTTGAGTCAAGGTCAACGAGGATATTAATAAGATGATCACATCAGGCATCATTGAGGTTGTTGAATAATCATAGTGGATAAGTCTTATGGTCATCAACATTAAAAAGTATGGGAGGATAAGGATCAACATTATAAGTATTTGAATGCGGTGTGTGTCATTGATCCTTTTCCAACCCCCTTCACCGAGGAGATCACGGAAGGAGTAGCCAAGCGTAAGATCTATACTTTCATGAGATGGATTCTTAGGATATCATCAAGTTAGATTTTCAAAGGAGGACTAAGAAAAGATAAATTTCACCATTTAATGGGGAAGTTTTCCTATATGGTCATGACTTTTGGATGAAGAATGTTTCTGATGTGTTTTCACACATTGTGGTTCAAGCATTTCAAGACTTCATCCATAACTTTCTACAAGTCTACCTGAATGATTTGACAATATATGGATTAGTGAGGCACCATTGTGACAATATAAGGCTAATGTTTGAGAGATGTTAGCAGTTGAGTATATCTCTCAACATTAAGAAATGTGTTTTTTCTACTCCATTTGGCACCTGTTGGGACATATCATATGTAAAGAAGGCTTGTTGGTGGATCCTGCCAAAGTTATAATTATTGTGGGATTGGGGGAGCCTACCAGCTAGAGCGCGGTGCATAGATTCCTTAGACATACAAGGTATTATAGGAAGTTCATCAAGGGCTATGCCAAGATTTCCATGTCGTTGGAGGAGTTTCTAAAACAAAAGAATAAGTTCTATTAGGGAGAGGCACAACAAACAACCTTTGACACACTGAAGAATAGACTCATTACTTGCACCCATATTACACTTTCCCTCTTGGGATAAGCCTTTTCACGTGCATGTTGATGCATCTGAGATGGGAATTGGACCAGTAATAGCACAACCTGGGGAGGGAATTGTTGACTATCCCTTGTCCTTTACAAGTAGGAAGCTTACCCCAGTAGAACAAAATTATACTACCACAGAGCGTGAGGAATTCTTGATGATCTACGCACTACAAAAATTCAGGAAGTATTTTCTAGCAATACCTTTTATCTTTTATACGGACCACATGACATTAAATTACTTGGTGAACAAGCTCATCTTACAAGGGCACATATGCAGGTGGGTCCTATTATTTCAAGAGTTTGAGTTTACAATTGTTGTAAAACTAGGTAAGATTAATCTGGGGCCTAACCATTTATCAAGGATTGACTCAGAAGAGAATGTGCAGAGCATTAAGGATACAATGCTAGATGAATAATTGTTTAGATTGTAGTGTACGCCCTCTTATTTGGAAGATATCGTTGTGTTCTTAAGAATAGGTGTGGCACCAGAAGGGATGAATGCCTTGTAAAGGAAATATTTAGTTGTACATGTTGCACCTTATATGTTAATTAGTGGAGACCTATACAAGTTAGGTCGGGATGAGGTCTTGTGCCGGTGTGTACTAGAACATGAGTGTGTTGTAATCATGGAGGAAGCACATGGTGGGATTGTGGGAGGACACTATGCAGGAAATTCCACCACACAAAAATATTATTGGTAGGAATTTGGTGGGAAACCCTTTACCAAGATTGTATTGAATATTGCAAGGCCTATGATCATTATCAGTGCCTTGGTAAGCCAGAAAAAGGGATGAAATTCCATTGAGACCAATAGTAGTGCTAAACCATTCAAGAAATGGGAAATTGACTTTATAGGCCCTATTTCACCTACCACACGAAGGAAGGGTTTGTTCTATATCATTACTTTCACTGATTATCTAACACGGTGGGTGGAGGCAACGCCTATGAGGGATTGTACAGTAGCCACATCAGCAAGATTCATGTGGGAAAATATAATCAGTAGGTATGGGTGCCCTCTAAGTTTGACTAGTGACCGGGGTACTCAATTTTTGAATGAGACCATCAGGATTTTGTTGGCAGAGTTCATGGTGGCTCATCACAAGAATAATCCTTATCACCCTAGAGCTAATGAGACTACTCAGGAATTTAACAAGATATTGAGTCATACACTTACCAATATTTGTGATGTTGGGAGGAAGGATTGGGATGATAAAGTCTTAACCCTACTATGGGCATGTATAACAACTTACAAGAGATTAAACAAATCTACACCATTCCAATTGGTGTTTGGCGTGTAATTTGTTTTACCGAAAGAGTTTATGTTACTTGTATGCACCCAAAATTGCATGTGCTACATTTTTGGGAAAATAGTTACAAGACTCCCCAATGATGATTCAAAATCCTTTCAAGAAGTGTTCGAGCTCCAAAATCCATTAGCGAGTGTATATTTGTAGCCTAGATGGCCTTACTTAACTTTTCCATGCATTTTTCCATTTCCCCGCCTCTTTCTGTGCTTGTTTTTACCTTCAATGTCAGGTCCGCTGCCCTACTTGGGAAATGGTTCTTGAACCTTTGCCTAGGCAGGGGCGGTGATCCTACCCATCTTTTCGAGATTCTTTATTCTTGTTTCAACATGCAAATATTCACTTAAGTTTGCTTTTAGAATGCACCTGTGAGCCAAATTGGCTAAAAATATATTTGTTTGCTTGGTTCTCCTTGTTCCTTCTATTTTAAATAATATTTAATTATTTGGAACTACCTCTTCTTTTCTTGTGCATGAAGTAACTTCCTAGCCTCCATTCCTATATATTCCATGTTTGTACTCAAGAAAAGGGGGCACGAAAACTTTGTGTATCTTGTATTGTTTTCCTATCATAATCTTGCTAGGAATTGCATACCCAAGCTTAGATATCTTGTGCTATCTCTCTTCTACGTGCATTACATCTAGATTTATTCTAAGCTACCATTGCTCGAGTGTCATCCTCTTGTTTTTGTTCTTTGCATTCTCAATCCCTTGGACTCACATGAACACTCGAGAAAGAAATGAATGAACTAAGGGACAGAATCACGATACTCTTTGGATTTTTCGAGATTCTTTCTTTTCGAGTTGGAGTTGTGTATTTGTTTTCTTTGTTTATCAAATTGCCAATTATGAAATGTTAATTTTAATTACATATTAATTAGAGTAGAAAAGTAGTTCATTCCAATTAGCTAGATAATATCAAGTAGATAAAATCAATAGGAAGTTTTCTCTTCAACATTACCATGGAAGATGTGGGGAACAATAGCTCTATTAAGGTTATGATTTTTTCTTCACTTCGAGGTAGGGTTGGAAGGATTTTGATCGAATTAGAATAAATTTTTAGGTTTAGATTCACACATCTACACAAATAGTTAGCTACACATAGCTAATTTTTGTATTTAATTTGTTTATTAGATTAGATGCATTGTTTAAAAAGTTAGAAACAAAAAAAAAACATTTACTTTCCATAGATTAGCTTGTTTTTCTTGCTTTGTTCCAATATATTGAGAAAACACCAAAAACATAGGTTAGATTTCCTTTGATAGATCGTTTATTTATTGAAATCAAATCAATTCATCTTGCATGACCATCAATAGTCCACAATAGGAAAATACTTACGGTTGTGATCCCCTAGTCCCACAACCCAATGGGCTAGAGCTAATAAGCGACATTGAAAACAATTTTTGTTTAAGTCTTCTTACGTACACTTGTAACATATGTTGAGAAAATAGGACAAATCATTACAATAAACATAGCTGCTAATCAAGCCTACGATTATTGGACTTCCCTGGCAACATGGTTTGACTACGCACATGACCATCTAAGGGCTACAACCCCAATGAGTCTTTGTTTGTGATCCACAGTCCCATGCAACCCAATGGGCCTTCTAGTCGAGTTAGATATCGACACTAGTTTACGCATATTGGTATTCATATCTTGGCGCTTTCACACGATATTATTACATAGATTTCATTGTTTAACATAGCAGCCGATTAGGCTAAGAATTTTTGGACAAGGCCAAAAAATCACCCATAGTCCCTACATCTCCACTACACATCATGTTTTCACTTCCATGACCTTGTCTGGA
This sequence comes from Taxus wallichiana var. yunnanensis, assembly GCA_018340775.1. Taxonomy (NCBI): domain Eukaryota; kingdom Viridiplantae; phylum Streptophyta; class Pinopsida; order Cupressales; family Taxaceae; genus Taxus; species Taxus wallichiana. The sequence continues at coordinate 113,110,996 of CM031243.1, forward strand.
AACCCATACGAGGCACCTACGGAGTTACTTTCTACACATTTTTCAACCAATCAATAGAATCTCGATAGAACTAGACATTGATTGGAGTCTCTAAGTATCTATCATATTAGACCGTACCATCACACCCTTCAGGTTAGGAGAGCATTCTTTGCCTTAGATTCATAGATTCCAGTATTGCATGTCGTAGACATAAGGTTTCCCAATTAGCTTGATCACATCCATCACTTTCACTTCCATTTCAATTCCCACCTTTGGTTGTCTCAAGCATGACCACGGGAGGTCGGGTGTGAAGAAGGTCACGTTTTGATTTTCTATCGTATAAAATTGGTGAACCCAATGTGAAGGATTAATTCCTTCTTGTTTCCTTTCTTTCATTACTATTACCTCATCTTTCCATTTCTTCCCCTATTTTGGTAGGTATTTTATACCTTTTAAAATATTTCTGGAAGAGATTTTGGTGGGCCATTTGGCTCTGATAGATATTACACCAATGTGCAACCACAAAAATCCCCTTCTCTTTCAAGGTGGGGTGACAATTACACAAGAAACGTCCAAACCTCCCTAGTTACACTTCAAACCCCATTAGCTATGTAAGGATGGAGGAGGTTGATCAACCATTAGACATGCAATATGGTCAACCCAATGCAAACCACATTGTTATCAAAAATGGAACATGTTCTTACCATGTATTCTTGTCAAGATCTCACATTGCCATGCAATCAAAAAAGTATTATTTGTTTGCATGAATAACTAATTCTCTTCGTGAGATAGATGAGTCTTTGAATAGAATGGAGGATTTAGCCTACGATATTTTTAATACCTATCCTAAGATTCTTACTTCTGAGGAAGACAAAAATTATAACACTAAACAATTCATGTCGAGGTATCATGAGCCTACTCACTCAAACCCTACGCCATAGGCACCCCAACAAGAGACTCACTCCTCTCTCAATGATCTCATTTCTACTTTAGTGGGGAGGATTAGAGAACTAGAAAGTGCCCAAACTTCATAAAAAACACATGTAGTGGGGTAGAACACAAGGTATCTAGTTGAAAACAAAGGATACATCTCTTCTAATGAGAAACCAATGCAATACCATGTACAAAAAATTTATCTGGCTCATTCAAATCCAGGTGATCTTCTCAAATGGTAAGACACACTAGGGATGGGTCCTCATTTTTCTCAAGCTTATCCTACATAAGGGCTTGTCGGAAGTGCATTCTTGAATGCCACCACAACAGTAATGCAACGTTACACTGGTTTTATCCCCACTAGTCCATATCCTGAAATCATCCCACTTTATATGCATATGTATTCAAAATCTCCCGAGATGGACTCATATACCATTCCCACTCCCTACATGCCATATCAAGGGATCCCATACATTCCCATCAACACTTATAATGCATCTTATCCAACTCCTCCTCTTCTACCTCCTCATCAAGGATCTTCGATGGTGGAATATTACGCAACGGGTACATACACGAGTACTTTTGACTTCACCATACGTGGTGTTATGCTTGTGAATTGTTGTCCACCCCAAAATTCTCCTCTTTTGAAGCCAAGTTTCAAAACAATTTTGAGTCTGTACCTTAGAGTATTAAATCACATCGAGCCTAGCATTGTTTGCAGTTTCCTTGTTCATGGAGAAAAAATTGAAATTCAGGCGTATGGTGAAGTTCCTTTCCTTCTTTTTTATTTTCTTCTCATTCGGGAATGACAGGCATATTTTCCTCGTTAATTTTTGCCCCAGAGTCCATGGGTAATATGTGGATATTTTTGATTAGATGCAGTTTGGCCATATTTCAAGGTTCAATGGAAGCCTCCATGTGTCCAAATGGTACAACTCTAGGGGCAGGGTACAAGGGACAGTCCTCAAATAAGCATAGGATTTTTGCTTGTCCCAGGTATAAAATGAAGACAAAACAAGATAAAATCAGCTAAGTATGGAAGGCTTAGCAAACGGTGTCACATTCCTCATTGGAAAATCTTCAAGAGTCAAAGATGGGGGTGGTTGTCAAACTTACGCCAGTCTTCCATGTGTCCTAGGTACAAAAAGGGATAGAGCCGATCGTTAAAATTGACTAAGTATGGGCGGGTTGGTGGAATCCACCACATGCCTTAATGGTGCCATTTCGGAAGAGAAATCAAAAGGTCAGTCTCCAAATAGTACCAGCTCGCCACGTGGTTCAAGTCAATATGAAGATGGAGTTGGCTGTTGAAAATTCCAAAGACCGGTGGAAGGAGACACATGTCATCTTGGCATAATTTTAAGGGGCACTTCCAAAACAGAAACTCAAATGAGCGCCACCCTCCATGTGTCTAGGGGTCAACATAGGTCAAGTAGGAAATAGACCTGAATTGGCAAAGTATGAAGGAACTGGTGGAGCTCTCCATGTGTCATCCTAGCATAGCTTCAAAGGTGAAAAATGTAGAAGGCATCCACAGGCCCGCTCCAATTAATTTCTCCCATGTGGGTGGCCCAAATTTGAAGTTGTAAAAGCAAATCGAACGGCCCATGTTTTAACTAGTAAAATAATGTAATGGTCTTATATTTAAAAACTATTTTTTCCACCATTAACATTTCTTTGTAAATCAAGAATTCAAAAGGGAATGGATGATTGGAATAAGTTCTAACTATTTATTTCTTGCTCGAGGAAGTTGTAACCTTCTCTTGTGAGCTATATCATGAGCTTTCAAAGACATTGTATGGGTTATAATTTTGATTATTACGGAACTATAATTTCGAGTTGGAAGAAATCAATAAAAAGTTTATTCCCTTTTTCTTCTAATTTCTCTTTCCTTCTAGTTCTAATCTATGAATTATCTAATGCTTGCGTGCTTGGAAACTTTGTGTTCTAGTTTGTACAATCTCTAGAACTTTGAGTATGTGAATTGTGTCTATTATAAACGTGGATGGTTCTACTCTGTATCTTATTTACACAATACATATAAGGGTTTTCTCTGCCATCTCTTTTCCCTGAAAGTATTGTCTTCTTCTACCTCCCTCCTCTCTTCAAAGTCTTATATCCTCATGTATTGATAACTTTCCAGGCATAAAACACATTACAGGATATTGGGAAACCACCATTTAATGAAAGACTATACATTTGTACATAGGTTTTGCCCCTGATTTCAATAAGGTAACCTCTCATATTAAAGATGGGGATTTGCTTGTCCCACGACTATGGTTTCATTACAAGTGAAAATCTAAAACCCAACAATTTTTGGCAACTCTCTTTGGGAATTTTTTCAACAAATTTCTGTCTAAAAAGAACAACTAATTTGATCATTTCTTTGATATAGCAATTCTAAGATATACTCATGGTAGAAGGACTCTTGGAATTGAAGATCCCTAATTACAACTCTTGGATTAACAAGATTTTAAACTTCCTCCAACACAAATAAATAGAAGACCTTATTCCACAAGCAGACCTCTGTTGAAGACAAATCTTACAGTAGTAGCATTCCTCAAGCACAATTTATCCCTAATATTTGTTCCTTAATTATTTTTGGTGTCTCAATTCCATTTCAAGAAATATTTCCAAGGATGGAAGCACCTCGACCTTATGGACAAAGAGTTGGGCCTCACGGATCTTCCTCAACCATTGCATGAGTTACCTAGGGGTAACAGGAAGAATTTTCCCAAGTTTAGAGGTGATGGAAAAGTACACCACTGAAGAACACATTGAAGCCTTCATTATTGCATGTGGGGTCCTTGGAGTTGAACATGAGGATGTCTCTTTAGGTTGTTTGTAGAGACCTTACAAGACAATGTTGCAGATCGGTTTTACCATCTTCTGCTTTGGGACCATCATCGATTGGAATACTATGAGGACTGAATTTGGGTAGTGTTTCAAACCTGATGAAGATGTACATGCTTTGCTAGCTCATATTTTTCAAATCAAGAAGGAGCCACATGATGCTATGAGAGAATTTTTGGCCAAGTTTAACAAGTTTATTAACAAGATTCTAGTAAATACTAGGCTTGTTGATCTGATTGAAGTGTTTATTCTTGAATGCTTAATTTGAAAGTAAGCTATGCCTTCCTTGAGAGAAAATCTTTCAACTTTGGATGTTGATTAGAGATTGGTTGTCGGTGTGGAAGATGACTTGATCATGTCTAGAAAGCTAAAAAGGAGTATTTCAAATCCAAAGCATCTTCTTCTTGCCCTTCTCCTACAGGTAATGTAGATCAATTGGTGTAGAAGTTGGCTAATGACCTCATTGTCATCAAGAAACAATTGGCTCAAAGCATGCTCCATATCAAGATGTTCCAAGGAATAACTTTTATCCTAGGAACCGCTTGCCTGTTCCAAAACCAAATTGGCTATTGAAGGTTCACCCCTCAAGATGCTTATTAATGTTGCTTGTGAAGTTCTTGAGCACGATGATGAGGATTAAAATGGGATCTATGATGAACAAAAAGAGGAATCTAATGAAGAATTGGAGGATCTTGGTGGTTCTTGAGTTCATTTCCTCACCACTTTGAGGTTTTGGATGATCAAGATGACTATGATGATGTAGTGGCTGAGATGAATAGTGAATCATATGCTATTATGACTGGGAGTAGACCAACAAAAGGAAAAAGTGGTGTAACCTATAAAATGATCCAAGGAGTACCCTATCACCATCCCGATGATTGCAAGAAGAGGATCTCATATTCCTACTACTTCCATCCAAAAGGTAAGCTTTAATAGTCCTTCTTCCTCTACTTCTACTTCGAGAATTCTTGTCCAAAAATGATAAAATTGATAGATCAAAAGCTCCTTGTACTCCTAATAGTGATTCACATCCACATTTGGATCTTCGACATTATAGACCATCTTAAAAATACTAAGATACAAATTTTTAAGGAAAAGTTCTATCAAACCCATCCTAAAGCCTTTGCCAAAATGGTTAACTTTGTAAATTCTAAATCTAAAACCCCAGCCCATTCTTCTAAAATCCTTTTGCCCACTCCTTCTTTGCCTCAACCTAGCCTTATGGCTATAGTCACTTCACCCATTGAGAATATCAAACCCTTCTATATGACTCTCCTCATAGGCGGCCACAAGCTTAGAATTTTTTTCATTGATTCAAATGCATCTGATAATGTAATGCCTATAAAAGTGGCTCATGCTTTGGGTTTAACCCTAACCCACACTTATGGCTCTTGCTATTCTATGGAAAGTATAGAAGTTCCTTTAGTTGGGATAATCAAGGATGCACAAGTAGCTTTTTTTTCTTTACTAGAGAAGAATGTCTTGGCTACCATCTTGGTTGCTGATATCCCTCATTCCTATGGCATGTTGCTAAGTAGGAATTTTTGCAAAGATGTTGGGGTGAGATCTAAATGGATTAGTGACATGCCTTAATCCCTGTCAAAGGGAAGATGAAGAAGCTGCTGCCTGAGAAACAAGTAGAGTATATTGTGCAAAAGACAGATGATCCTAAAGCACAAATATTGTATGAAGAAATTGGGAATGGGAACTACATGATCATGTCATAGAGGAGAAAATTCTATCAAAGGAAGTTTTCTTGATCCTAATGGTGTGTGGACTTTGGAGTTTGATGGAAGCTATTCCTCGGTATCTTTGGAGCTAGTGTAGTGTTTATTTCTCCTGGGGGTAAGGTTCATCCTTTCTCTTTCAAATTCTAGTTTGAAAATACCAACAATACCACTGAGTATGAGGCCCTTATTCTTGGGTTGAGCATGGCGAAGGAAATAGGAGTGAAGAACCTTCTTACTCATGGAGCTAATTGTAAAACAAGTTAGAGACCTTTATCAGGTAAAGAAAAGAAGGTTGAAGCACTATAGGAATCTGGTTTGGGATTCCATTGAATTCCTTGAGGCTTTTTCCATTAAAGTTGTGCTAAGGAAAATGAATATTAGGGCTGAATCTCTAGCTATTTTCGGGTCCTTGTTGATTCCTCATCTGATTTCCCTCAAGATAAATTCACCATTGAGATGATCCATAAACCCAAAGTGTGTGCGAAAATGCAAATAATTGGTAATTTTTCCTTTGATGATCAGCCTTTTCTTTCTTTCTTAGAGTTAGAGACAACTTTGATTAGTTGTACTTTGAAGGAAATGACAATCTACCTAGAGAGTGTGTGTCATAAAATGAAGAGGGTATCAAAGAAGAGATGGATCAAGATGGATGCATCAAACTAAAAGGCAAAAAACTTCCTAAGGGCTGGTGAGTTTGTAGGATCTTTTTGATAAACATGATAGATATATGAAATCTAAAGTTTCCCAAGGAGTACGACAATCTACTAAGACTGAGAAAGTGAATATTGGGATTCTTGATGATCCCAAAATGGTCAACATTGGAAAATGTTGCACTCAAGAAGAGAAAAAGAAGGTGGTGAATCTATTGAAAAGGTATGTTGATGTTCTAGCTTACTCTTATGATGATCTTAAGGATTTTCAGCCTAAAGAAATGCAACATTTCATTCCTCTTAATCCTGGGATCAAACCCTTCAAATAGAAGCAAAGGAAATATAATCCAAAGATAGCTGATATAATTTTCCAAGAAATAGAAGCTTCTGAAGGCTAGGATCATCTTCCCTATCCACCATTCAATGTGAATTGCTAATATAGTGCGTCGGGAAAAAGAATGGTGAGATCCAGATCTGTGTGGGGTTTAAAAATATAAATCGGGTTCTTTGAAGGACAACTACCCTCTCCCCTTGATGGACCAAGTATTGCAAGTTGTTACGAGGCTCGGAGATGTTATCTATGTTAGATGGATTCTCGGGGTACAATCAAGTAAAGGTGAATATTGTACATCAACATAAGACTACCTTTACTACTCCTTGGGGCACCTTTGCATACAAGAGGATGCCATTTGGTCTCATTAATGCTGGTTCTACTTTCCAGAGGGCCATGGACTTGGATTTTGGTAGTTTGAAAGGCAAATGCATTGTTGTGTATTTGGATAACTTGACCCTATTTTCTAAAGCAAGAAAAGATTACTTCTAACACCTTGAAATAGTATTGCAAAAGTGTAAAGAGCATGTAATTTCTTTAAACCTTAAGAAGTCTATGTTTTGTGTCACGAAAGAAAGTTGTTGGGACACATTGTTTCAAAGGAAGGGATCAAAAATTATTTGGAGAGAGTTCAGTCCATCCAACAAATTCCTATTCCATCAAGTAAGAAGGGTGTCCATTCTTTCTTTGGTAAGATCAATTTCCTAAGGAGATTCATCCACGATTTTTTAGAACTTACTATGAGCATTTCTCACATGATACAAGGAAAGAAAACTTTTGGTTGGTCCTCGAAAGGAAGAAATAATTTGAGGACATTAAATAGGCTATTTCAAAGACTCCAATATTATCATGCCCTAACTTTAGCAAAGATTTCATTATCTATTGTTATGCCACTGAAAATACCCTAGCTATTGTGTTAGCCCAGAAGAATGCTCAAGATCATGAGCTCCCAATTGCATTCATGAGTTATGTCTTGAACAATCATAAGATGAAGTACACTATGATAGAGAAACATGCTTTTGTAGTTGTCAAATATATCAAGTAGTTTTGGTTTTACATCTTTAATTCTCATTTTGTGGTGATGGTGCCTGATACAACAATCAAATCCATTCTTACTCAACAAGAATTTGGAACCAAGAGAGGTAATTAGGTAACAAAGGTACAAGAGTATGATCTTGATATCAGGCCAAAAAGCTAGTTTGGGGTAAGGGCCTGTGTGAACTCATTGCTAAGGGAGCTACTAAGGAGTTGTCTAAAGATGAAGTTGATGTCCCTATTGTTTTGTTCCTCAGCTCAAAAAATGTATGGTATGCTGACATTGCTCACTTTCTGACCTATGGAGAGTGTCCTTCTCACTGAGTGCAAAAGAGAGAGAGGTATCAAACTAAGGTCTATAAAATATGTGTTATAGGTGAATGATTTATTCAAATGACGCATATATGGAAGGTTTTTGAAGTGTGTAGACAAGGACCAATAAAATAATTTATTCTCTACATTTCATGACCCGAGGCTTATGGAGGTCATTTATCTTTGTTGTAATATCTCATAAAATACTTCATGTTGGCTATTATTGGCCCACTTTTTTAGAGATGCATCAAAATGGGTTGGTAAATGTGAAGCATGCCAAACATTTGTTAGAAGACCTAAGTTGGTTGCTTTGCCACTAAAGCTAGTAGTGATTGATGAGCCCTTTCAACAGTGGGGATTGGATTTCATTGGAACTATTAACCCATCTTCTAGTGCTAGACATACCCATGTGTTGACTTCCACATTACTTCACCAAGTGGGTGGAGGCCATCCCGATCAAGAGTACTACCTCCTAGGTAGTTTGCTGACTACATCAAAGAGAACATATTGATTAGGTTTGGGATCCCAAACAAAATTGTGACTGACAATGCTTCCAACTTTTCTTCTACTAAGATGACGCACTTCTGTTATGGGTATGGGATATCACTTGCTCATTCTTCATATTACTACCCCCAAGGAAAGGACATGTAGAATAAAAAAACAAGAACTTGGTGAGAATACTTAGAAATCTTGTAAATGATTCTTAGAGGAATTGGCATAAAAGTATATGATGCACTTTGGGCTAATAGAATTACACCCAAGAGTTATAAGAGGAAGGAATCCCATGCGCATCAACCTATCACCCAAGTAGAAGTAGAGTGCTCACCGAGAGACACGCGCGGGTCTTGAGTCTCTCTTTTATGTGAGTTTTTAGTGGGAATAATTCATCAATGATTAGTATAGGAGTATTTAGGAAAGAAGTTTAGACATATAAGGATTATAGGGCTCAGGACGACCTCCAGATCCTTGTAGTTTCTTCAGAATGTGTGTTTTAAAAGACTCCATAACATATAATATAACAAAAAGAAAGCTACAACCATTCATTCATAGCATGAAAGGAAAGAGAACTTCTATGAATGAAATATACATGAAACCCACTGATATTCATATCTAATTGCAATAGGTAACCTCATTGTATTCATCGTTTCATTACAAAGAGCCATAGAGGGTAGACTGTAGTCATGCACATCACTAGGCTTGTATAACTACGCAAAAATAGAAAAGAAATTACAATGTTGAGCTCAGTACATCAGAGCCCCACTCGCATAGTAATCCTGTAGAGCTTTACCCATGTTATCTCTCTCTGTGTGTATCTCTCCTATCTTCTCCTCTTATGTCTATCCCCTTTCTTGGTCCATAGGCACTTGTATTTATCACCTTCCCATCTGCCAACTCACCTTTTTGTGCCCTCAGATCCATCGCCAAGTGTCGAATGTGGTCCTTCAGTGAGCATGTTTCCTCGGGCTGAGCTCTCCACTCCATCTCATGATGGTCTTCTAGAAGATTCCTTTGTTGGCATGCTCTTTCTGGGCCACTGTTGCCAGGCTGGCATGTTATCATGCACTGACCGATCATGCTTTTCATGTGTTCTACCTTTTTTGCTTGAATTGGCTAAGTCTGAACCTCCTTTCACGTGCCGCGCGCACTATATGCTTCCTTGAGCCTTTTTCTTTGTGCTTTTGCCTTGTGTGCCATCCTGTAATTGGGGTCCCATGCACCCACGTGCCTTCATACTTAGTTGATATTTTAGGGGCCCAACATCACCCCACACTACACTGTTCTCTGCCCTTGGAAACATTCTACTTGACCAAGGTGCAAGTTGGTTCAATGGAACCAAGATGTAGATAAATATTACAAAGATGAATAAGGAATGAAAGAATAGGGGAAAGAATGAAGAATGGGGGAACACTAAACCAAAAGGCTGGGGAAGTCCTTCTGCAAGACTGCCTCAACTTATTCCATGTATCGACCTCATTCTGCGCCTTCTGACAGAGGTCGCCAACTAGGAGGTTTACCTCATCAAAACTTAGGCCAGCTCCCTGGGTGCCCAAAGTGTCCACAATTTGTTCCATATCTTTACCCAGGTCTATGAGCTTGTCCATTCTCTGGTAATTTGAGGATATAGTTCCTTAGTCATGTCTTGGTTGAGCCCCTTAGTGCCTCAATCTCCTCGGATCTTCTTTCTACTTTCCAGGACTCTATCCCGCTCCACCCTGTTTCCTTTATTCTTCTCTTGGAACTCTTTCAGCTCTGCTTCAAGTGTGGTGACCAAGGAGCTCACCACCTTATCTCTATCCATGCATGTGTCATATGCGGCCTCAGCAGATTGGGAAGCAACCTTTACATCTGTGAGCACCTTGCTATACTCGGAAACCAGTGCTATCACCTTTAACCGGTCCTCCTCCTTCAGGTGTGTGGCTACTTCCTCCATAGATTCCAATGCCAAGGGTCACCTCTCCATGGTGAGGATGCATGTTAAGTCTTCTAGGCATTCTAGCATTCGATGCATACCTCTGGGGGATAGGCGTTAGATCTGGGTGTTTCAAGATGATGGCACTTTTTATCGAGTCTACTTTCTTGTAGACCTCCTGCACCTTTTCCTTTTCCTCCTTGAGCTTGTGCCTTAGCTGTGTGCTAATTAATTCCTCTATTTTAAGTTTTGGCCACCTTAGCCAACTCTTCCTCCTTCTTTGCCAACTTTCCCTCTAAATCCCTTATGTTGTCATTTGCACGTGAATAGTCTTGCCTTTGTTTCCACCATGACCTTGTTTAGAGCATTACATACTTGCTCATCTATGAGCTCCTGGGAATTTACTAAGGGGTTGTCTCCCTTAGACTCTAGCAAGTGTGATAAGCACCTTTTGGTAGACTTCAAAGTCTGGCTCATCGTCGACGTGGGATTCAAATGCCCAAGAAAGCATCTTCTTGGTCCTGGGGTATGTGCCCTCCTTCTCGAATGATCCCATGGCTATAAGTCTTTCGGTGGGTACCGTGCTCTGGAATCATGCACGTAGCACCTTCCTTGAGTCATCCACATAGCCCATTATCTGCCTTTATTCTACATCCAGAGGTCTTCTACCTGAGTGCATGCCTTTGGGGAAGCTGACTGTCAGAGTGGGGCCTCCTAGGCTGTCATGTCCCTTTTCACCACTCTCTTCCCTCCCTTCCTTTAGCACTATGTCTGCTGCTCTGCTCTAATTCCTAGTCTATAAGGATCTCGAGCATCTTCTTCACTTCTCACTCTGCCACTTTGGTTATCTGCTCCTTGGTAAAATTGTGGCTCTCTTGTCCCTTGGCATCCCTCTCATCTGCCTTTGTATCTTCAGTGCCTTCATCTCCTTGTGCACCTTTTACACCCGTGAATATGAACTCTTTCTTTTCTTCTCCACTCTCCTCCTCTGAGTCATAGACACTAACTATGTGAGGTTCAAAGGTTCCTTGTCTTTTTTATGGCTCTTTCTCCTCATCACCACCCTCTTCACTCTCATCCTCTCCTTCTCCCAGATATCTCTCCAGTTGTCGGTCACCTCGAGTCAGCTTCTTCATCTACCTTCTGCTTCTTCCTGAGAGGTTTCTTCTAGTTAGGAGATTCTTCCTTCTCTTCTTCCTCTTGTGACTCCTCCAAGGTGGTGGGTTGTTTGGGTGCCTCTACTTCTAGCATCTTCTCCTTTACTGGGGACTTCTTCCTCCGAACATAGGTGCTTGGCTTGGTGCTCGTAGAAGGCATGCTCATTGTCTGAGTAGTTGGTACACTTGGTGCTCCTTCCTCTCCTCTGCCCCTCTTCTTAGACACTAGCTTCTTCATTCCCAAGGGGTCTTCAGGTATGGAGATCTCATCCACCAAGTATGCACCATTTTCAAATTTTGGCCTTATGCGCACGTATACACGTGTCGTGGATCCTCAGCAATAGGAAGTGTTATTGGTCTAGTCATGTGGATCTCGTGTGACACGTACTTCTCCACGTATGTGCATGCTTACCTCTCAGGATAGTTTAGTTTCTTCCTCATATCCCTGTGTTCTGGTCCAATTTTCCTAGCTCTAGCCTTAGCTTTTTCGATTCTTTAAATCTGTTCACTCCCGCTTGGAAGTATTGGGCAGTGAATGCGTGAAAGGGAGCTTGCACCAAGGGCTCCATGATTCATCAACAAGTTTGAACCTACCCAAGCAATAGTGTTGGTACACCGTGAACTCAAGCTTCTCCTTGTGTGGCTGTTGGGAGTTGTTTGGGGATCCTCCACTCCACCCCGAATGCATTTCTCAAGCATGTATACCATTTTTTGAGCCGTGCTTTGTGGGGAGCCATCATTGTATCACATGCATACTTTTCAAACCTCTTTGGGTGAAGGGTCTTGCTGGGTACTCCCACACAAACTTATCTAGTGCATCGGCACTCCAACTTCTACAAATACTATGGTGAGTAGGACATTGCCAAAGAGGATCATGTCCCCTTCCTTTGCGCACTTTACAATTTCCTCGGCAATGTATGTGGACAAGTTGTAAATAGTCCCCTCTGTAATCTTCCTGTAGACATGTAGCCATGGCTTGTTGACTTGCGTCCACCTTTCTTGGCCATTCAGTTTCATTACCAGGTGTGTGGCCATCTTCATAACTGGGTCCTTGATGTCTGAGATGTCATAATACCATGACCCTTTCTTGCAGGCATACTCTGTGATGGTCTCCTGAATAGCTTCCTTGTCACTAAGGTCATCTTCAGGCTATCTCCCTCACATATGAGGCATATAAACTATGTAATCAACTGGGGAGTTACGTGCATCTTGTGCCCAACAAAGTGGAAGTAGTCCTCATGTGCACTGAGACATCAACCACTAGTACAAGTGATCGGCTTCCCAAAATAAGGCAACTCGTAGAGTTGTAACAACCCTACCTTTGCCAACTTGACCTTCACGTCATCATTGTAGATAGGAAACCCTTTAGGTGTTCACTTGTTGGTTGGGCATACCAGTTCTAATGTCATTTCTTTCTCTATAGTGTTGGTGTGGTGATTATAGTCACTGATTGGTATGTTTCTCAAATGGGATTCCCATTCCTTTCCCATCATCACTCCGTCAGGGTATTGCATTTCTGCATACCATTCTTCATTTGTTTCCACCTCGGGTTCTGGTTGTTTAGCCTTCACTTTGCCCTTCCCTTTCTTTGGTGCCATGGTCGAGGTAATTGTATTACTCAGTCCTCTCCTTGTTACTCTGCTTTCCTTCTCCCAACCTTTGATCTTAGATCATGATACAAATCTCCTAAACCCGTGCCCTAGTTTTCTTTGAACCCTAACTTTGATAAATTCTTCACAAAACAACGTCTTTTCACTTGTTCCAAGCCCGTGTAATTCCTTCCTTCTAGTTCACAATCTCAAACTGGCTCTTTACTTGTTTGATCACACAGATCTTCTCTTTGATTGAATCTGAAAAAGTCCTAGCTTATATCTTTCACTTATATCTCCAACTCTTCATTTTTGCAAAGTAAAATGAGAGTGCCCCGACCCTCTATTTATAGTTTTTCCTTTTTTTGGTCATTAAATGCTACTTTACCTACCCCATACTTTGTTCATTTAATGCATATTTTTAAAACAAAACCCATCTTCAGTGCCTTTACTCACGTGCCCTTCCTACGTGAAAACTCCTCCAACCTTGGCGCGTAACCAAACCAACTTTGACGGAGACTCTCGCGTGCTCAACTCACTGCCATGTGAAGGCACTTCTTCTATCAGATTCTTGCTTTCACCTACCTCATGTTGCTTTAAATGCACTTCATTTTCCTTTGTACATGGGATCTATGAGTAGCTTTACCCTGGCACCAACCATTCTATCTTTTCTCTTCATCTCTCTTTTAACTGGGCTACTCAACAAGGCTCTTCAACACAACTTCCTTGGTACTTTTAATCATGTGCTTCTTCACTTTTCTCCACCCCACACTTAAATGATGTGTGGTCCTCTGTGCACTCATAAATTCTCCAAAAAAATAGCAATAATAAGGTTACCGGTGCCCAGGCAAAAAAAAAAACAACAACGCGAAGGAAACACAAGGAAAGAAAATGCGTAAAGGAAAATTCTAGACTAACTGGAAAAACTACCTTATTTACAAACACCAAGAAGACTTATTTATAGTAGGGCTTTAGCCTACTACCATTGAAGTGTCTAGGAAACTTCCATTCCATCAGCGCTTGTAATGGTGGCATGCACTGAATCAAGGATGTATGAGATTGTGTAGGGACCTAACCAATGGACTTTCAACTTCCCAGGATGGCGTAGAAATTTAGAATCATATAGTAACACCATCTGCCCAACCTCAAACTTCTTGTTTCTAATATGGTGATCATGCCAAGCCTTTTTCTTTTCCTTTTCCATTGTTTGGCTCCAATGGGCAAGTGATCGTCTCTCATCTAGTTTCATTAGTTCATCAATTCTTTCTTCCAGTGCTTGTTCATTGGCTAATCCTCCTATGCATGTTATTCAGAGAAGGTAACATAAATTCAACTAGAAAAAATAGCTTCCATGCAAACACCAATTGAAAAGGTGTGGCTTTATTTAGTCTTTTATACGTAGTCTGTAAGCCCATAAAACTGCTTGATACCTTGTCATCCCAATCTGTCTTCCAACATCACAGATTTTGGTCAAGGTATGACTTAGTATTTTGTTGAATGCTTCCATGGTTCCATTTCTTGAGGGTGATAGGGCGTAGTCTTATGATGAGCCACCATGAACTCAGATAGTAGGATCCTCATGGTCTCATTTAGAAAATGTGTACCCCTATCACTGGTCAAACTTAAAGGGCATCCATACCTTGTGATAATGTTCTCCCATAGGAACCCTTGCCATTCATTTTGCCATGTAATCTTTAGTTGGGGCTACTTCCGCCCACCTTGTGAGATAATCCATGCAAGTGATGACATAACGTGACCCTATTCCTATGCGATTCCGGTGTAATAGGTCCTATAAAATCTATCACCCACTTTTCAAAAGGCTCATGCTAGGAATAGGATCTGCAAAGGCATTTCATCTCTCCTTCTGGTTTTCTATGATGTCTTGACGGTGGTCACATGCTTTATAATAATCTCTACAATCCTTGTACAAGGTTTCCCACCATAAACCTGCCATTAAAATCTTGTGCATGGTGGCATCACCTACGTAATGCCCACCCACACTTCCTTTGTGTGCTTCCTCCATTATGGCCAGGTGCTCATGTTCTAACACACACTGCTGTAAAACTTCATCACGTCCCAATTTGTATAAATCTCCACAAATCAACATGTAGGGTGCGGTGCGTATGGCCAACTACTTTTTCTCAATGCCTTCATTCCATCGGTGCCACACCTTCTTTTAAAAATACAGCAATCTCTTCCAAATCCAAGGGTGCGTGCCACAATCTAAAAAGTTTGCGCATCTGGCATTGTTTCCTCAATACTTTGTGCATCCTCTCTGAATCAATTCTTGATAGATGATCAGGTCCACAATTGCTTTTTTCAGGCTTCACTACAATGGTGAACTCAAACTCTTGAAACAACAACACCCATCGACATATGCCCTTGAAGATGGGCTTGTTTACTAAATACTTTAATGCCATGTGGTTGGTGTAGAATACAAAAGGTGTTGCCAGTAGATACTATTGAAATTTGAAAAGTGCATAGATCATTGAAAATGCCTCGTGCTCGGTTGTGGTATAATTCTGCTCTGTTGGTGTTAACTTCCTACTCATGAAACAAGAGAGGATGATCAACAATCCCCTCACCTGGTTGTGCAAGTATTGCTCAATGGTGGTTCCTGAGGCATCTACATGGACATGGAAAGGCTTGTCCAAGAGGGAAATCACAAAATAGGCATGGTAATAAGCCTATCTTTTAATGTATCAAACACCCTCTGTTGCGCCTTTCCCCAATGGAAGGTACTTTTGTGTCTAAGTAGCTCCTCTAAAGGCATGGTGATCTTGGCATACCCCTTAATGAATTTTCTGTAATATCCGTATGCCCAAGGAATCCATGCACACTGCACTCTGGCTAGTAGGTTCCCTTAACCCCACAATAACTGCAACCTTAGCGGGATCTACTAGCAAGCCCTCCTTACATATGATATGCCCCAATAAAGTCCCAAAGGGTGTAGTAAACACACACTTCTTAATGTTGAGGGATATCCTCAACTACCTACACCTTTCAAACATTAATCTCAAGTTGTCACAATGGTCTTTAACTAGACCATATATTATCAATCATCCAAGTAAACCTGAAGAAACTTATGAATGAAGTCCTGGAATGCTTGCACCACTATGCGTGAAAAGATAGCAGGTGCATTTTTCAACCCAAAGGGCATGACCGTATATGCAAAACTTCCCCACTCGGTGGTGAAAGTGGTCTTCTCCTGGTCTTCCTTTGCAATCGGACTTGGTGGTATCCTGAAAATCCATCCGTAAAGGAATAGATTTCACCCAGTGACTCCTTCTAGAATTTCTTTGGTGAAGGGGGTCGGAAATGGATCAATGACACAAACTGCATTCAATTCCCTATAATCCACACAAATTCTAATCCACCCATCCTTCTTGATGCTAATTACCATCGGACTTATCCATTCTGATTCTTCTACTGCCTCAATGATCCCAGAAGCTATCATCTTATCTATCTCCTCCTTAACCTTCACGCGTAAGTTGGGATTCATCGGTAGGGCCTTTTTCTAACAGGTGCACACCTTCCTTTAGTTTTATCCTCATTTCCCCAAGGAATGGTGGATGCCTTTTAGCTCATGGTACCGCGTGGGAATAAATCCTCGAATTCACACAATAGATCAATGATCTTTGATACTTCCTTCTCCATCCAATAATCCCCAATAATAGCTTCCTTAGGTTCTTCTCCTGAACCGATGTTAACCTTCTTTGTCTTTAAAGGCTCATGGTAGGCATGTGTGAGCATCTGCACTGCCCACACTTCACGCGTCCCCACAGAATGGATAACATTTAAACTCTCTGGTTCCTCTCCATCAATCACATATACTAACTTTCCCTTTTCCTTTTCCAAACACATGCGCTCAAGCTAGGATTCTTCTGTTTCTTCAATCTCTTCAAAGCAGTGCCCCCAATCCTAGTTCACCTAGTAGTTCAATAGCCTATCTTCCATTCTGGCACTATCCCCCATTGTAAGGCACTTGATACCTTACAAGGCCTTATCAACCGATGGTTTGGTACTCCGATACTCAAAGGCTTGAATAAGATCAGCCATGCAAGCTCTTGCCAATTCCTTGTTTGGTGGCGTGTCTCGAATGAATGTACCATGTGCGTGCGCACAACCCTATAGTGTAGAATACAACTTGTGCACCTAGAGGGATGGTGGCAAGGCCTCGTGCCTTCTCTCAGACCCATTCACACTCCTGGATATGGAAAGAGGTGGGCTCCTTCCCATGGTACTCCTTGATGATGGTGGGTATATTACTTCTAGAAAATATGACAGAGAGAGCAATTCTTACCTCGTGCCATTCTAAAAGGCTCTCTGATGTGGCCCACCAATGAGCTACTTTGTGCCGAGAAAGATGTAACTCAGCATCTCCCTTCATTCCTTTTCATTTTTCCCATTGAGCTTCTATCTCTCTAGAAAGATCTCAGGGAAGGCTCCTCGGAGTACTTGGGTAGTTCTTTTCCCCCAGGTTTGAACCATGTGTGCCTTAGTTACCTTGGTCACCGATCCTCTCAACTACCATCCCATTAATTTGTAAGTCCCATGCACCCAATTATCACATGCCAGGCTGGTGGTATCACTCACTGACTGAGCATCCTCAAACTGGATAACCCCATTAATAGGGTGTACCATCTCAGGGTCTCTGATTGAGTGCACATAAATCTTGTCCAAAACCTCTTCTCCCAATGGTTCAATGTAGGGTGTTGACTTCCCATCAACTAAGGGTATAATGACCCGCTCCTCTTTGTTCTCAAAACTGATGTACCCTTTGTTGAACCGGAGGTCCGCATTGTTCTTGTAACACCAAGGGTGCCCAAGTAGTGCTGGGAAATTGTCCACCTCGGTGAGTGCCAAGACTTTGAAGTCCCTAGTAAACTTGGCTCCCTGGATAGTAATAGTTGCATCCTTCAAGACACCGATGGGCATTGCCTTAGTCTTGTTTTCCATATACAACACATTTGAAGATGGTTGTAATGTCAGGTCTCCCCATCTGATGCCATGCATCCAAAGTCAAAACATTAACCTCTCGCGCTAGTGTCAATGAGTATATTGTTGAGGAGCCATCCATCCACAACTGCATTCAATGTAATCTCCTTTGTCATAGTCGAGGCTATGAGGGGGAAGGTTTGCGTGTAAGACCTACCTCTCATGCTCTTCTCGGTGTGTGGTACCTTCTCTCTCAACAAGGATCCTAGCAAAGGAATGATGTTCTCCTACCTTAGCATTTTACACACCTCCTTGACCTCATCAGGTCATCTTTTTGTGCCTCGATCCTCCTTCCTTGTTCCTCCCTCTGGATTTCTCCTTTAGACACTGGATCTCCCCTTTGAGCTTTGAATAACATCCATGGTGTCCTGATATATCTCCTTTTGATGTGGGGTCTAGGTACTTTCCATGAATGACCTCTTCTCTTGAAATGAGGCTCTTCTATCTTGGTATCTCTCTTGTGTGTGTGGCTTCTACCCTTGTTGTTACCAAAATAGGCTCCAAAATTTCATCCGTGTTACCCAGAGGCATCCATTGTATGTCTTCCTTCTTGATGTTGACCATCGCAGTGCCTTTGTCCTTCGGTGCTGTTGATTCATATGCTCATATAACTCTGGGCACTCCTCATACTTATGCTTCTTTCCACACCATGAGCACTGCAACAAGTCTAGGCACTCATGCTTGTAATGTTTTGTAGATCCATAGTTGAAACATGTCCCTCATGGGAACTCACTCCTTCCTCCATGGTTACCTCATCCATGGAATCCTCCTCGAAAACCTTTTCCTCACGCCTCCATCTATGTGCTCCTCATAATGGTGATCATCATTTTTAGAACTATTGGAAATGTTGGTTTGGCACACCCCATGATCAATGGCCTCATGTATCTGATCAATGAGCCTATAGTCTTTAGTATCATGGGTGTGGAGGTGAAAATCTTGCAATAATAGGATACATTCTTTTTGATCATCGTGCGTTGTAGCAAGGGACATCTACTGGCATCATGGTCCCCATGACAGATTTCACAATCTAATGTTATAGCGTGTACCATCCCTCGGGGAAATTATCCTTAACGTGCCCCTCTATCTCACAATCTATGCACCACAAACCACTGCGAGTCTCATGGACTGAGTTTGCAGATAGCTTTTCCAACTGTTTAGCCATAGCAGCAATCTGAGCCTCAAGAATGGGCTAATGCCAATGTATCGATACTACCAATGGCTTCGGCATGCAAGGAAGCCTCAATGCTTCGCGTGGATCTGTGAAAGTCTTATGAGATAGGGCCCTTCTAAAAGGGGTGATCAATCCTCCAACAAACCACTGTGCATGCTGAGAAGGATGTATATCATATGATAATTTAGACAAGAGAGTCTTAAAGCGCGCATCATACTCCCACACACTCTCTGCCATTCCTTGTTGTATCTCCTTCAAAGTGCTAATGATTTTTTTCTCGAACTCAGGAATGTGGAACTCTACCAGGAATGCATTCTTTAAGGTAGTGTAATCCACCATTGTTTGATGAGGATCATACTTTCTATACCAGCTATGCGCGTGCCCCTTATGCAACGTGGTTACAAATTGACTAGCCTTTCGTTCTAGGGTTGTGATACCTTTTCGTGCCATAGCAGTTCACACTTGTGAACATGTTCCATAGCATCCTCAATGCCCCTATAATCTGGTAAGTGTAGAGACATTTCAAAGAAAACTTGAGGTGGTGGCTGGGGTCCTTGTCTGAACAGAGCCTTGGTTCCCTTCGGTGTTTCCTCCACCGCCTGATCCACCAGGTCCATTGGGTCTGTACCTCAGAGCCACCGAGATCCACCGGGACCACTTTGGGTCAATAGGGCCTATAGGAGTTGTGCAAAAGTGCCCCATGGTCCCTTGAACTGTGTGTCGATGAGTCGTGATGGTGCCCCACCACCGCTACTTTGTCCGTGCCACTCCCTGGTGTGAGACCAAAAGTTTGTACACTTGCCCCTTGTCAAAAACTCCTCCAAATACTGGAATATGTGCAGCCATAGAAGAAGGGAATGTAAAATTGTATCTCCTAGGCATGGATCTATTTCTTCCACTAGTTTCAATTGGATCAATACTTCTTCCTGGTTTGGGAAAACCAAGCGCCAGGGCTCGGTCATTGGGTGGGTTCAGATATGTGCCAATGACTCTCCTTTCTCCATGTGATGAACTCTCACCAGAAGCCAAAGGGGTCTCCCTCATGCACTTTCCAAGATGGGGTAGCATAGACTGCTCAGGCTCCACGTCCTCTGCGTGAACCTCAATTCCTTCCCATAACAATGTCTACTTCCATAGATCCATCACACTAGTAGCTTCGCATCATCTAGTAATCTCCCTTTCACGTGCTTCGCCATACTTGAGCCATCTTTCTTCCCTCTCCTTTTCTGTCGTATCATCTGCCATCTTCCTCCACCCGAGCTTCCTTACCCAGTGCTCAGAATGGTTTAGCCGGCCATTGGGAGCACTTCTAAACTCATGGTAACCATCAATATCTTCATAGCTAGAGGGATAACATGTAGAAATGATCCCCTAGGTTCTCGTAGAAACTTGAACTCAGCAACCTCTGGACAAGAATACATGGAAATGGTGTATTCAGAGTGTAGCTAGCTAGTACTCCTCCCCACTAGTGATCTACTGACATGGGTCCATGTCAGATCTGCATCCTGTAACCTTTGGTAGTCTTCTTTGGTCCATATCCATGATCCATAATGCCAACTTGATCTAGATGCATAGGCTGAAAGCCACCCAAATAACTCTATTGGGAAGCAGCAGAAAAAAGTCTCATATAGATCATGGTAGAGATTCTCCTCTACCCATCTACGTGTATCAAACTCAAGTCCAGTGTTGAATCTCTAGGAAAATTCATCCTCCGTGCTCTTGAACCATGATTCAACATTTTCCAATGTTAATCGATCCATCATTACTCTTTACATAGATCATGATGCATGTTATATCCCACTACAACTTTGAAAAGAGGTCCCGGAAATGGAACCAAGATGTAGTCAATTTTACTCCCATTATAAGAGGAAGGAATCCCATGCATGGCCTATCACCCAGCAGAAGTTGAGCACTCACCGAGGCACGCGTGGGTGTCGAGTCTCTCTTTTATGTGAGTTTTTAGTGGGAAGCATTCATCAATGATTAGTATAGGAGTATTCAGGAAAGAAGTTTAGACATACAAGGATTACAGGGCTCAGGATGGCCTCCAGATCCTTGTAGTTTCTTTGATTGTGTGTTTTAAAAGACTCCATAACATATAATATAATAGAAAGAAAGCTACAACCATTCATTCATAGCATGAAAGGAAAGAGAACTTCTATGAATGAAATATACATGAAACCCACTGATATTCATATCTAATTGTAATAGGTAACCTCATTGTATTCATCATTTCATTACAAAGAGCCATAGAGGGAAAGACTGCAGTCATGCACATCACTAGGCTTGTATAACTATGCAAAAATAGAAAAGAAATTACAATGTTGAGCTCATTACATCAGATGAGCCCCACTCATAGTAATCTGTAGAGCTTTACCCATGTTATCTCTCTCTGTGTGTATCTCTCATATCTTCTCCTCTTATGTCTATCTATCCCCTTTTTCTTGGTCCATAGGCACTTGTATTTATCACCTTCCCACTGCTTTGCCAACTCACCTTTGCCGTGCCCTTAGATGGTGTCGCCAAGTGTCGAATGTGGTCCTTGGTGAGCATGTTTCCTCGGGCTGAGCTCTCCACTCCATCTCATGATGGTCTTCTAGAATACCTTGCATGCCATCCTCGTAATCGGGGCTTTGGGGTCTGTACCCTACACCTTCATACTTAGTCGATATTTCAAGGGACCAACAATGAGCCCTGAGGAAATCATGGTAAGTTTTATTGTCTTCGGCTTGGTCCTTTTAGAATCAAACATTTTCTGGAGAGAACTCTTTTTATCTAGATTATGGATGGTTCTCCTCTTCCACTTCCTTATAGTGGGTAGTATCTAAAGTTGTTCAAGTCCTAAGTGGCTAGGTGTTCTTACGTATATTATGTAAATTGTTTTGGTTTTGGCTCGTTCCTTTGTTTTTGTTTCTATTCTTCTCTTTTAGTTTGTTTTGTTTCTTTTCCCATCTTGTGTGTGTTGCCTTGTATTGGGTTTTCCTTCTACTCCTTTACCCAATGGATAAGGCATTGGTCCTCTTTCCCCCAGAGTTATCTACAGTTCTTGATCTTGCCTTGTGTCTTTTTACCAAGCCATGTCATCCCTAGAAAGAGCCAACTATTCTGCCCCTAAAATTCTCCTCTTTTGAAGTCAAGTTTCAAAAAAAAATTAGTCTGTACCTTGGAGTATTAAATCATGTCAAGCCCGGCATTGTTTCCAATTTCCCTTTTCATGGAGAACAATTTGAAAGTTGGGCGTATGGTGAAGTTCCTTTCCTTCTTTTTTATTTTCTTCCGTAGTCGGGAATGACAGACGTATTTTCCCCATTAATTTTTTCCCCAGAGTCCATGAGTAATACATGGATATTTTTATTGGATACAGTTTGGCCATATTTCAAGGTTTAGAGGAAGCCTGCATGTGTCCAAATGATGCAACTCTAGGGGCAGGGTATAAGGGACAATCCTCAAATAAGCGTAGTATTTTCACGTGTCCCAGGTACAAAATGAAGACAAAACAAGATAAAATTGGCTAAG
The DNA here is from genome assembly GCA_018340775.1 of Taxus wallichiana var. yunnanensis. Lineage (NCBI taxonomy): Eukaryota > Viridiplantae > Streptophyta > Pinopsida > Cupressales > Taxaceae > Taxus > Taxus wallichiana. Next base: position 113,133,660 of record CM031243.1, read on the forward strand.
TATGGAAGGCTCAGCGGATGGAGCCATGCGCCTCATCGGTGCATCTTCAAGAGTAAAAGATGGGGGAAGTTCTCAAACTTACACTAGTCCTCCACATGTCTTAGGTCCAAAAAGGGACAGAGTCGATTGTTAAAATTTACTAAGTATGGGCAGGTTGGCAGAAGCCACCACGTGCCTTAACGATGCCATTTCAAAAGTGAAATCAAAAGGTCAGTCTTTAAGTAGCACCACACTTGCCACAAGGTTCAAGTCAAGTATGAAGACGAGTTAGCCATTGAAAAATCCAAAGACCAGTAGAAGGAGACACGCGTCGACTTATCACAATTTTAAGGGGTGCTTCCAAAATAGAAACTCAAATGAGCGCTAACCCTCCACATGTCTTGGGGTCAACATAGGTCAAGCAGGAAATATACCTAAATCAACAAAGTATGAAGGAACCGGCAGAGCTCTCCACGTGTCAGCCTGACGCAACTTCAAAGGTGAAAAATGTAGAAGGTTTCCTCAAGCCCACTCCAATTAATTTCTCCCATGTGGGTGGCCAAAATATGAAGTTTTAAAAGCAAATTTAATAGCCCATGTTTTAATTGGTAAAATAATGTAATGTATATATATTTAAAAAAATATTTTTTTCGCAAGTAATGTTTCTTTGCAAATCAAGAATTCGAAAGGGTGTGGATGATTGGAATAAGTTGTAATTTTTCTTTCTTGCTCAAGGAAGTTGTAACCATCTCTTGCAAGCTATATCATGAGCTTTCAAATCTATTGTATGGGTTGGAATTTTGATTATTCTCAGGAATCTGTAATTTTGAATTAGAAGAAATCAATACAAAGGTTATTCCCTTTTTATTCTACTTTCTCTTCCCTTCTAGTTTTGATTTGTGAATCATCTAATCCTTATGTGCTTGGAAACTTTGTGTTCTAGTTTGTACAATCTCCATAACTTTGAGTCTGTGAATTGTGTCTGTTATAAACATGGATGGTTCTACTATGTATCCTATTTACACAATACATATAAAGGTTTTCTCTACCATATCTTTTCCCGAAAGTATTGTCTTCTTTTGCTTCCCTCCTTTCTTCAAAGTCTTCTATCCTCATGTATTGATAACTTTCTAGGCCTAAAACACATTACAGGATATCGGGAAACCACCATTGAATGAAAGACTGTGCATTTGTACATAGGTTTTGCCCCTGCTTTCAATAAAGGAACCTCTCCCATTAAAGAGTAGGGACTTTCTTGTCCCCTGATTGTGGTTTCATTCCAAGTGCAAATCTGAAACCCAACACGTGCCCATTGTTGGATCTTCCAAAATTCAAGGGAGAAGGAGACCCGAATGATCATATCAAGTCCTATGCCACTTCTATCAGGGAATTACTTCCTTGGGATGTTGTAGTGGCTAAGATATTTCTAAAGACTCTCAAAGGAATCACATTGGATTTGTATTATCGTATTCCATAAGCTTCTATACATTCCTTTAAACAACTTATTTCTGAGTTCATCAAATCATTTGACATGAACAAGTTGTTACGTATAAGGATTAGGGAGTTCCTGCATATTAGATAGGAGAAAAATGAATTTTTCACTCATTTCATCCAGAGATGGCACTAAGTTCTCTATTCCTCTGCAAGTGTACCCAACATTGACTAGATGGAACTTTGCGATCTTTTCCTTCACTCTCTCAATCAAGAGACTAGGGAAGAGGTCTAAAAGATTCCTTTTCATAATTATGGGGAAATTTTGGAAGGAGTGCTTCAGATTGACCAAGCCTCTATAAACAGTGGGCGTAAGACCTATGGTCCCAATGGGAAATTGGTGTCCCTAAATCAAATTAATGTAAATTATTAAAACAATGGTGCCAACAACCAAGGACCTAAAGGTGTGAATCGCAATCATGGTACTACCATGAATAGTGCTACTAATCAAGCCAAGAACATTGGTCTTCCAAACAATGGCAACACTAACAACAACTACAACTCAAGAAATAAAAGAGGACCTAACACTGTGTCTTATGTCAACACGGTCGATGTAAATCATCCCTTTGTAAAAACAAAATCAAACCCAAGGTCCAAACCAGTATCAAAACTCTGGCCAAGGGGCAATGAATCATGGTTATAAAAACCAATTTCAAAACTACAATCGAGGTTATAATCAACAACAACAAGATTCTTATCAAATACCAAGAGACTACGACTCTAACCTATACTGTGGTTTCCATAAGGTTTGAGGTCATGGTAATAGGACTTTCCATGATTGCAACAAGTTTCTACAAAGAATTCTTGAAAACTAAATGCAACTCTTTATAGACATGTTCCTAGAAAGTCCCAAAATGAACTTGCAATCTGAATATACATGACCTGTAGCTCCTTAGAATGCTAATGTGAGAATTTTTGAGATCTTCTCCCTATGCATCCTGAAAATTTCAAGGTGAATTCACAAAACACAAATAAAGGCATTCCTATAGGAAACAATGACCACGAAGCCTCAACTTCCAATAACTCTCGGGTCACTCCTAACCTTGGTTCAAATGATAACACAAAAATCTTGGGATTAGTTGAGCTAGAGGTTGAGCATGAAATTAATGCAATAACTCGGATGAAGGAGTATGTTTCACAACCCCTACCTAATATTTCATTCCCATGGGATGACATTCCTAAAATGAAAAACTAGTAGGATCCTATGATTTAATATCGGATTTAAATAAGATCTTTTCTCACATTTCATTTCTAAATTTTCTGAAGAATTCACTTATGCATCATTTTGCATTTCTCAATGCATTAGGTCTTGGTCATTTAATCCATGTTACACTTCCTCCTAGTGCTCAAATAAATCATATTGAATTTGATATACATCCTCTAGGACAAAATGATAGGGATATTGGGTTTGTTTTTTTATATAGACAAGATGTCATTTGACACTGAAATATCTCGAAGAGGTGATCCTGCCTTATTTTTACAATTTTGGGTTTATAACAATTGCATTAAGAGAGCCATGATTGATGATGACACAACTTGTAAATGTGGTTCCATTCTCTTTCTTACATAAGTTGGGATATGGAGAGAAAAATTGCTCCTCTACAAGAAACACATTATCTTTGGTATGACAGGTCTTAAAGGGACCTCGATTGGAACCATAGTTCTAGTCACACTTGGTCCAAAAACCATCTTCACGGATTTTTACATTATTGACAAGGAAACAAGTTATACCATGATCCTAGGGAGACCTTGGATTCATCGAATGAAGGCTATCCCCTCTACCCTATTCCAAGATATTAGATTTCTCCATTTGGGGAAGGTCTTCATTGCTTAAGGGGATCCTAAGCCCTTTGATATACACTTAGAAAACCTCAAGAATAAGAAAAGATTCCATATTAAGTAGGATCTTCCTATGAATCAATTGAATAAACCAACTCCAATGAAAGAGTTAGTCCCGGTCACCCCAGACATTCCAAAGGTTGAAGTCATTAACCCAAAAACATTTGAGGTGGCAAAAATAGATAAAGGTAAATCAATATCTGTGGAAACAATGTCCACTAAAACCACAATAGGAATTATGAAACTCTTAGAGAGTGACAATCCGATCTTCCTCCCGTTTGAACCACAGGGAATGGGTAGTCTTCTCGGTTTAGCATCTCTTCCCTCTGAAAACTTAGGCCTAGGTGTGAACATGATAGAATTAACAAATGAAGAAGGGAAATTTAAGATTGAAATAATGCCCATCAAAACCATCTCTAGGGGTTGTTCTATTCTAAACCCTAGTTTCAACCCATGTGCATTTGAAACTAAGTTTTCCATATCCATGGGGCAAGGCCTCATCATTCAACAAGTGTCAAAAATAAACACAACACTCCACATAGGGAATAAGGCTGAGTAGCATAGTCATGCTCACCCAAAATGATTTTAATGATTGAACATATGCACTTCTGGGCAAGGGTTGTAAGTTTAAACCCAGAATGGTAGGCCCTTGTCAAGAGAACATAAATTTTGAGGATAATGGTTCTCTGCTATGTACTTTTAGGGGTGAAGAATTTGATATTCATTAACTTTCTTCACCTTAGGCATGATAACATGTAGTTTCACCTACATTTCCATATATATATACTGCATCTACATTGCATTTTAATGCATGTTAATCTTGTAAAATTCTTGATCAAGGATTTATTCTTATGGAAACTCCTAAAAACTTCTGAAAAATTGGCAAAACATTCAGATCATATCTCTTCAAATCTTCATAGTATCATCAATTATTTTTGAATCATCTCATCAGTTCAAGCAAGATAAGACAAAGTTTTGACTGTGATCATACCAAGGCCTGCATACTTGGTTCTACTTATAGTTTCTTTCTAGGTTAGGTGTCTTTGCCTATAGTTTGTTCTAGAAGCTTCATGGTGTCACATCTATCGATGAAAATATCTTTGGAAATAAGAACATACTAAACATTTTGTCTAGATAAGTAAGTCAAATGTAAATCCATAGAAAAATTTATTTTACACATTTCTTTGCCCTACCAACCTTTGGTGTTGAGCCTACATCTCTTACTAGTGATGTAGGGTTGGGAAAGGAGAGAAATTCCCTTACTCACCTATTCCTTGTCCTTGGTGATGAGCCCATGCTTCCTCCTGGTAGCATGGGGCAAGGAGTAGGGGGTCTCATTGATAAACTTGAAAGTTACAAATAATTCACCCAAATGTTGTGAGTTCTTAAATAAAAAACAAAGTGAGTTAGATGTCTAAAATTCCAAAAGATCTTAAAACCCCAAACCTAGATTTTTTCAACCAAGTAGCCATCTATGGATCCAAGTCTAGATAAACTGCAAAGCAATTCACATTCTAAGCTATGAGGTAACTTGAGTAGGGTGAGGTTGTAGTGTCTCAATTTGGTCTTGTCAAACCATTGTCTTTCCCTCATCATTACCATTCAACAAATTTCATAACTTGTGCCCTTTCTAGATCTTGGTGACGATCCCTTATATCTTACTGGTTGCGTGGATTTAGGAATGGGGAAATTTCATTCTTATTATTATATCATTTTGTTAACATGTTTTTCCAAGACAATACAAAGTACCAAATATTGCTTGGAGAAACTAAAGTTCAACATCGCAATGTGTATTCATTATCATATATCAGCATTACAAACAAAAAAAAAGAAATCATTTTGTTAACATTCATGTCCACTTTGCATGCATTTTGAAAATAATAGAAAATCAGAAATTCTAAACGTCTAAGAGTACACACGTGAATCAAATAATCAATGTAAGCCAACTCTATGCAAGGAATAACCAAGCCAAAAAGAGATATCTATACATATCATGGTGTGTCATAGTTTTTACAATTCCATTACACACTAGGTGTGGTCAAAACACTCACAATGAGCACGAAATATCAAAACATCATATATGCTACACAAAATGGAGACTAATCAATAAAGGCACTCTACCTATCTGCCTCTTTGAGGCCCCTTATGACCACTCTAGTAACGAATTTCTTAGGATTTATTCTCAAAAGTAGTCAAACAACAAAGGGGCAAGCCTAACGTAAAATACCATTCCTAATTCCATTCCAATTTAACCATACTCAAAAGTGAAAATGGTCAACGTGGCCCAGGGCACAAAAATCAACATATCAATACACGCAAATGAACTGGGAAACGAGTTTGTTTTGATATGTGTGTGTGTGTGTGTTATTACAAACTCATTTTGAGTGTATGTGTTTATAGGGCTGGAGCGTTGGTGCGGTATATTTCTACATCCCCACGCAAATGGTAGGTCCTCTTGTCGTTTTGATCTAGTGTTTATTTTTTGATATTTTATCTATTTGCACTTGAGTTTTCTTTTCCTCTTGCAGGAGGTGGGAGTTTGGGAAGTGATATTTTGACACACAAGCATGTCGGTATAACTTTTAACTCCCCATTTTGGGAATTCCATACTCGGACTCTATGTTTTACGCCTTTTCATGGCTAAGATGCTTCTCTAAGGGGGCAATATGTGTGCACCCAAAATTGCATGTGCTACATTGTCAGGAAACTTGATACAAGAATCCTAATGGTGATTCAAAATCCTTTCAAGAAGGTGTTCAAACTCAAAACCCATTCGCAGTGTATATTTGTAGCCTAGATGTCCTTACTTAATTTTTCCATGAATTTTTCCATTTCCCGCCTCTTTTTGTGTTTGTTTTGGCCTTGATTGCAGGACCACCACCTGCGCATAGGGTGGCGGTCCCGCCTACTCTTTCAAGATTCTTTATGCATGTTTTGACAATATCTTTGTTTTCTTGGTTCTCCTTACTCCTATTTTAAATAAGATTTAATTAGTTGTAACTTCCTCTTCTTTCCTTGTGCATGAAGTAACCTCCTAGCCTCCATTCCTATATATTCCATGTTTGTACTCAATTAAAAGGGAGGCTGAGAATTTTGTGTATCTGTATTGTTTTCCTACCATAATCTCACTACGAATTACATATCTAAGCTCAAATTTCTTTTGTTATCTCTCTTCTACGTGCATTGTGTTCAGATTACTTCCAAGTTGCCATTGCTTGAGTGCCATCCTCTTGTTGATGTTCTTTGCATTCCCAATCCCTTGGACTCACACAAACACTCGAGAAAGAAAGGAAAGAAGCGGGGATAGATAATGATACTACTTGGATTTTACAAGATTCTTTCTTTTCTAGGTTGGAGTTGTGTATTTGTTTGCTTTGTTTATCAAATTACCAATTACGAATTGTTAATTTTAATTGCATATCAAATAGAGTAGAAAAATAGTTCATTCCAATTAGCTAGATAATCTCAAGTAGATCAAATAAATAGGAAGTTTTATCTTTAACATTACAGGGGAAGGCTGTGGGGAATAATAGATCTGTTAGGATTATGATTTGTTCTTCACTTCGAGGTAGGGTTGGAAGGATTTTGATTAAATTAGAATATAATTTTAGATTTAGATTCACACATCTACACAAATAGTTAGCTACATCTGGATAATTTTAGATATTTAATTTGTTTATTAGATTAGATGAATTGTCTAAAAAGTTAGAAAAGAACAAAAACATTTACTTTCCATAGATTAGCTTGTTTTACTGCTTTGTTCCAATATATTGAGAAAACACCAAAAACATAGGTTAGATTTCCTTTGATAGATAGTTTATTTATTGAAAGAAAATCAATTCATCTTGCATGACCATCAATGGTCCACAACAGGAAAAGACTTATGGTTTTGATCCGCTAGTCCCATAACCCAACCAGTTGGAGCTAATAACTGACATTGACACAAGTTTGCATTTAACAGTCTTACACACAATTGTAACATACGTTGAGAAAATAGGAAAAATCAATACACTAAACATAGCCGCTAATCAAGAATATGATTATTTGATTGCCCCAGCAATAGGGTTTGACTACACACATGACCATCCAAGGGCCATAGCCCCAAAAATTCTTCGGATTGTGATCCACATGTCCTGTAACCCAACAGCAAATTTGCTAGTCAGTTAGATATCGACACTAGTTTATAAACATTTGTATTCGTATCTTTACCACTTCCACCCTATATTATTACACAATTTTCATTATTGAACATAGCAACCAATTAGGCTAAGACTTTCGAACAAGGCGAGAAAATTTCCCATAGTCCCTGTAGCTCCACTACACCACATGTCTCCACTTCCATGACCTTGTCTTGAAACCCATATGAGGCACCTACATGTTACTTTCCACACATTCTATAGCCAATCATTAGAATATCGATAGAACTAGACATCAATTACGGTCTACGAGTAGCTATCATATCAGACCGTACCATCACACCCCTTTAGGTTAGGAGAGAATTCTTTACCTTAGATTCACAGATTCCAGTATTTTTGTCAAATACATAAGGTTGCCCAATTAGCTCGATCACCGCAATCAATTTCACTTCCATTTCAATTCCACACTAGATATCTCGACATGATCGCGGGAGGTTGGGTGCAAAGAAGGTCACGTGTTTATTTTCTATCATACACTACCCTTTGTACGTGCATTGCGCATGGGAGGATTGGCTGATGAACAAGCATTATAAGAGCGCATTGAAAATCTAATGATGTTAGAAAAAGGAGATCAATTTCTAAGTGGAGTCAGAAGACTAAGAAGGCGAGACAAAAGGCCTAACATGATCGTCACATAAAGAATAAACAATTTGAGGTTAGGTAGATGGTTTTACTTTATGATTCTAATTTTTTGCACCATCCTAGGAAGCTCAAGGTCCATTGGTTGGGACCATATTATATTACCCATATACTTGATTCAGAACTTTCCAGCTATAGGTGATGGACGAAACGTAACTTCTCGGCTATTTCAATAGAATTAGGTTAAAGCCCTACTATAAATAAGGCTTCTGGGTGTTTGTAAATAAGGCAAGTATTTCCAGTTAGCTTAGAATTTCCCTTAATGTATTTTCCTTTATTTTTGTTTCTTTTTTCATTTATTTGCTTTGAATTTTGGTTTGTTTTTTCATGGGTGCGTTTGCATGCCGGTAGCCACTTGTTTTTCAAAGGATTTATATACATAGAGGATTGTGCATCTGTTTAATGTGTGGTGGAGTATAAAATATGGTAAAGACTAGAAACATCGGTTGTTGGTGGCTCGGGTTATAAATTCAAAGGTGCATGGGATCGAAGAGCATGTGTAGTAGAGGTGAACATGATAGAATATTGGTGTCAAAAAGCTTTATAGAAACCATGTACGAGGAAAAAGTGTAGGAGCAACATGAGGTAGGCAGTGGAAAGAACTTGGTCCAAGACATGGAGGAATATTGACTTTTGCAGGAGAAAGCATAGAGAGTTCTATGGTCTAGGTAGTTTCTCGCTTGAGGAAGGTTGTAGGAGTGTTCACATAGGCTTACACACATAGGAAAATCGTTGGATAGAATGCGCGAAAGGATTGCATTGGAAAAAGCCAAATTTAATGCATTTTTACATTGGTAGGTGACATTGGGGTTTGTGTAAAAAAGTAAAATCTATAAATAGAAGGTTAGGGGTGAAGTATTCTTTTACCTTATGTTTTAAGTTATCAAAGAGCTCTCATGAAATAGGGAATCCTTGTGAAAGAAGAGTTGTGTAAAGAGAATTTGAGAAGATTTGCATGCAAAAGATTCAATGGGATTTGATCTATGAACCAGAGTGGAAATGGAGTACACGGGCATGAACAAAATATTTTATTTGGAGGATTTCATAGGTGTTACACCGTCTTGTGGAAGAAGGGTTTTCTAGGCTAGGGTTACAGAGTTAGGGCATGGGATTTGATATAATTTTCACAGAGAATTGGATTTTCGATATTTGAGCAGAGCTAGGGAAAGGAGGAATGGAAGAACTTATAAGAACCCGATGAAAAATATGGCACCAAAGAAGGGATCAAATGTTCCAAAAAATAATGGAAAGGGAAAAGGAAAACCATCTGTTTTGACCAATTTCAATGAAAAATGGTACACAGAGATGTAGTACCCAGATGGCGTTTTGCTAGGAAAGGAATGGGTGTCTCATATATGAAAGATGGCTGTAAGTTATTATAACCATCAAAAAGTACCACGGAAAAGGATATGAATTTAGAATTGGTTCATCTTGTAGAAAAGAGCACACCATATGGGAATCCCATTTATGATGATGAAGTAAAGGTTAAGATGGAAAAGGATGGGCTTCTATAACTCTACGAGTTTCCCTATTTTGGAAAACCCGAGTGACTATACCAATGGCTGATGTCACACGTGCATGAGGATCACTTTTATTTTGTAGGATGAATAATGTGCATAACTCCTCAACTGATTTCAAATTACACTGGCATTATCTACAAGGAGAGCCATTAGATGAGGACTTGTGTGACAAGGAGGCCATCAAGAAAATGGTTGAGGCATATGATTACAAGAAGGGTTCACGTTACTTTGATATCTCTGTAATCACCGACCCTATTATGAGGATGGTCATGTGCTTGGTTATAAATTTAAATGGGTAGGAGAGATGGACTCAGATAAACAAGATTTGGTTGAATGTTTGTCACAGAATCTCAGAAGGGACAATATACAACCTTTCAGCCTTTATTGTAGAGGAAATTATAGATGTCGCACGCGATGGAGAGAAAATTATGTTTGGTAATGTCCTCCTCACCATTGTATTTTTGGAAATTGGGGTGCCCAATGGGCTGGATAAGTTTTTTTGGAGTACTCTAGATGAGGACCCCTCCCTTTCCAAGAGATTTGAGGCTTACACTTGTGACACCATGATGGCCATTCATAACGCGTTAGGAGAAATGGTATGAATTGATGTCCGATGCATTTGGGGTAAAATGGAGGATACCTAAGCAATTACCGGCATTGGTCGATGGAGAGGATAAATTCACCATATACAAACACTTCTATATTGGTAGGTTTACCTTTAAATATGGTACCAAGGGGCCTTGGTGTAAATTTACCTTCTTCTTCATAGCACAAGTATTTTAAAGGCATGGTAAACACATTTAAAGAGGTGAAGAAACTGATATTTTATCTAAGTGTTTTAGATCAAGATCACCGTAAAATGCACCAGGACTTTCATGTATCCTAATAAGCACGCCAACGTAGAGAAATATGTATCTCATGATGTACACATGATAAAACCGGTGGCATTACCTATTGCTAGTAGGACAGCAAGATAAGGGTATATGTGTGACTAAGGCCCAAATTTTAGAAGGGTGATTATGTTGAGGAAAATGTATCAATCCCATAAGATCCCATTGAGAGGTAGAAATTGGTAATAAAGAAGAGAGAGTGAGAAGATAATCCGAAAACCAAGGCAAGAAGCATGTATATAGTGCAAACTATAGGGGAACATGAGTTATGCATGGGAACAAGCACTTATGTTCGATGAAAGGAGTCCCCACATAGGAGAAGAAGAAGTCACCTGAGAAAGAGGAGTAGCTCGGAAGGGGGTTGTCCTCGAGTTAGAGGTATATCTAGTTAAGAAGAAGTAGAAGGTGGCCAAGAAATTGGATTCAAAGGAAACAAAGAGTGTGGAAGGTCATGAGACTGAAGAAGAAAATGAGGAGTGATGCATCCTAGAACTCGCCGATAAAATCCGGACACATTGAAACTTCACTTAGCATAGGACCGAGTACTCACCGAAGTGCACAAAGGTATCAGGCCCCTCTTTAGGGTTTTTGTTGTAGGATGTTAGCATGATGAAGACTTAAAGCATTCAGATCTATGACTAATGTATCATTCTATAGTACATATTCAAATCTAAATCTAGAGAATAACATACTTAAGAGATAACCATGATGAAGTCAAGAATTCATGTACCAATTATAATTAGGATTTGACACTCGATTACGCCAACACATTCCATTGCATTAAACATGATAAATACAAAGAAGTTGATTATAATAGATAATACCATAGTTTGTGCACACATCGGATTTGACAACATAACATCATAGTAACTTAGTTATCACATGCCACCCTATGCTACATAGTTCATTACATATTTGTAAGGGTGGGGACTTTACCTTCACCGATTATCTAATCCCAAAATAGGTCGCATGCTATATTAGCCACATGTTGTTTACAATAATAGCCACACATGCAAGTGCACTAATAATAGACTTCTTCTAGTTAACTATTAGTTTTCAATTCTATCTTTAGCCCACATCCATGCAAAGCACTTCGTACCGATCCTCCAAAAATAGCCAATGCGTGTCATACAATTCTCTAACTAGTTTGTGCGCCCTGCATGCCATCTTCCAAAATAGGTCATCATTGTGAAAACGGCTAAGTCTGAATCTATCTTTGTCCTCAACATGTGATTCCTTCCCGATCCTCCCACATGTTTGAATGCACTCTTCTCTTCTACGTGAACCTTATCCATGTTCTTTCGCTATGTGCCATATTTTGACTGATCAACATTACCCAACACTAATTGAATTTCAGTCCAAGAAATGGTTGTCCCCAAAACAAATCAAAGAATGAGAATAAAGAGATAGAAAGAATTTTGATGAATAAAAGAATGTCTTTACCCTGCAATATCTTCTGCTTCAACCTGAGGAATCAATTCTAGATATTATGCTTTTATTTCCACCTCTAAAGTCTGACAATCATTGAGTACAGCTTCTTCCTTTTTTGGGATATCCACTACAATAGAATCTAACTCATTTTTTTCAATATCTCCTTTCTCATTCTATAAGACCAACACAATGTTGGACATGTCAGTCATTCTTCCTTCTAATAAGTCCATATTTTACGCTATGAGCTTCCCAAGCTCATCCAACCTTTCCTTGTGTGGGTCTTGTGTTGTTGTAAGGGCATCACACTTCTACTTGACAAGTGCTAATTATTCTGCATGGCCCAAGGTCTCATATTTCATGGCCTTTAGGACTTCACTATCTTCCAAAATGGTCTTGGTTCTTATAACAACTTCTGGAGCTGTATAGATATTTAGTGCTTGATCTTCTTTCTTTAATTCCTCTTGCAAGCTCTAAAGAAACCCCTCATATGATGCTATATTTCTCATCATCAAAGCCTATTCTCACTTTGCTTCGTGCTCAAGATTCTTTGGCACTAGCATGTGAAGAGGTTCATCTTCAAGCACTAAGTCCACCAAGGTACTTACATAATGCATTGTTGAAGGAAACATTTTGGGTACCTTTGGCTCTAAGTGTGGCTTTTCTTTCATGATATTATCCCCAACTTCCTCTGCCATGCTAATGAAAACAATGTTCTTATTTTGTGCCAAGTCTTTTTCTTGCTTTAGGCATGCTATTTCTGCATCTTTAGTTTTGAGATCTTCTTGTAGTGCCCTAATTGTTATAGCCTTATCCATATTTCAACGTGTCACCTACGATGATACTTTTACCAAAGCATTTCTCACTTTTTCGTCGACATAACAATAAAATTTATTGTTATGTGTCTCACCCGAGGTGACTTCTTCAACCTCCTTGATACACATGACTCTTCACATACATCAAATTCTTGTTTTTCCATGCGCGTGTGCACCGACCATGACAATTTCTTCCTTGTGTGCTGGTTTCCATATCTTCATCCATAAACTCCTAGCCATACAACTTCTTTTGTTCCATTGTGCTCTGAAAATGGGAGTGGAAAATTTTACTCGTGTCTTCGGCATAGCCCATGACTAATGCAACATATTCTTCACTTGTTCTCTTCATTCTTGGCCCTTAGGAACTTAGGCTTCAATATTTGGAGCTTGTTCTATTGTACCCTAATTAGTTTCTTGTCTTTGTCTCTTTTTCTCCTCTTCTCCATCCTTCATTTATTTGTCCCTTGCTTCTTCCACATTCTCTGGAGGTGTAGGGGAATTGGGCGCACTTTCCTCAGACTCTTCTGCCTCCTCATTCAGCTTTAACTTACTTCTTATTTTCTTAGTTGTCTCCTTCTATGGAGAGATTCGAGGTTATATGTACACCGATTATCGAGTAGCACCTTAGGTCATGGTTCTCTTGAATACTCTTTTGAAGCAAAGTGGTCTCCTTAGACTACATTCAAGTCCTCATCTTCTCCCTCTTGTGGCTAGGGTGGAGTATTCACACGCTCAAATTCTTCCTTATTTGGAGGTTGTCTTCTTCCTCAATGCTCCAAACCACAACTATGTTCATTCTCTTCTTCTTCATCATCTATTTTTATTGTTTCCATGGGATTAGGTAATCGGAAATTTTCCATTTTATGCTTACCTTTTGGAAAACCTAGGAGCGTGAACTCATTCTCCACATACTTATTGTTTTCTAGCTTTGGCTTGAGTTTTAGGTACACAAGCACCGATCCGGTGTCCCCAACTACTAAGGTTATAGGATTCATGCTTATAATATCTGAGATAAGCCTCTCAATGTAGGCATTCCACCCTAGATATACATATTTCTTTCTCAGAGTGTGGTTCTCGTAATCTACCTTGTCTCGCATTAAATGTTATGTAGCGTCCATCGAAAACCGGTGAAATGATGCCTAGAAATATCATGTTGTGAATGCATATGGAAGTTTACACCATGGAATTAAATCCTCATCCTTTATGGTGAACCGCATGATGTAAAAGTGCTAGTAGAATGTAAATTGTACTACCTTACACACCACCAAAGGCAACTCCTTGGGTATGCTCCACTCTTCTTCAAACGTTGTGTAGATTCTATCATACCACTTCTCTTCCATCTACTTGAATGGTCCACCCATTGATCCTTTGCACAATTATTTTTGATATATTTCCACCAGATATTTGTGTTCCGTGGTGTACTCCCAAATATTCTCCTTTGGCCCATCGGGCACTCCAATCTCCATAAACACCAAAGACAATAAAATAGCGCCATAACTTATTTTTTCACCTTTCTCGTGTTTCTTCGATGATTTTATTTGCTATGTGATCCACAATATTGTATACCAATCCTTGAGACAACTTATTTGCAATGTGCAGCCATGTTGTGTTTACCTATGACCACCTTTCTTGGTCATTCAACTTTGTTTCAAGATGTGCGACTTCCGCACTCACTGTACTTCTTCAATTTGTCAATTTCCATGACATGAGACCTTTTGTATACCCTAGCTCCTTCCTCATCTCCGGATTACAGCCTTATCGGATAAACTTCTCTCCAGATCTACTCCTGAGGCCCTTAGTCCTTTCACTATTGAAATCAAGGAAACTTTGATTCTAACCCTCTTTCTAAAAAAGTAGAAGAAGTCCTCATGGAATCTACTCATCAACCATCGATATAATGGTTCATACTTCCAAAAGTATGGAAGCTTGTACAATGTGTAGACTCCAATCTTCTTTAGTAACTTCTCACCAACATCATCATACACTTTGGCATATCTTCATCGTTGTGTGCTTGTACATTTTTTTCTCAACAACGCATCAATCTCCTTCTTATTATATGATGTTTGATGGTTGTAACCACCGATTTTACATTGATAGATGTGTGAATCCCATTCTTGTCCCATGATCATGCCCTCTAGATACTACATTTCGGTAAATTAATCTCAGAAGTAATTTCTTCTTCCACTTCAACCTTTTTCTTCCCTTTTACACTTTCTACGGGTGCTTTCTTTGGTGCCATCTAAAAAATATCTCTTTTCTACCCTCTGTAATCAAGAAACTTGAAACCCTAGTTCAAATATTCATGCCCTAGTGGAAATCACATACCCTATCTCTTTTGTAACGTGTTTGCTTCATTCAAACCCTTCACCTATGGGAATGCAAGCTTCTCCTACGCACAAATCTTCTCTCCATGACTGGTTTCACACTCTTCGCACCTCAACTTGATTGTTCATCTCATTTTTACTTAGCTATTTTAAAATTCTCTCATTTGCAATGGTAAAGTTCAAATCGCATCCCATCCTTATATAGAATTTCAAAAAGTTAGTGCATTTATTGCTCCTCCACCTACCAACAATCCTCTCATTAATCAACCATTTTTTTGTTCTTTCCATGCGGTACATCTTCATGCCTAAGCTATAACCTTCTAGCACACCTTCCTACCTCCTAGCCACGAACTTCTCTTCAATGCATCTCCATGTGCCCAAGTATCTTGCCACTAAGCATTCCCTTGGTAGTTATCATGGCCTCTTCTTACCTCACATTATAAATTTTTTTGATTCATCTACATCTATGGTCCTTGTTTCCAAAAGCAATCTCTTTTTTTCAATTCTCCAACTTTGAATAGCTTTGTAGTAGTTTGTTCCTTTCATGTAGACTTATTTTACATCTAGATTTTCTACTTATTCGTAATCCACTAAGTAGACCCTTTTTCCTTTTTCTTTCTCAAGGAAAGCGTGCTAAAGTAGTGTGGCATCGGTGTTTGTCCCTTCAAAAAGATGTGCTCCTGAGTTTCCTTCATCCAATAACTCCCGGAGGAGTTATTCAGCCTTGGCACTATCTCCCATAGTTAAGCGCTTTATGACTTTTAATGCTTATTCCACCGAAGGATTGGTAGATAAGAAGTCAAATGTCTAAATCATTACTCCAATTAAATTATGCCAATTTCCATTATGTCTATGGAGTTCGCATATACATACCAAGAACATGCGTAACCTTGTAAAGTGGAATAAAACTTGTGCACCCATAGCGAAGGTGGTAAAGCTTCCTTCCCTCTGTCTAGAGTCTCTCACACTTCTAAACGTGGTGCTGAACAGGTGGATTACCGTGGTAAGTGTAGATATGAGTAAGTAAATTTCTCCTAAATAACCTAGTGGCAAGAGAAATTATAATTTCATTCCATCCTACAAGATTATCCTTGTGGGCCACCCACTAGTGTGTTGTTGTCCGCATAGGGTATATACTAGCATATTTCTTCTTTCTAGTGGGTCTATCCCTTTGAGCTTCCATAACACACAAGAATACCATAGGATTTCCTTATTTGGTGTAACAAGGTACCGAGTTGTGACCTATCCTCCGATATAATGTGGTTTGTTTTCCTTAGGAATTATACTCTTTTCTTGCACACCCTACCAACTCATAAGTTCTATGAGCCCAATTATCACAAGAAACACTTGTAGTATCACTAATAGACTATGCATCCTCCCACTGAAGGATTCCTTCTTTACATGGCTCAAGCACCTCTATATCTCGGATGGAACATACATAAATCCTATTTAGGTCTTCTTCACTTAGGGGCTTAACATAGAGAACATATTTTCCATCTATTTAAGCGATAATAACTCTTTTTCCTTTTTTTCAAAACTGATATAACCCTTGTTGAACCGAAGATAATTATTATTTGCATAGCATCAAGGATTCCCCAATATAGTTGGGAAGCTATCGACTCTGCTAGTGCTAAAACCTCAAAGTCTCCAAAGTGAACTTGGCTCCTTGTATGGTAATGGATGCATCTTTTAAAACTCCGATGGGAGTGGCCTTAGTTCGATTAGCCATGAACAATACATTAGAGGATGGCTGCAATGGGGGTCTCCCCATTTGTTCCCATGCATCTAAGGTAAGAAAATTGACTTCCATGCAATTATGAATCATTATATTACTTAATAGCCACCCATCAACAACAACATTGAGTTATTTCCTTGTCATAATCTAGGCTATGAGGGGCAAGACTTGCATACAGATCTTCTTTCCAATCTTAGTACTTATGCGAGAATTATTTCCTTTTAACCAATCCCCCAATAGTGGAATGATATTCTCTTGGCACAATAATTTGCACACTTCTCTCAAGTCATCTATATCACTTTGGACCGTCTCTAATGATTTTTTTATCCATCTTCCGTGATAGCTCATTTAATCTGTTGTATTTCACCCTAAAGATTCCCGAGTACCTCCATGGTTTCCTAATAGAAATCCTTCTCATGGGCAAGATCCAAGTACCATGCATGTAGAACCTCCTCCTTAGTGATGGTAGGCTTCGATGTAATGTTTCTCTAGCATGCATTGCTTTAGTGCGGGTCGTGATATTGACTTGCAACGCCTTGGATTCTACTTCCAACTTAGGAATTCACTTATTTTCCATAGCGCTCTATATTCTAACCATCCCTGCACCTTTTTCTTATTTATGTTGCTTACTAAGATGCTCATATAAGTCTAGGAACTCCTCATAACTATGATTCTTTCCATAGAAAGAACATGTAATATTCTAAGGACATTCACACTGTAGTGGTCAGGAGACCCACATGTGTAACACGTTCCATGAGGGAACTCACTTCTTCCACCACCACGGCCTCATCCTCCAAATCCACCATGGTATCCTCGACCTCAGCCATGGATGCCTTCAAAATGCACTTCATTCGATCATAACGCACTTGATTGTGATCCCGATCCTGATGCTCGTTCTTTCCTTTAGAGTTATATGAAACTCATGTTTGTCGTACACCAATATCTATAGCATCATGGATATGACCAATCAGCTATGATCTTACATGTCATGAGTCGTGGACCTATATATTTTATAGTAACATGAGACATTCTTCCTTATCACATGTTGTAGTAATGGGCAGTGGCTAGCATCATGTTTTAGATGGCATATCTCACATTCTAACAATATTGAGTGCACTAATCTGGGGACAACTATCTTTTATGTCACCTTTCACTTCAAAATATGTGCACCAAATCCTTGTGTGCATCTCATGTGCTGAATTTTTTGATAATTTCTCCAACTACTTTACCATAGCTGTGATTTGTGCTTCTAAAAATAGGCTCACCCCAGTGTCTATACTTCCAACTACCTTAGCGCATAAAGCTACTTAAAGTGCTTTACTCAGATTAGTGTATGTTTTATGTGATAGCACCCTCCTAAAAGGTGTAATCAAGCCTCAATAAAACCATTTTGCATGTTGGCTTGCATTAATATCATAAGAAATCTTAGATAACAACATTTTAAAATGGGCATTATACTCTCTAACACTCTTAGTAGTGCCTTGCTTTATATCCTTGAGTGCACTTATAATCTTCTGCTCAAACTCACGGATGTGAAACTCTTTAAGGAAATCATATTTTAAGGCTTCATAATCTATGCAAGTATGATCAAGGTCAAAATTTATGTACCAGCTGTGTGTGTGCCCTTGTAACGTAGTAGAAAAATGACTTTCCCTATGCTCAAATGTTGTGATTCCTTTTGCATGCCACATGATTTCACACATCCGTACGTGTTCAACAACATATTATATGCCCCTATAATCTAGAAGACAAAGAGACATCTCCATGTAAATATTTTGGGGTTGGTGCAGACCTTTCCCACCTAATCCAGAACCTCATGTGTTTCCTCTACCTCTAGAACCACTAGATCCACTAAAACTAGAGCCACCTATGCCTTGTGATCTCAAACCCGTAGTCGGGTCAGGACCAAAAGATGTATTTCCCTATGTCCAAATAATATAACTGAAATGTACCCCAACAGTTTTACGAAGTGTTACTACTCACGTAAGATAATCCAAATATCTGTGTACACGAATTCAAAGACGATGATACATCTGAAAAGGTACTCCCATATAACAACAAAGTTGTTTGTTCTACCATCGTTGTGCTTCTTATAAGACTTGCTCCTAATCTCCCACCGCTTGAATTAGCTTCGACTATTTTTTTTTTACTAGATGCTATAAAACCAAGCATAAGGGAAAGGTTTCCATGTGGATTTAGATGTGTGCCCATGGCCTAAGAAGTTTCTACTAGAATGATTCTACGTGAGGCCAAGGAGGGTTCCCTATCATGATTTTTCAAATGGGGGAGTTCCTGATGCTCGGGTCCCATGTCTTCTGCGTGAAATTTAACTCCTTCCTAAAATATCTTCTCCACAATGCCATTTCTCTGCAACCTCCCACTTCTTCTCTACCTTCCTCTCACATGCCTCATTATACTTAATATGCCTTTCCTCTCTCTGCCGCTAGGTCTACCATCTTTCACCAAACCTTCTCATGCCCATGCGTGTGGTGGGTTTAGTTAGCCATTGGTTTACTCTCCAAATTCAAAGTTACCATCAAGATCTTTATCACCAATGGAATGTCTTGTAGGTAAGTTCCCCTTAGATATCATAAAGGCTTGAATTCAGCTACCTCTGGGCACAAATAAGTGGAAATTGAGTACTCTAAGATATAACTATTCAAAACACCATAGAACCACATACCCACTGTATGATTCCAAATCATATCAACATCATAAAGGGTCCGACATTCTTATTGCATCTAGAAAAGTGTGCGATAACTCCAATCCCATTTAGATGCATAAGCAATCATCCACTCGTACAATTCTACTAGAAAGATAGCGAAGAAGCTCTCATATAAACCATCATACAAATTCTCTTCTACCCATACATATGCGTTAAACTCAGATCTAGTGTTGAACCTCCATGTGTATTCTTCTTCCAGTCATGTATCCGGTCCTCAACACTTACTATGGTCAACCGATATGTCTTCATCACGAACCATCATGAAAACAACTCAAAAAGAGGTCCCAATAAGGGAACCAATGATTTAGCCTAGAATTCACTAATAAAAGTCCAGCACGCGGCTGGCACATCACTCATCCAAGACCGAGTGCTCACCTAAATCGTGAAAAGGTACAGGCCCCTCTTTAGGGTTTTTTTTTGCAAGATGTTAGCATGATGAATACTTAAATAATTCAGATCTATAAGCGATATATCATTCTAAAGTATATATTCAGATCTAGATTTAGAGAATAACAGACTTAAGAGATAACCATGATGAATTCAAGCATGCATGAACCAATTATTCTCGGATTTGACACTCGATTCCACTAACACATTTCATTGGATTAAACATGATAAATACACAAAAGCTTATTACAATAGATAATACCATAGTTTGTTCGCACATCAGATTTGGTAGCATAACCTCACAATAACTTAGTTCTCACATGCCACCCTATACTACACAGTTCATTACATATTTATAAGGGTGGGGCTTTCCCTTCACCACTTATCTAATCCCAAAATAGGTCACATGCTATTATTAGCCACACGCCATTACAATAATAGCCACACATGTAAGTGCGCTAACAATATAATTCTTCTAGTTAACTATTAGTTCACAATTCTATATTTATCCTACATTTTATGCAAACTGCTTCATAGCCAATCCCCAAAAATATCCAATGTGTGTCACACAAGTCTCTAACTAGTTTGTGTGCCCTATACGCCATCTTCCAAAAATAGGTCATCATCATGAAAAAATGGCTAAGTCCTGAATCTATGTCGACCTCGCCTTGTGATTCCTTCCCGATCCTCTCACGTGTTTGAATGTGCTCTGTGCTTTTATGCGAACATTTTTAATGTTCTTTCGCTATGTTCCATATTTTAACCGGTCAATAAGGAGTACGAATGAAGGATCTCAGAATCCACCTATGTACAATGTACACGAGTGTGATGAAAGAGGGGATGAAGAGAGGAATGAATATGAAGAGGGTGCACATGAAAAAGAGGAAGTAAGGAGGTAAACATGCATGATCAGAAGACCCCGACCTCGACCATGGAACAAATTAATGATATGTTAGAGAAGGAGGTGGCAGATATTATCCAATAGTTAGTGGAGCATGAAGTAGAGAGAAGTGGAAATGAAGTGCTGAAGGAAACAAAAGGTAGTGTGAGCATGTACAGAGACCCTAGCTTAGCAGTAAGCTTCCGAATAGTAGCAGTCACATGTAGAAAGGGCATAGTAGCAGTACAAGAGAACACCATGACCTATATTAATGATCTAAGAAAGTTATTGTGGGCATGATTCCAAAATGTAGTTCTCATAGACCAGATCCTCACTTGGTCATCTTTTGATGAAGAGAGTGCATACCCTTACACAAGAAATATCTTGTCTTGGTATTTTGAGTCCCAATTCGATGATCCTGAGTTTGAGGTAAATAATGACACGTTGATGAAAGCACCATGTGTCAAGGGAATAAAACGTCTTGTGAATGCCTAGTAGTTATCGGATCAACAAGTTTGCAACACGCTCAACAAGGTGTTAGTAGGAGTGGAGGAAAGAATTTTTTGGAGAAATGACAAAATAAGAGCCTTAGAGGAGGAACTTGAGAAGAAGAATGAGGAGATCATTGAGAGGGATCAGAGAGATAAAGAAAAAGGAGTTAATCAATGCATAGTTAAGGTGTGAGTGAGGGATGAAAAGGAGAAGGTGCATGAAGTATGCAAGAAGATAAAGGCCATTTTAGATGCCAACATCTTGAAGCACCCAAACCTGGACCATCTTGAACAAAAAGATGAGTCTACCTTGCATTATTTGGAAGAATTAATACACATACTCACCATGGAGAGGAAGCCACTTGCATTAGAATCAATGAAGAAGTAATGACGCACCAGAAGAAGGAAGATAAGTTGAATATTGGGGAGATACTAACTCGGTACTCTGAGCTCCTTGCCTCAGTGAAGATTGTGGTGCAAATGGAAGAATTTTCATATGAAAACTATGGCAACAAGGACAAATTATCAAGCATATTAGTTTCGAACCATGTAGTGTATCCGAAAGAATTTTAAGAGAAAAATAAGGAAATAGGTCGAGCGGGACAAGATCTTGGCCAAGGTAGAGAAGAAATCAGGGACGATCAAAACCTTAAGGGTTTTGATTAAAAAACTGAAAGAGTTGTACCCCCAAGTCACTCATAGGATGGATGCACTGGGAGACCTTAACAAACTAATGGAAAACATTGAAGGTACACTTTGAAAGAAAAGGGAGATGAGATGAGTTTTGACGAGGTTAGCATGATGGTGGGTAATTTACTTTAATAGGCACAAAATGAGGTGGATGTTTGGGTTAATATTGAAGCCCCCATGAAGAAATATTTCCCACTTCTCATGTAGTAGTAGCAGGATTCTTCCATTCTTCCATTCTTTATTCAATCGCAGATTATTTCATTTCCTCTATTCTTTATTCTTTAGTGGAAGGGAAAAGTGTTTCTGAGGACGGACAACACGTGTAGTGTGGGGTAATGTTGGGCCCTAAATTGACTAAGTCCCAAGGAAGAAGTTAGCACACGTGGGAGGCAGTAAATAAGGAAGGCACTTAGGAAAAAGTGCACAAGGGAAAGGTGTGTGGGAGAAGAGGTTGGCGCATGTGGGAGTAGGGAGGTTTGGGGACTTAGCCATATTTTGAAGAATTTTTCATAAGAGAAACACGTGAAAATCCCAAGCAGGACATGAAAATGGATAAGGTTCCATCCTAGAGCCTTGGAGGTCAAGAAAATAATATTCCACGTAAGGAATATTCCTAGGATGATCATTAGGTAGTGGAGGCATTTTCAAGATGGCATAGGAATTTGACCATGGAGGACCACACTTCCACTTGGCATGTGATCTATTCATGAAGGAAACCAAGGCGGTGCATCCAGATCCTATTTAAAGGAGTGTTTGGGTCTGAAATAGAGGGGGAGGAGAGTAATAATGAAGTGTTGTTAGAATGCTAGTAGGGTTAGAGAGGGTATTGAGTAGTAATAAGGTATTGCAAAAATGCTTGCAAAAAGGGTTTTAAGCATATTAGGCATGGATTTGGGTATGAAAAAGCATTAAAATGGGTAGAATACGTAATAAATCTCTCTCCATAGTATTTTTGTAGGATTTAAGATAATATTCCTTGATGTATTCATCTGTATATATGTTATGATGTAATGAGGCCACTGTAAATGTTTATAAATCAATATATGTGTGTGATTCTAGTTATTCATGTTCTTAAGTGTAAACCCTTGTGTTCTTCATATTATTCTAAGTCAGATCTAGTTTCATTATGCTTATTTACAATGTTCATTCCCATTTATGATGCATCTATGCACGGATCTATTATCTGTATCTTCTATTTTTGAGTGAATGTCTATATTTCCATTCTTGCAACTCATTCTCCATCAATGGCGGAACACTCTCATAAATCTCACATAAAGGAGGGGTTTGGAGATTTGTATTCCTCAAGTGATCACCCATTGCATGCCTTTGGGTGTTAGGCCAATGCGCTTGGGGTAGAAATAAGTTATATGAAGAAATGGCTACACTGAGTGCGGCGCTACTCCATTTATCCGTCTCTACTACTAAACCGATCGCCCTACCTCTAAAAACCTAGTTGAATAAGCTAGGCATCCATCCAGTGTCCATCCTAGGCATCCAACCCAGGAATCCAACCCATGTGTATAACCTAGGTGTCCAACCTAGGTATCCAACCTATGCATTCAACTCGGTCATACAACGAGTTGAACTTTTCAATTCTTCGATGAGCCTGACCATCAACTCCACCATTCTCTATGGCGAGCTAGCTTGCCAAAAGTTAAGATCAACTCGATTGATCCAAAACACAAGCTATCCTAAAGATTGAAAAGAATTTTTTTCCCATCAATTTCTAGTACTTTGACTGTTAAGTTGTCCATTTTATAGGGGCAAAAAATGGATAAAAATTGGTGACTCACGAGATGATTTACCTACTAAATCTGAAAAGCCAATGACCTTAGAGGATCCATTGGGCATGGAGTGATTGTGATTGCTGAAATTGTCTAACACTTGGGAATTCAACCTGTAAACTCCTGGAACACTACTGGGGCATGTCATTTCTAAAAAAACCTTAGGTTGGAGACTGGATGTTCCATCATGATACCTTTCCTAAAATTGGAAAGTGTGAGTAAAAAAACACATCTATATACAAACAGAAAATTCATACACATCCCAAATGGAACATGCAAAGAGTGCATGCACACTTATTATAAAATCAACCCTACACTATAACGAGCAATGTGCCATAACACTTGGAGGAATTACAAATTCTAAACTACTATGTACAAGGGTGATAATTTCCCTTCAGTAACAATGCTTGAGGTAGATTCCATTGACTAGAATCTGTATTTCTCCACCATCTAACTTAAACAGTTGGGAAGCATTATTAATTTTACATCCCATGACCATGTAGGGGCCACTCCATATGGCATCTAATTTGGAATGATTTCCCATTTTTCCCAATCTGCATCACACTTTAGAAATAGGTTTCCCTCTTGGAAGGTTCTATTTTTTTCCTTTCTATGAAATGACCTCTTGATTAAGGCATGATCCTTTTCCAAGGTATACATTGCATTTCCTCTTATCCCTTCCAATTCTATAAGTTCAACACACCTAGGTTCCATGGTCTTGAACTCAAAAAAATATAGCTCCTTCGGGAGCTCAGTATGGTGGCATCTCCAATGAGAAGGGCAACATTGGTTCTCTCTCGTAGACCCGGTTTGTAAGGTGAGCTACTTGTTAATCTCTTCAGCGTTATCTTGTCAACCCAAAAGGATGATTTGAGCTTCATATACCATGCCCTTTGATTTTCATCTAGAGTTCTCCTGATGATCTTCAAAAAATTCTTATTTGTGGATTCTACCTACCCGTTACCCCGACGGTAATAGTTTGAAGAGGTGCTCAAATAAATATAGTTCATAACAACCCATCCTGTGATATTTGAGCCCATAAATGCCAAAGTATTATATGATATAACAATGGTTGGGACTCCGAATCTTATCACTATTCCTTCATAGAAATCCATTATGCTTGATGTGTTCACCTCCTTGAGTGCTACCGCCTCGGTCCACTTAGTGAAATAATCTATTGTCATTAGAATCCATTTATGACCTTGGCTTGAATGTGGATTGATGATCCCGATGAAGTCCAATCCCCATTGCATGAAAGTTTATTCACTTGAGACAAGATGTAATGGAGGCATTGCTAGCTTCTCCTTTCCTGTGAAGAATACACACTTTTTACACCTCTTGACCCAAGTGTAGCAGTCACTAAATATTGTGGGCTAATAGTATCTGTTGAGAGTTATTACCTATGGGCCAAAATGACCTCAAGCCTCTCCATCATGAAAATTTTGTTTTTTTCAATCTGGTCTATTCCAACACACCTTAATAAGAATCCATTTATGTCCCTTTTGAACAATACACCATCAATAAGAATATATGGATTTTCCTGAAGTCTAAAATATCTCCTCTTGTCTTTACTCAACTCTAGAGGAGATAGACTTGTTTGAAGGAATCATACCATATCCTGAGTGTAACAAGGGGTTGGTTGGCTTAGCATGTTGGCCTTCCTACAACACCAAAACAACTTTTTCACCATGATTTGACTTAGCATGTTTGCTACAAGATAGTTATTCACACAATCCCTTCCCACGTATCAATTTAGTTACCTTTAACTCTATGTCATAATTCATTACCTAGGTGATCCAAAATACTTATTTTTCATTCAAATCCTTGTTCAAGAGGAAATCTTTGACCCCCGCGTGGGATACTAGCAGTTGAATTTTTTTATTTGAGACTAGATGCTTGAACTTTTTCAAACTCCTTATAATAGCAAGAACATGTTTTTCAACAAAATATTATCTTACCTCATAATCTTCTAGGCTTTGGATAAAGAAATAGATGGGTTTATCGGATCCCTCCTTATTCGGTTGCATCGAGAATGGTAGAAATAGTTTCCAAACTTTCGAAGGTGTAGAGCATGAAGTCCTTGGAGAAGTCCATATTTATGAGCATCGAGCTTGAGATATGGAATTATTGATGGCTTCAAAACTTACCTTGACCTCTTATTTCCACCTAAATGCCAGGTTCTTCTTTAGAATCATAGTTATTGGCTTGATGAGGGTGGCAAAATATGGCACAAATATTTGAACAAAGTTAATTCTCCCCAAGAATCTTTGGAGAGCCTTCTTGTGACTTGGTAGTGGAAATGCTCGAATGGCTTCTACCCTCTCTCGAATCAATTTTCAATCCCTTCTTAGACACGATGTGACATAGAAAATTTCCTTCATGAGCTAGGAATACATAATTTTTTGGATTTAAGGACACTCTATATCTCCTGCATCTTTGGAATAATTTCTTAAGATAGAAAAGGTGGTCTACTACATTTTTATAAAACATGGTGATGTCATCCAAGTACACAAGAACTATCTTGTTCAACAATCCTTTGAACACCACATCCATAGCCCTCTAAAATTTTGCTCTATCATTTGACAACCTGAATTATATTTTTCTATAAGCAGAAGTGTCCCATTTTGTAGTGAAGGAAGTTTTGAATTGGTCCACCTCTTTTACCATGACCTGATTGTAGCCCAAATATCCATCCAAGAGAGAGAGTATCTTCGAACTCGGCTATTACCTACAATATCAGTTCTATGGAGGGCGCGAGATAGTGATCTTTGAGAGATTCCCTATCTAGGTCCTAGAAGTCCACGCACAACCTAATTTCTCCATTCTTTTTCCTATCTGGTACAAGATTTGTAACCCAACTGGAATGCTTAATTAGGAATATGATGTTCACCTCAATGAGCTTGTTCAACTCCTTTTTCATTAGAGGTTCGATATGAGGGTTGAATGGTATTTGCTTCTGCCTAACAAACTTGGCCTTTTTTGTTTCACTAAATTTTTGTGTGATAAAAAATATAATGTATAAGGTCAAGGAGGAATACCTGTTATTATGTAGAAGGTAGGTTGAATGCATGCATTACTAATTTTATCCAAGCTACTTATGGAGAACTCCTTTTTGTCTAGGAAGGACTACCTATAGAAACAAAATAAGACCACCAAATGATATTAAATAGAAAGGGTCAGAGGACTACCTAGCAAGGCTAGATCGGGAAGCATGATGCTTCCTTGAATGGTTTTCAATCCTCTATTTAATACATTTTAATGAAATTAAATACAAGAAATGAAGGTCCTATTGCTAACACTTTGATTTAGGTATCTCAAAACATTATCAACAAAGTAAATTAAGAAAAGTATTCAAAATCTAAACTAATATAGCATGTGGCAAGGTATGTTTTAAGTTACGATAGGTCACGAGAGATTTTAGGTAAGGTCACAAAGGTATCTGGTAAGGTCTGGGTAGAATTTGGGTGATGTTGGAGGTATTTTGGTGAAGGTTAGTAGGATACAGAGACCAACGTTGGTCCGGTGACCACTTTGGTAAAGAGGGGAGATTGACGATGGTTAAGGTGACCGATGTCGGTAGGGAAATTTGGTGGTAATTAAATAAAAGTAGTTTTGGGACTTCTCTGTGATTGCATAGAGAATGAAGAGAGGATGGTTGGGCTCGTAATAATGCCAAGAAGACTCAAGAATGCATAAAGTTCAGGTATGGAGAACCAGAAGGTCATGGGTGGTTGGATGGGTAGATTGGTAAGAAGGTGGGGATAGAGGAATGCAAGAAGGAATAATATGTAATAACAAAATATAATGAACCTACACTTTAAGCAAGTACAAAATGATGAAAATCAAGTATACTTACTTACATTTATAGATCTGGTAGGTGAAGAAAGGAATTAGTTGACCCATGTAAATGTTTTTTGGTTAGTGTAGTGGAAATACTTCCCGAGAATGTTCCTGTGAAAATTCTAATTCCTTGGGATGAGCATATGGTGCTTTCTTGGTCCAGTGGTTGAGTATATTGCATCCTATGGATGCTGATAAGTCTCTGATTCATTCTTGAATACAATATAACTCTCCAAAATGAAAATGAATAACTTGGGTAAAGAGTTGTAAAAGGGTATATAAGGTAACCGATGACAATTAAGGTGACCGGTGTCGGTTGAGGGATAATTGGTGTTGGTTAAGCTAGAAATCCTAGGTTTACCAAAAATAGGTAGATCTTTACTATTTTGTCTATGATCTTGATTGATTCCACTTAGGAAGTGGAGTTCACATGAGAGAAGGTAGGAAGGTCATAGAAGAAGTCCAATTAGGTTTTTGGAAGAAGTCTCAATTAGTTAGGTTAAGTGGTGACTCAACACTAGGAGTGATGACTCAATGTTGAGAGTGATGACTTGGTCACTGTGAGTTAAATGCCCCTGGAATGGGTCCAGGGTGAGGTGTCTAGGTGATGTGTAAATTATATTAATTAAATTAATTAATAACTTGAGGATGAACATTAATTCAATTGGAAGTAATTAAATTAATACGAATGAGGGGAAAAGGGATCATGATTAGGTGAACACGTTACATTAATTGATTAAAGGGGATAAAGGGAGTGTGACCCAAATTTAGTGTCTACATTTGACCCTTTTTATCATGTAGCTTGTATTGATAAGAGACACCAAAAAAAAATAGAAATTTAGTGCTCTAGGTATGAGTGAAGGTTATTTTTCCCCAAGTGTAGGTGGAGGTGATCCCCCTCAAACCAAGAACTAATGAGATGTTAAACGGATTCGGTGAGTGGTTTGATAAATGGGTAAGTGATGAAAATGAGGGTAGGTGGGTTGTAGGTAAGGGTATGGTCATTTTGGGTAATGGGTAATGGTCATTTTGGGTAATGGGTAATGGTCATATTAGGTAATGGGTAATGGAAATAAAATTCCCACACAAGTATACATTGCGATACGATACAAGGTAAAAAAGCTTGTAAACTCTACATTGTCAAAAGGGTGATAGGTTTATCCAAATAAGGTTGAAGTGATTTAGGTATCCAAGGTATATGATATGGTCATGAAGCACAATGAGGTTAGGTGTAGGAACGGGTAATAGGTTTTGTTCCATGGCACTAAAGGTATGGTCGGGATAAACATCACATCATTAGGCAAGGTAAGGTCATTAGGCTAAAAACATGGGTAACAACATCACACGGGTAACAACATTGTAAATATATCGAGTATGTATGTTCAAGAACAAGTAAGGCCGAGGTATAGGTAAATAACATGTCCCTAAATGTAATTAAGGAAATGTACAGGTAGTGTAGGCTTATGGGTAGGGTGTAATAGGTATTGGTAAGGTTAAAAGTTGTTGGATCAATAATGGTTTTAGGAAAAATAGGCATGGGGTGGGTCAAATGGGTATGTCAGTGACCGATGTCGGTTATGGTGTAACCGACATTGGTTGGCTAGGACACCGTATGACCAATGTCGGTCATGTTGATTTAGGGATAAAAAGAAAAATCCTTGTTTTATAGATTCATTTTGACTTTTCCACTTTTATAAAATGACAGAGGAGAAGTTGAGGAGTGGAAAATGATAGTACAAGACAATGAGCTGAGTTGGTGAGCCATGTAGTAGGTGATTGGCATTCGATTGGCGGGTCCACGAGATCTATTTGATTTGTTTGGAGGTGAGGAGTTATTTTGGCATGGCAGAGGAAGGAGAGGGATTAGATGGACCACCTCCGTAGCATCCATACATGCCACTATGGAGACGGTGCCAATTAGAGGTACGATATGATACGAATCCCTCATTTGGTTAAAAATAGTATTGTTGAAATTGTTTTTGGTTAAAAATTTGGGTGGGATTTGAATTTTAAAATTATGGGTAAAAATGAAGGAAATGAGGGGTGGGAAGGTCAAATGTAGGTTAAATAGGGTTGGGAATGAAGCTAGGATAGGTTTGGGTGGGTTAGAGTAGGTTTGTAGGTCATTTTTTGATGAATTTTTTAGAATGGGGGATGGGTTTTGGTTATGATGCCACGACAAAGAATGATGAAGGTTAGGGTTTGGATGATGTCGGTCAACTTTGGCTAACATTGGTAAAGCTCTAAGTGACCGACACCAGTCAAATAGGACCGATGACGGTCAAAGAGACCGATGATGCTCAAAACAATTGATGTTAGTCACGATTAAGATAAAATAGATGAAAGAGGGGCTAGGTAGGAAATTAAAATAGGTGAGGAAGGGGTAGGTGAATATTTATGTAGAGGGAAGAGGGTAAAATGTGATTTTGGCAATGTGGGATAGGTAAGTCAGTGAAATGAACTAAGATAGTGGGTAAATGATGATAAGGGACAATAGGTTTGTAGGTGAATTAGGTAAAGGGGGTAGGTATGATTGATGTGGTTAGAAATTGGGTGGTGGGTAATAGGTGATTTGAGGTGGTTAAGTCTTGACAAGGTTGTGTTAGATGATGCAGGTGAGATATTAGCTGAGGATGTGGGACAAAGTACCACCCCTACTGGTACAAATGTGGCCTAGTGTGACCACAGAGGAGTGGGAGCACATGACCAAGGTTGGACTTAGTGTGATTTAATGATATAAGTGTATATCCCGGGATCATAGTTTGATGGTCGCTCTCATCGATAGATGGGATTCCGTGACCAATACCTTACCGACAGTGAGATGACCATCACTTTGGAGGATGTTTATAGGATCCTACGGCTTCTTATTGTGGGGGAGCCAATATATTCCATTTCGTCAGAGGCATCGGTGGAGCCGATAGTGGCTATATTTGGTGAGGCGATGGGTGAGCTGAGGTATCACAACGCGAGTCTCACTTATGGAGATATATATACAACCTATCCACTAGAGACTAGGCTATTGGTGTTGATGATGGGTAGTGGGATGTCTTTCATTTCTTGATTATGAGGGTGGTAGATTTCCATGAGAACTAATGGGGGTGATACAAGATATGATTGAGGAGTGGATACACTTTTCTTGGGCACCATATTTCCTATTTCATTGTATAGGGAGCTATGGGCCTATGGGAGATTGAGGAGATTTGGTATGTGTTATACTTATTTATTACACTGTTGGGCATACAAGCACATCATGTGTGTGCACCCTAGTTGGTTTTCCATGACATGATTGGTTCGGGGTGAATTTCTCAAATTTGGTTTCAAAAGATGTGTACTAGTCGTTAGATAGTTGAGGATGGTGAGGGACACCTATGATGTGTCATAGTATAGGAAGAGATTGGAGGGCCTTTCAGAAGTTGATATTATTTGGAGACCATATGTGGACTATCCATCCTATAGAGGCATGGTTGAGGAGTTAGAAGAGCTTTAACTACTAAGATGAATACAAGGGTGATGTGTCGGGAGTATGAGATTATACCTGTGGATAGGGTCGAGATGACGAGTTTGGATTATCATAGGATGTGCCCTCACCTTTCCCACAGTACCATAGAGATGATGTGGAGAGACCCATGTATCCACCACATTTGAGTGTTATGACTAGGCAAGAGGATCGGGTGGTAGATAGATGGATTAGCGGCGTGGATGATCAGCGATGGATACATGCAGGTGGTGGGTGGCACAACTATGAGGTTAGCCATATTTATCTACTTGTTATAGTGTAGAGGATACATTACAAGGTCGGGTGTGGCTGCCCTTCGGGGCATAGATTACAAGGTTATAGGGATATCTCATAGGATCAGAGGCATAGGTAGCCACTTTATAGGCTTAGGTGATGACCCTACGTGCCCAGTAACATAGGGATAGGTGCTGCACCGCATGGTGAGGATGGGGATGGAGCATATGTATCAACATTATAGGCACATGTGGTTGGTTTTTACAGGGGCTAGTTGGCCATGGAATAGGTATAATTTGTGGCCTTACAGGCCCAAGTTGTAGCATAGGTACATGTACCCCCACAAGCCCAGAGGATAGGGTCCCATATTATAGGAACCTATGTTTAGGCCGAGTCCCAAGGCACAGGAAAGAGGGAGTAGGCCTCAGACAGGGGCCAAGGCCATTATTAGTAGGTAAAGTAAAGTTCATAGGGTGCATTGAAACCCATGGCACCACCTGAGACTATGTCAATAATGAATTTTTATGGATGCCTTGAATGAGGCTCGCTACTATCAGGATCATCTAGCCACTACAAGGATTGATGTGCTCTCATATTTTGAGTACAAGCCTAGCAGGTAGCCAAAGTGAGCAAATGAGATCAAGGACTCAAAGTTCTAGTAGTATAGGGGTTGTCAACCCCAGAGACAAGGCCATGGTGAGGTTAGAAGTGCTCGAGAGACTAGGCCCGATAGAGGGCCGGGAGGAGAGAGATAGGTGAGACCGGACAGGGAGGGTATCAGGTGGGGTGATGATTGATATCTAGATGTGATATTTTGATTTTTGATATATATATTAGCTTTGTGTGTCGAAGACCTAAGAGTTTACATGATATTTTTGAGATATTGATATTTATTGTATATTTGTGTATATATGTATTGATACAGAGCTCTCCCATTTATATAGTTGATGATGTTTATTGGATGGAGAATGTTTTTGGCTTTAATTTCCATTGTTATTGTTTATTGATGGAAACTAGGTGAATTAAGCATGATTGAGTCGAGGTCATGTAGGCATGGTTGAGTTTAGGTTACTAAGGCATGATGGAGTTAGGTATATGCATGGTAGAGTCAAGTAATTTAGGCATGGTGGAGTCTATGTGATTTAGGCATGGTGGAGTCTAGGTGATTTAGGCATGGTGGAGTCTAGGTGATTTAGGTATGGTCGAGTTTAGGTGAGTTATGCATGATTTGGTCATTTTTTGGGTTTGATTTAATTTCCAAGTTATTGGTAGTATGGAAAACAAATAAATAAATAAATGATGATGTATATGTATGTTGTGGTGTAAATTTCCAAATATTTACTATTAGGGAAATGTGAAATGTTTTATATATGATGTGAGAAAAATGGTAGGTATTTTTTTATGATTGTTTTAATTTTCCATTTTTTGTGTAAAATGGGAAACTCACTAAGGTAGAATGTGAAAAGGGGGAAAATTGGTTAGGGGAAAGAGTGGCTGAGCTAACCTCCAAGGCCCTCATGCCCTTGGATTTCTTCCTACATAGCCCCCAAGGAAAGGGCCCTTAGGTCAATGTAGTTCTCCCATAAGATAGGGAAGAATATGATGAGGTAGAGAAATGGGTTGGTTAGTTTTAGGCATGATTGAGTCTAGGTCATTTAGGCATGTTTGAGTTTAGGTAATTTAGGCAAGGTTGAGTTTAGGTCATTTAGGCATGGTGAATGGGTGATTTTGGCGAAAGAGGAATTCTTCAATGTAGGTGTCGAAGTTTTTGTCATATGAAGGAGGATCAATAAGTAATAAAAGAGGTGAACGGTAAGAGGAGATAAAATTTTTCCTAATTTGTAAGAACCATGATGATTCTATCATACAAAATATGGGCTTATGAACTTAAGGCCCTAAATGTGTTGCACGATTGAAAGCTCTAAGGGTGAAGAAGGTCACATGATCATGAAATGTCACATTTATGGCACATCCCTTGATTAGGTAGAAGGTTAGAAAGGCATGGTGGTGAGGTGAACAAATTTGGTTTTAGCGTTACCTAGTGTGAGACAGCATGCCTCTTTAGCAAGAGACCCAAGATCATAATAGGAAAGTCCATGATGAAAAAGTCATCTTTTTCTTTATAGACTGGTCGATGTGGGATGAAAAAAATTTCTCCTTGAGATCTTCATGAAGCTGATTGATTTAGGAAGATTTATAATATTTCTATTTTATTTTTGTAATAATAGTCTTCTTTTATTGATAGACTATGTACACTATGGATACCTTTGTATAAGTCTGTCCTTGAGGAGTAGTCTTTTTATAAGTAAGATAGAAAGATGAGATGTCCTTTTTGAGGGAGTCATCTTTTTGCCAGAAGTTTGACTCAAGGAGTTTTTAATTTGAAAGTCCCATATATTTCTTTTTGAATTATTTTTTTGGACATTTAGGTCATGGACAAGACTATAGAGAAGGATAGGATTATTTTATGAAGACAAAACCATAACACACAAGGGTTAGCTTATGAAAGAGAGGTTTTAAGTAAAAAATGACCATGGGATTTCATCTTGAAAATGACAAAAATATCCATGAGAATCATGCCATGAGTAGATCCATGATGCTCATATTTAAGATAATGCTGAAATTTGACAGTAATCACATGATTATAGTTTAGTCGTTTATCCTTAAAAATAGGTAAATGGAAGGTGAATGGTGCTCAAGGGACAAGCATTTTAATAGAAAAAGGTGATATAGGACTTGATTTACAATATAATGGTTGAAGATCCAAGACATTGAGGGGATCAAGTTTGGGTTTACCTTCGATTTAAGACAAACGATAAGCACTTGATCCCTATGTATGAGTAATGATATAGGGTCCAAGCCAATTAGGAGAAATTTTTCCATGTTTACTTTTCTCCTCTTTTTTTACATGTTGATTTTCCTTCAAGACGAGTTCACTAACCTAGAAGGTTTGTTCTTGGACAGGTTTATCATAGGCACATTTGATACATTTTCGATAGATTTGGAGGTGATCGAGATCATTAAGAAGACGTTCGTCTAATAACTCGAGTTGTGCCAAACAATCCTAGTGAAAATCATTATCGCTAATCATGTCTTTAAGTGAGATACAAAGAGATGGAATTTGGACTTTTGAGAGGAAGGAAAACCTTTGTACCATAGACCAATGAGAAATACGTGGCAAAAGTTGAGGTATTAGTACTAGTATGATAAGCCCATAAGGTAAAAGGAATGTGCGTGTGCCAATCCTTTCCAGTATCATCAACCACTTTCATAAGAATTTTGTTTAAGGTTTTTTGGTTGATTCCTCTTGGACATTTGTTTAGGGATAATAAGGTGAAGAAAAATTGATTTGAATGCCGAAGGCATCATAGATTCCGTAGGGTTTTATTTTTGAATTATTTTCCATTATCAGTGATGAGGTGGTGAGGGACACCAAAGTGACAAATGATGTGATGGTTTATGAATTCACATATTTTATCAACTTTTTAGAAATGAGAGGCATGGTTTCCACCCATTTAGTGTATTATTTGGTAGTGGTAATAATCCATTGATGACATTAGGAAGAATGAGGATTGATCTCTCTCGATAAGATGCAAACCCCATTGAGAGAAAGGCCAAAGGTATAGTCAAACCTATAAGGCGTGACTAGAGGGGTATGGTGAAGATTAGCATGTTGTTGAAACTTCACATAACACTTGACATAGTCACAAAAATCATAGTTTAGGGTTGGCCAGTAATATCCCTGGTGAAGAATGTGTTTAGCGACAGCTAAACCACCTGAACTGACCTCCACAAATTTCATCATGAGCTTCCTTGATGGTGTATGGGATTTCAAAAATTAAAGGCATCATCAGAGGATACCATCAAAGACTTATTTATAGAGAAAACCACCCATGATAACATAGTGAGAGACACTTTTAAGGAAGGCTCATTATCTATTATGAGTAAGATCTTGAGGAAAAATAGAAAGAGAAAGGTAGTCAAGAAACTACCTATACCAAAGGTCATGTGGGTAAGTTTCAATGGTTCTGAAAAGGTTGATGTATCTAAATAGATAAGAAGGTTATTCCAACCTTTGTATGGTGACAAATATTTTCAATTCGAAGGGTTAAGAAGGGATTTGAAAAGCCGACAAGCCATAGTATTTTTGAATTTATTAGTGGAATGCGGGGTGGTTTGAAGTTCATAACGGTCAAAGGTAATAAAAAGTATGTTAACATGATTCTTATACTTTTGAAGTATATCGATACGAAATTTGTATATACAATTAACTTGGTTTACAACCAGTTGGGAATCACCAAAGATATTAATTGATTTAACATCTAAGGTGATGGTGGTTTGAAGACCTAATATGAGTGCTTCATATTCGGCGATATTGTTAGTACAATCAAAATATAGTTTGAAAGATAATGGCATAGGCTCACCATCAAGAGGAATGAGGATAACTTTGACACCACCCCGTCATTGACATTTGGAACCATTGAAGAATAAGGTCATCTAGTAAATGGTATCGTCTAAAGAGAGGGTATCGATGAATTCATCCAGGAAATTGAAGTTAGAGGATTGATTTTCGGAGAGAGGTGCATCTGCAATTTAGTCAGAGATGGTTTGTCCTTTGACATATTTTTTATGGATGAATTCAAGATCTAGGTCTACAAGAATCATGATCCAATGTAAAACACATTGATGTTGGTAGGGATTAATGTACATGTAATGTAAGGGGCCAGTATTGGTGAAAACAAAGGTTTTTTTGTTGAGTAGGTGATGGAAAATTTTAGTGGCGACAAAAACTAAGGCTAAGCATATTTTTTCGGTGTGAGTATATCTAGTTTCGTAGTCCAAAAGTGTATAACTTATATAATAAATTTCTTTCTACCCATGTTTATCATCATGATGAGCAAGCATGACACCTAGGTAATGATTAGTAATAGAAATATAAAGGTAAAATGGTTGGTCATCCTTAGGGGGAATGAGCATAGGTTGTTGGAGGAGGTATTGTTTTAAGGTGTAAAAATATTTGTGGCATTCATCATCCCATTTGAAGAAGACACCCTTTTTGAGGAGATGATGAAATGGATGTTAGAGGTCAGAAAGCTATGAAATAACGTGACGAATAGATTGCAACTTTCCTTGCAAAATACAAAGTTGGTGAAGGCTAGTGGGTGGAGGAATTTTGAGAATAGTCTTAATTTTCGTGGGATAAACTTCAATGCCACGCAAAGAAATAATAAAACCAAGGATCTTTCTGGAGAGAACAATGAAGAAAAACTTCTTAGGTTGAAGGTGAACACAATACTTAATGAGATGGCTGAAGATAAGCTTCAAGAATGTGAGGTGTTCGCCCGATGTTTTGATTTGGCAAGAACATTGTCAACGTAATCTACCAATATGCGATGCATAATATCATGAAAGATATAATTCATATCCCACCGATATGTAGCACCAAGTGTTTTTAAGGCCAAACGGCATGACACAATATTAGAAGGTCCGCAAGGAGTGATGAAGGTGGTTTTGTGTTGATATTTTGGGACAAGTAATATTTTGTTATAACTCGAGAAACCTTCCATGAGTGATAGCATCTCATGGATGGTAGTGAGATCAACTAGTTGTTCAATACTAGGTAAAGGAAAGGCATATTTGGTGAAAGATAAGTTAAGGTCATGGAAATCCATGTAAATATAGAGTCCCACTATCACTTTTGTGACAGAACAATGTTAGAGATCCATTAGGGATAGTAAATGGCTAGAATGAAGGAAAATAAAAGGAGGTGTTGGATTTCTTTGATAATAAGGGAAATACATGGATGCATTTTCCATAGTTTTTGTTTCAAGGGTTTAGCTTCGGGAATAGCTATGATATTATGGACCACAATGTTTTGGTCAATACCGGGCATATCAAAGATAGGATCAAGCAAAAGTGTTGCTATGATCCTAGATGAAAGAAGTAAAATATTCCTATTCAAGTAGCATCTAAAGATTGGCCTATTTTTGGAATGTGCGGGTCATCCTAAGTGTGAATATTGATTTTGATGGTTGATTAATTTAACATGGTTTGTGTCTCAGAAGGTAAAAAATAGTGAATATAAAAATCTTCCGCACCAAGGTAGGTGAGAATAGACTCATCGTCTTGACATTGAACGATGATAATAGAAGGTGTATTGTAGTCATTTTTAAACCCACCAAGAATAAGGGAAGCACATGCACGTCACCCTATCACCTAGTGGGAATTGGGTGCTCATGAGGTACGTGCAAGTGCCGAGTCTCTCTTTATGTGAGTTAAGTGGAAAATCATCATCTATGATCAGAACTTAAAAAGAGTGAGTGGACATGAGACATACATTCATCATAGAGCTCAGAATGACTTCTAGATCAATACAGTCATTCTAGGAAAAAGATACTTAACAATTTGTAGAACTGAACTAAAAGGAAATGTATAGGAGTTTTTTTCATTCTTATAACACATATGAAATAGAACTACAGAGATATATGTAGAAACCAGAATCTATTATATTTATATTCCATCATATCCAACAACCTCATCACATGCATTAGATCCATTACTGAGAATATCACAAGATGGAAAACTAAAGTCATACATCATAAGCTGGATTAGAGTCCTAAAAATGAAAGGAAAATTTCATACCCAAACCGTTCGATATATCCTTACCCTATAGGTCATCTACCCAACCCAATAGATTTCCTCGCATCATTTCTACATATCTCCGCTCTCTATTGATCTATATATCAATTCCTCTGCAGGAGCTTGTATTTATAGGCCTCTTGAATTGCCAACCCACCTTTTTGAGGCTTCAGATCCATTGCCAAGTGTCAAAATGTGGTCCTCCATGGGAGCATGCTCCTCCAAGCTTGAGCTCTCCACTCCTTGCCATGATGGTATTTTAGAAGCTTCCATCACATGGCATATTCCTTTATAGGACAACCTGTCACCAAGTTGACACCTTATCCACACCATATGCATAGTCGGGTCATGCTTTTCACGTGTCCTACCTGATATGCCAAATATGGCTAAGTCCTGAAATCCTTCTTTGCCTTGCGCACACACACTACTTGTTTTATTAAACCCTCTTAAAACCCTATCATGTGTGCTTTCTCCTTGTGCACCCTTCTTTAACAAGGCCTTGTGCACCCACTCACCTTATTGTTCTTAGCTAAAAAATCAGGGTCCAAACATCACCCCACACTACACTGTTCTCCACTCATGGGAACATGTCTTCAATGAATAAATAATTACAATAGATTCTAGAAGAAATAATGATTTGGAAAAGAATAAGGGAAATAATAATTGGGAAATATGAAAGAATGGGGAAGTGTTGTTACTACTATAACAAGAGAGGAAAATCTTTCTTCAATTTAGCCTCCAACTTATTCTAGGCATCAACTTCATTTTGTGCTCTTTGGTAGAGGTCATCGACTAGGGTGCTTACCTCATCAAAATCTAGTCCATCTTGTTGAGTATTCATTGCCTCAACCACCCCTTCCAGTTTCTTTCCCACATCCCCAAGTGCATACACACCCCTTGTGATTTGTGGGCACAACCATTTCAGCCGGTTCCTAACTAAATCTCATAGGACTTCAATGGCTTTGGAATTCTTCTCAAACTCGACTAAGATCCTATCACGCTCCAATTTTTCCATTTTTTCTTCTCTTGGAATTATTTGAGATCTACCTCATGAGTGGCAAAAAGAATGCTTGCCACTCTATCCATGTCTCTGTATAGTTGTCATACGTGACATCAACATCTTTTGTAGAAATTTTTACATCGTAAAGGAAATTTTTGTACTTGTCAATGATTGCTAAAACCTTCAATTTGTCTTCCCTTTCCAAGCATGCTGATACTTCTTCCACAAACTCTAAGGCCAGTGGCTACCTCTCCATGGTGAGGATACATGTTAAGTATTCTAGGAAATCCAGGGAGGATCCATATTTTTACGGGTGGTGTTGGGTCCGGATGCTTTAAAACAATGGCATCAGTGATGGATTCAACCTTCTTGTATACCTCGTGCACCCTTGCCTTCTCTTCCCTTATTTCATGCTTTAGCTATGCACTGATTAGTTCCTCCCACTTTAAGTCCTTGGTCCTTTCTTCGAGATCTTCTTCCTTCTTCTCCATCTCTTCCTCTAGGAATTTTACCCTGTCGTTCCTCCCGAATAACCTAGCTTCTAGTTCAATTGAGACCTTGTTCAGCGCATTGCAGACTTGTTCATCTGAAATATTTTGAGCGCTTACCAAGGGGTTATCTCCTTTTGACTGTAGCACATTCATTATTTCTCCTTGTCTTACTTCAAACTCGGATTGTTGATGTGGGACTCAAATTCCCATGAAATCATTTTCCGTGTCCATGGGTATGCACCTTCCACATCAAATGATGTCATGTCTAGGAGCTACTCTGTTGGAACATAGTGCCTTGGAAACGCACGTGCAACACCTTGTTTGGATCATCAACGTAACCCATCCTTGGTCTCTAGATCTCCGTGTGCCTTCCTCCTATTTGTGTTCCCTTAGAACATTTACCGTTAGACTAGGGCCTCTTATAACACCATGATATTTTCCGACACTTTCTTCTTTATCTTCACTCATAACTATTTTAGTGCTACGATACAACTCTTATTCTACCAAGACTTTAATGATTTTCGCCACTTCTTTTTGCTCCTCGTTTACTCCGCTCCTGCGTGGGGCTTGGAGTCTGATTTTTCATACTCACTTCTTCGCTTCCTCCCTTATCTTGGGCATCTTCCTCCTCCTAGCTACCCTTCCACTATACGGAGAGAAACTCGTTTCCTCTTCTCCGCCCTCTTCCTCTAAATCATGCACATCAAACACTGGTGGTTCCTGGGCTCCTTTAGGTTCATCTTCTTCATCATCATCCCTTTCTCCTCTGTAGGCCTCCAAGCTCTCCATGTCCTCCGAATCAATCTCCTCCCACCTTTTGTTTCTTCGTAGAATCGTGGATTTTAGTATAGGTGATTCGGCTCTTTCTTCTTCCTCCTCCGGTGAACTCTCATTTGTGATAGGCTTTTCTTGTTTTTGCACCTTTTTCTAACTAGAGACTTCTTCCTGTGAGTGTAAATGCTTGTCCTAGCACTTTTTTCTAGTGCGCCCACTATTGGCGTAATCTGGAAACTTGGTGCCTCTTTCCCTTGCACCTTTTCTTTTCCTTTCTTTATTGGTGTGGGCTTCCTTCTTCCCATGGGGTCTTCTGGGATGGAGATATCACATTCTAGGTACGTTCCCTTCTCAAACTTTGGCCTTATTCACAAATATACACATGTCACAGTCCTTATTACAATTAGAAAACTCAAAGTTTTTATCATCTGGACCTCGTGGGAGACATACCTCTCCACATATGTGCACTTCTTGGGGTAAATGAGTTGTCACGCGCAGCTCTCACGTGGTCTTGATCCACCTCACTAAGGTCAAACCTTAGTCTTTTTGCCTCTATAAACCAGTTTACCCCTGCTTGGAAATATAAGGCTGTGAAAGAAAATGGGAGTTTACACCATGGGCTCATGGTTTCATCCACCATTTTGAATCCCAATGTATAAGTGTTGGTACACTACAAATTCAGCTTTTCCCTCTATAAGTGCAAGAAATTTCTCTAGGATCCTCCACTCTACCCCGAACACATCCCTTAAGCACTTATCCCATTTCTCAATACACACTTTGGGAAATTCTATCATGTTATCGCAAGTGTACTGTGTAACATCCACAATTTATACCTTAGAACAAGTAAAAAAATTTTTTTTTTTTTTTGATAATTGCATCCTGGTTCTAAATACATAATTTAGAACTCACAATCAAATAACCATTCATATAACAGACAACCATATGCAGCTGTAATGACTCGGAGTACTTCCGATCTATTCATTCCATGACTCGGTAATCTACCGATCTATTCATTCCATGACTCGGTAATCTACCGATCTATTCATGAGTAATAAGAGTTGGTGTTTTTATTTAACACTTTACTCTTGCGGTTCTCTTCCCTACTCTGGGATTCAGAATGCTCTATCCAAGGAACCTAACTGAATAAATGTTACCATTATTCATCGGCATCTCATCCCTTAGACTAGGTGAATTAGGACAACGCAATCAGCAGCTTGCGATACTTTGGCCAAAGATTTGAAACATACTGTTTATGTCTCGTATTCCTTAACGGCATACTCGTCAATCAATCGGAATACGCCCTTCACCCCATTCTTATGTTATATAGAATGTCCTACACTGACTACTGTCAGTCCTTCCTTTCACAACTGAATCACTCGGAGGCAGATTAACAAGGTGATAATGTTATATGGATGCCCACGAGGATTAGGGATATGGTGACATACTGGTTCAACCTTGCAGTTCAACCAGTGTGTCATGATACCCCGAATCTCCTAGGCAGCCTTATAACATGACCACGTTCTTAATCGGACCCTGAGTAACTCGTGCGAGATCAAAGTGTAAATCTTAGCGATCAATGCAAAGGGTGTCGCCATAAGTCACCTGCATTGTTGTAACTTCGAGAAGATCCTAATCTTCTCGGAGGTACAACCCTGCAGTTGACTTGTGTCGTCAACCTTTAAATCCGCCTCGAAAAGATCTACTTAATCACATGCGTTACGCACTTGAGTTTAAATTACTTTAAAGACTTTTCCCTAAGGTTAGCCTTTCCCGATCCCTGGATTCTTCGTCTTAAGACGACCTTCCTCTATAAAACCCATTACATGGTGGAGTTATTAAGGTCAAGATCTCATCAAGGAGTCATTAGAATATACATGATTCTAAAACAACAGAATTGGACAATATCTCATAGCCTTTACTTGAGATTGCCATCTGAACCCCATTAGATTTACATCAGTTCTCCTAACTGAATTTATATCATACTTATTAGTATAAAGATATAAATGATTAAGAATCCAAATTAATATTGTCCTGTCATACTCAGGACTAGGGATTAGTAATTTAATTCGGCTTGTTTAGCGTTCTGCTTAGGTTCATTTTTAACCTATCTTTTAGAAAGACAATTGTTTAAATTCAATATTGCTTTCACTAGAACAATTAGATCTGCTAAACACTCATATGAATTCAATCACATTTTCTTGTAAGCTTTCATTGTCAATCACAAAAGCATCCAAATTACACAAAGATAACATTGCCACTCTGGTATATAAACCGAAGAAGGTCAACTATCAAAATAAGAATACAACACAAGTATCAAATACTTATTTCCATTCCTTCCAGAACTATACAATTACATTTTATGCAAACAACATACTTGATACAATGCTTAACGGAAAAGAAACATCTTTCCACATATAGTACATTTATAAAATCAAGCTGTAATTCAATATAAAACAATTAAATAATCTGATCATCCTGTCAGATCTGCATTGCTTTTACCACTTACGGCAACCATCTGCAAAAATAGTCAACATGAGTCAGTTCGATGAACTGAGCATGATAAGCACTAACTGTTAAAACAATTGCAATCCGTCAATTGTTTTCATTAAACACCCTGTTTAAATGAGATCAATTATCCAAACAAGTAAACATATTCAAAATATGCCTTTATAATACAAAATTGACTACAAACGTGTAACTCTATCAACGTTACAGAATAGTCCTAAACACTTCTCAAATATTTCATCAAATATTAAGAATCAAGAACGAAAGTATCCAAACAATTATCTTGAATCCAAGATCAGCAACATTGGACAGATCGTTACTTTCATCAGAAAAGGAAATATCATAGCAAATCATGATTTCCTCCAACAAGATACAAGAACAATTCCAACTGTTAGACAGATACCAACAAGTATTACAATAATAGAAGAGAAAGAACCAAATCATTCATACTTCCCTCCACACAAGTTCACTACTGTACCGTCTACACATATGAAATACATTCATCCAGTATGTATACGAACAAGTCGTCAAACCACAAGAAGAATCACTGTCATAATAAAATCGAACACAACAAGGCTTTTCGACCCAAGTTCGAAATCAAAGAACCTCTAGTATTGCGGTCAACAATAGACTACATTGCATTAGGCTATTGGATGTTTCCCTAAGACTAAGCCAAGACAATCACACAAAATTTCCGAACATGCTCAGTCTCAATCAGACAGGAGTAAACGGAAAAGAATATAACCAATCTATTCTCACCTTGGCGCATTCAAGTCTAAAGTATGGTATTCGCGACTCATTTCAACAGAGCCAGAACACGAGATAATTATCCATACTCAAGGAACTCAAACAAAGTGACAAACGACAGTGTCCAAATATCAGGTTCAATAAGAGACAGAAATACAGGTTACCTTATAAGAATTCAAATGATTCCAAACAGTAGTAACAAGACAAATAATTGCATACGATTCCATCTGAGCTCATCAACGGAGCATAATAAAAATCAGGCAAGCAAATTTAATTACTGATTTCAAAACAAGGAATCCGACTGAACCCTTGCCAATCTTTTACACAAATTTGCACAGACTGAAGACGTAAAAATATACCAAAAGAATCTGTACCACAAAATCTTTGCGACACGATGGTATTCTTACGAATAACAGAGATCAAAATACATATTATTCCCTTAAGTCGCTGGAACAACAATTTCCAATATTCATCTATATTCAACCATGAACAGTGATTCAAACACATAAATCATTCAATCGACTCTGAGTCATTGATTAAAACGAATATGAATCTATATTTTACATTGCATACTGTTAACGGGTTATTATCCATAACCACGGAACCCAACAACAGTATAAGATAAAAATAGTTAAAGAATCAATCTAAGCCATTTAAGGTAAGCATTCAACAAAAATCAAGTGTAAGCAAATCAAATACCGAATTTTCATAACAAGGGATTCAACTGAGCCTCGTCCAAATTCCCGAACAAGCTTACACACAAGGAACGTAAATGCATACCCAGGAAGTCGAGTACTAAATTCCATTACAAATAACAGAGGTCGTATGACCTGTTACTTCTACAAGATTCCAACGGAATTCAAGTTAACAAAACTCAAGGAGGTATCTA
Source organism: Taxus wallichiana var. yunnanensis (assembly GCA_018340775.1). Taxonomy (NCBI): domain Eukaryota; kingdom Viridiplantae; phylum Streptophyta; class Pinopsida; order Cupressales; family Taxaceae; genus Taxus; species Taxus wallichiana. Next base: position 113,178,088 of record CM031243.1, read on the forward strand.
TATCCTCAACAGTGGATCATAGTATACGATTTGTTCAGAGGACTCCACAGAGTCGTTCTAATATAATACACATATCCAACATGCAAATATAAATATGTATAGCTTCCTCAGTGATCCATTTATACAAATCATTCACTAAACTCTTGAGTCGTTCCAATACATAATATACATACATCCATAATGCATACTGTAACGGTTAAATCTCGTTACCCCAATGAAAAAGGAAAACAATTCCAAAGAGTTGCAATAAGATACTGTCACACCGAAAGATGTTTATACTCAAACAACCTTCAAGACAAAATGAAACCCAATGTATCAATAACTACCATCATCAAAACCCACGACAGAGCTTACAAAGATTTCATAACACTGAACAATCAAACAGTTCCATCAATATTTCTTCCGACTGTTTCCAAAACAAGAATCGACGACCAAAAATCGACAGACATAACAATGGCCTATACCCATCACAGGAACGATTCATGGGCTCACGCCGAACAGGCCGAGCATTCATACATTTCACATGTTTCGCATAATTAAGCCAGAATGCAAACACAAGGAAATAATGCCACAGTTCGAATTTAATAAACACCCATCAAAGGATAAAAGAAAATTCGAACCAGAAGAGATACAGTGCCAAAAACACACAAAGACATCCATAGAAAAACATCAAATTCCATAAATCATTTGAACAGAGTTGTTCTAATGAAATCACTTGAAAGACAACAAGATTTTTAAAGGTTAGGGCCTAACATGCCTGGATTTTTGCTCAAATTTCCGAAGCAGACCACTGGAAGAGCTCAGACTTCCTTTTCCTTTTCCAAGTTAGAGCGACCAACAAAATTTTGCTTTCTCCATGGCATATATATTCTCCTTGCCAGAGAAGAGAGCTAGATACCCTCATACTCGCCATGCAACTCCAAGAAGACTGGTGCGAAGAACCAGTGAACAGGCAGAAGGAAAACCTGAAATTCGCGACAAGCCAAACAAACCAACAAACTTCCTGTTTGCATGCCTTCTCGCGAGTTCCGAGCTCGACTACCGAGCACATTGAATGCAATTACACCAACTTTCCCGCTCAAACTCCACTTCCACCGACCGCCAAAATTGGCGACAGTCAAATGAAATCTCAAGTTCATTTTTAGTTTTGGCGACCTGCCACGTCGGCACAAGTTAGCCGTTCCCAAAACCTCCACCAAGACCTGTCCTTCATCCTTATCCCATGCATTTAATAACATAGAAAACGCCGCCCATGGTTCGCACCCCTCAATAGGCCCCTTTACATTCTTGCTCATAGTTAGGTTAGTATCTTAGGTTAGAATTTAGGATAATACTCATTCTAACCATATTACACATAGATACTAACTTAGGACATTAACACATAGCCTAGGTCTAGGTTAGATTAACACTAATCTAACCCCTAGGTTAGGTTTAGTCTTAGGTTACTAATCATTTAATAATTCCAGTTAGGTCTGCATTCTGTACACTCAGAAAAAGACCTACATCATACCTTCTTGAACAGGGTTAGCTCCTGTTCTGCCTTAGGCTGCAGAATCGTATGTAAACGAATTATTACCTGGTCCACGATCGAGACCTTCCAGATATACTTCCATATCGGGAACCAATTCATTTCACTTGATCAGCCTGAGTCATACTCCTGACTAGCTTATTAAATGCTTCTAGACCTTGCAACCTGTTCAAGGTCTGTGATTTTAATTCATCATGAACAAACTTAAAGCATTACTTGGATCAATTCCACTGATCCAAGACTAGATCTTATAGATGGATAACTCTATAATTCATTCCGAGATCAGATTAAACTCGGATACAAAATGAAATAAATAAAAGAGTCTAATCATATTCTGACTCAGTCAAGATCTGCAATCTGCAAAGAAATTACAGTACATATCAAGCATGATTTCTAAATCGAGGAACACATCCTTTTACAAGAAATCACATATCAACACTTGTATGCTCAGGAGAAAGTAACAACAGTTCAGGGTGTTACACTCTGCAAATCTCTTTGCGGGTGATGGATCCTCCACTGGGTACTCCCAAATAGCCTTGTCCAACCCATCGGGCACTCGATCTCTGAAAACATGATGGTCAAGAGGACATTTCCAAAGAGTATCTTGTCACCTTCCTGTGTGTTGTTGATAATCTCATCCGTGATGTATATGGACAAGTTATAGATGGCACCTTCTGATATCCTTCTGCAAACATTTAACCAAGACTTGTTCACTTGCGTCCACCTCTCTTGGTCATTTAACTTGGTCACCAGTGCATATCCATTTTCATCACTGGGTCTATGATGTCTATGATATCAAAGTACCATGACCCCTTCTTATAAGCATATGTGGTCACTATTTCTTTGATGGCTTCCTTGTCGCTCAAGTCATCATCTATACTTTCTCCTTCATAGATGAGGCCTGTGAATTTTGAAATCAGTTGAGGAGTTATGCGCATCTTGTCCCTGTAAAGTAAAAGTGGTCCTCATGTATGCGTGACATTAACCATTGATAGAGGCACTCAAGTTTTCCAAAATAAGGCAACTCATAGAGTTGCAATAATCCCACCTTCTCCAACTTCACTTTTACCTCGTTGCTATAAATAGGCAAACCCTCTGGTGTCCTTTTTTTTGGGCACACCAACTCTAATGCCATTTCATTTTCTATCGTGTTTGTGCAATGGTTGTAATCACTTACAACCATTTTCCTTAAATGGGACTCCCATTCCATCCCGAGAAAAACCCCATCTGGGTACTACATTTTAGCGTACCATTCTTCATTTGTACTTGCAGGGTTTCTAGTTATTTTCCCTTGCCTTTGGGCTTCTTAGGTGATATAGTTGGTTTCTTAGGTGCCATGGTTTAGGTTATCTTAGCACTTCAACTTCTCTTACTTGCTCTACTTTTCTACCTCCTCTAGTCCCAGATCTCAAACTTGTGAAGAAACCCTTTTCATCCCGTGCCCTAGTTGCCAAACCCTAACTGGAATATCCTCTTTCACAAGATGATGCTTCTCCACAACTCTTTTTCTCTACACCCATGAAATTCTTTCCTTCTAGTTTGTAGATCAAATCTAGTCACTCATGGTTAAATTTCTCAAATTTTTCTTCACACAGATCAACTCTAGAAACCCTAGTTCACAAGAGCTCTTCTTTCTTTGTATTCACAAATGTTGATAATGAAGTGCTCGACCTTCTATTTATAGTTTTTCCCACTTTTTAGCATTAAATGATACTTCACCTACCACCATACTTCAACACTTATTGCATATTTCTAGCACCCTTACTCATGTGCTCATCTTTGCATGCAGATAATCCTACAACCTTCTAACGCGTAAACAATCTATCTAACAGAAGGCTCTTACGTGCGTGTTACCGAGCTTTGAAGGTACTTCTTCCATCCTCATGATTTTTTCTCTCACCTACCTCATGTTGTTTTTGCGCTTCTTTCTCCCTTGTACGTGGAACCAAAATGTAGCCTTATCCTGATACCAACCATCCTCGTTCACCTTTTCTCCTATGCACTTTCTTCCATAGGGCCATTCAACTAGGATTTCCAACGCAATCCTTCCTGGCACTTCACACTTTACACTTTCCTTCACATTATTCCACCCCACACTAAAATGATGCGCGGTCCTCTGTGCATTCACAACCTTCAAAAATTAAAGAGGTTACCAGTGCCCAAGGCACAAAACAAAACAACAATGAGAAAGGGAAACACAAGAAAATAAAATCACTAAAGGAAATTCTAAACTATCTAGCAATACTACCTTATTACAAACACCAAGAAGACTTATTTATAGTAGGGCTTCACCTACTCCCATTAAAGTGTCCTAGCAATCTCGTCCCATCTAGCACTTGTAACTGGCATGCACCTAAATCAAGGATGTATGAGATGATGTAGGGACCCAACCAATGGACTTTTAACTTCCTAAGATGGCGCAGAAACTTGGAATCATATAGTAGCACCATTTACCCAACCTCAAACTTTTTTCTTAATGTGACGATCATGCCATGCCTTTTGTTTTTCTTTTTTAGTCTTCTAGCTCCACCTGGCGAGTGATCATCTTTCATCCAATTGCATTAACTTATCAATTCTTTCTTCTAGCGCTTGTTCATCGACCACACCTCCTGCGTGCATTATACGTAGCGATGGTAACATGAATTCAAATGGTAGGACAGCCTCCATGCCAAACACCAATTGGAATAGTGTGGCCTCATTTAAACTCTTTTAGCTTTTCGGATATGTCCATAGAATCTGTTGATACTTTGTCATCCCAATCCCGCCTACCAACATCACAAATTTTGGTGAGGGTATGACTTAGTATCTTCTTAAATGCCTTTGAGGTTCCATTTGCTTGTGGATGGTAAGGGGTATTCTTATGATGAGCTACCATGAATTTCACTAATAGAATCCTTACTTGTCTCATTTAAGAAATGTATACCCATGCCACTAGTCAAACTTAAAGGGCATCCATACCTTGTAATAATGTTTTCCCATATGAACCTTGATGCAATAGCTACTTCGTACAATCTTTAGTAGGTGTTGCTTCGCCCACCTTATTAAGTAATCTATACAAGTGATTATATAGCTTGACCCATCCTACACGCGCCTGGGTGCAATAGGGCCTACAAATTCTATAGCCCACTTTTCGAAGGGCTCGATGTTGGGAATAGGGTGGAGGGGCATTTCATCTCTTCACCCTATTTTACATATGCAATGATAATGGTCACATTCCTTGCAATATTCCTTGTAGTCTTGATATAGGGTCTCCCACAATAATCCAAACCATCAATATCTTACATGCAGTGGTGTCACCTGCATAGTGTCCACCTACACTACCTCTATGAGCCTCTTCTATTATGTCTAAGCACTCATGTTATAGCACACACCGGAACATAATCTCATCACACCCTAATTTGTATAAATCCCCACTAATGAACATGTAGGGTGCGGAGCATATCCACCCCTTTTGTTCCTTTGTTCCTTCGATCCTGACTATCTTGAGAAATACGATAATATCTTCTCTAAAGGTGCGTGCATATAACCTAAATAGTCAGTGTGATACGGTATCCTCAATGCCATCCGACATGGTATCCTCAATGCTTTGCGCATCCTCCCATGAATCAATTCTAGACAAATGATCAGGCCTGGAATTATTTTTTCTTGGTTTGACAACCACCGTGAACTCGAATTCTTGGAACAATAGTACCGATTGACATATGCACCCTTGTACAACGGGATTTTTCACTAAGTATTACAATGCCATATGGTCAGTGTAAAATATAAAATGGGTTGCCAGCAGATACTGTCTAAACTTGGGAAGTGCGTAGATCATTGAAAACAGCTTAGTTTAGTATAATTCGATCACGATGTCACTTCAAAGCATAAAGGATGATCGACAATCCCTTCACCAATGCTATGCAAGTACTACTCCAATGGCGGTTTCGAGGCAACAACATGAACATAGAAGGGATTCTCCCAAGAGGGTAATCATAGTAAGTGATAAACCTATCCTTTAAAGTGTATAATGCCCTCTATTACACCTCTCAACAAGCCAAAGCACTCTTGTTTCTAAGTAAATATTTAAAGGCGTTGTAACATTCCCATTTTAAGACTTTAGAAACAAGGGATTTTTTTTTACATAATGTTCTCTATTCTAAATAAAACATCATTTAGAACACACATTCCATAAGAATCAATCTCATGATAACCATATGCTTGTAATGACCGGTATGATAACAATCTCTCATTCCATTTATGGTTATCAACCGATCTCTCATGTTAACTTGAAGTATAGAATACGTTATGTATACTACGTATACTTGGTTCTTCTACCCTATTCGAGTACTGAGTGATTTGTTTAAAGAACCTATCTGAATATTTGTTACCAATATTCATCTAACATCATGTTGCTTTAAACTAGGTGACGTAGGACAATGCAACCAGCAACTTACGATACTTTGGCCAAAGATTTTCAACATATTGTTCATGTTACTATTCCTAGATGACATACTCGTCATTTCAGAATACATCCTTCACCTCACTCTTATGTTATCTAGATTGGTCTTTAACTGACTACCGTCAGTCCACTTGCCCAAGGTTTAACCCTAGCCGGGTTAGAAACATAATTTATTATAGGAAGGCACTCACAATGCCATAGGGTATATGGGCATACTGGTTGACCTAAGTCAACCGAATGTGCCAAGGTACCCTAAGCCATTGAAAGCTACTACCTATCCTAAACATGCCACTAACTTGACCTAGAGAGAAACTAAGTTCAAGTCCTTATTTGTGTGTAGATCTAGATGATCAATGCAGAAGGGTGTTGCCACATGTCAACTGTAACATTGTATCCTCGAGAAGACCCTTGTCTTCTCAAAGGTACAACCCTGTAGTTGGCGTGTGCCAACATCCTACTAAAACTACCTCATCAAGATGTACATACCCCAAGGAGGTTATTAATACATTATTAATTTGGATTATTACACCGATTACAATAACCCTGCTAAACCCTAATCCAACACTCCATAAGTTCTTTTCTAAATTTGATTCATTTAGTCATTAAAGAACTTCCTTAACTTATGATTGATTTTTAGGTTCATTTTACTTGGCTTAACAAACAGATATCCAAAGGAATAGGACAACAACATCATAAGTTCCATTATAATGTAACTTAACCATTCAAAGAAGGTGTAACCACCAAATAGGTTCAACTAGAGTAGACTTTATAGGAAATGAAGTCTAATGATTAACGATCATATCACCATTCTTTAGATTACATTCCTTTGAGTGAGGAAGAATCTTCCTCTACATGATTAAGTGTTAGGGTTTGTCATACCCTTCTTATCTTTCACAATTTCTATAGTTTTACTGCATATTCATTACACATTCCATTACTATGTTAGAATTGTTTAGATAAAGATTGTTATCTTATGCAACTTAACAAGATGCATATCAATAAGGGAAATTGAACTAATTCCCTTTATCTAGCTTATCAATTTTATCGAATTAAGCATATAACAGATATGAAGAATATCATCAAGATAGGATTTCAATCTCCTTCATAAAATACAAGATAATTTACACAACAATTACAAGTAAATCTCCAACTTTCAATTCATCTTTTAGGAAACTATATAATTACAAGACTATGCAATTTAGGCATGTTGTATAACAAACAACCTCCATTCCAAAAAGAATACAACTTTTCTTTTTCATACAACTGAAGAATGAATCGAAACTCTTTACATAAGATCTAGAATTAAATAATCCAATACAACATGAAAGTTCTTGTCTTCTTTTATCACTTACAATGTCCATCTGCAAAATTGCTAGCATGGGTCAGTTCAATGAACTGAGCATGATAAGCACTAAGCATTAAAGTAAAGTGCATTCCACTAATTGTTTCATTAAACAACTCTACTTTTATGAAACAATTAATAAACATCATACAAATAATCATAAGTAATAACATCTAGAAAGAAGAACAATTAAGAGAGTCTGAATTCACTTTTAAGAAAAGAGCATAATATAATTAGTAACATCAAATTACATCACAAGACCTAATTGATCCTATCAATTACTTTTAAACAGTCAACAAGTCTTGTCCTTCCATTGTTTCATAAATTCATAAGAATAGAAAACACATTTAACTTTTCCAAGAAGCAAAGAGGTTAGTTACAACATAACTCATATTAGTATGCTTCATCTTTCCATATAAACAAAGAAGAGAATCAATACATATCTATTTCTAGACAAAATTCCTCTGAAGGAAAGAATTAGGTTTAGAACACACATCACTGCCTAGTCCAAAGATGACAAAATAAGGATTCCATAAATAAAGAGGCAACAATAAAACAAGAATCCCAATTCAATCCAAGTAGATTAAAATAGTCTAACTAAAAGTTTTACTAACTTTAGTATGTTAGTAGTATATAATTCAAAAGGTCTAAAACCAAACTTTCCAAAAATCCAAGCTATACTCGAATGAAATAAATCTCTTAACCAATCCACAAGAAAATTCCCATCTCAGAAGAGAATCAATAAAAGAGAAGTTTGGTCAATGAACTTATACAGTTAACATAAAAAGGATCTCAAACCAAAAAGGACCCAATCCATATTTCATTTCATTTATACTATGAAATGAAATCCTTTATTAAGTACAAACTTAGGAATTCCTTAGCTAGTTCCCAAAAGAGAACTCAAATAGAATGCACAGTCAAAGAATGCACATTACCAACTTCCATTACAAACTTACAAATGAAGACCTATTTCCATTCACCCAGCTCAAGTTCAAATTCATTCTCTAAATGAAATTCACAGTATCGTCTCTAAACAACATATTGTCCCCAAGAGATCCTATTCACTTCTCTATAAAACCGGAGATCCATTCAAAGAACCCAACAAGGAATAGAAATACGCAACAAAGTGCAAGATAGACAAGGGTCGATGAAACTCATGGTCCCAGGGACTGAATTTCCAAGCATTCAGAATAGGGATATCGTATTCCCTTCAAATGACACACACATAAAAAAAATAGGTTTAAATTCAACATTCAATTAAAACCCACGAATCAGATGAAATATCTAAAGAGAGTAAGGAACTAAACAATCTATTCAAGACAAGTATTGTCCCCAACTTCCTCCAACTCGACTAAATAGAATCACCACAAGCCTCACGAGTTTCATTTAAAAGCTTAAGACAGGTAAGGATTTTTCAACATCAAGACAAAAAGGAAATAAATAATACATTCCATAAACCTCTACAATCGATATGACTATCCCAAAATAGATCACAGTTCCAGTCCATTAATTCCTAAGAAATAAAAAATAGCCAAGCTTCCCACACGACATGGGTTCACTCAGTGAGTAGAGAGGGAGAGGTTTTACTTCGATTTCTCTCACCCTGTCAAGTTCAAGGGAGGCTATACAGTCAAAGGACATAAGCAATAAAACCATTCACACCCAAGGAGTGACACGAAGGAGATTACAAGGAGGTTACCAGTTCGGCATCAAACTGAAATAAACTCTCAAGCTACCATCGAGCAGACAATCCATAAAGGAGATTAAGCTTCCAAAACTAGATAAACCAACAAAACCCATCTCACAAAATAGGTAGAGAATTAAATTTCACAATAATGGAATACTTGTTTAGAGATGAATACGAGCTTCAAACATAAGTTCTGATTTTCCACAAGATTCTATTACCAGTTCAGGAAAACACAAAAAAATCCAATGTGAGTCTAGAGTTCATAATTCCATAAAAATAATAAAACCTTAGCTCTCGAGTAATTATATAGAGAAAAACTCACAACTCGACTACAAGTCCATCATAAGAACCAAATGTAAGTATGTGTTGAATATGAAGGTTCAACCTAAAGTATAGATCTACACTAAGTTCCAACACAGTCCAACACAAACACATAGTCCCCATACAAACTCTTAAAAATTTCAAGCTTCAATACTAATTTCAGAGCTTCAAGTACAAGCTTAGAACACTACGGAGCTCTACTTCAAAAACACAAGACTAAACAAAGATTTGGAACCAAACAAGCAACAAGCCAGTTCTTTCAACATTAGTCTTGAATGCAAGAAACAAAGCTTTGAATACAAGCTACAGAGCTTCCACTACAAATTTCAGAGCTCCCAAGTACAAGTTACAGAGCCCTCAATACAAATTTTGCATGAATACCACTGATAACTAGTACCGAGAAAGTTCCCAAAAACTACCATTAACAACAAAGGATTCACATTCCAAAACCCACATAAATTTCAAGAAAACATGCAAGTAAATAACTAGATACATCATGCAAAAATATATGTCCAGTGAGCAGAGTTGTTTTAATGAATCATTTAGAAGAAAGAAATAAATCTTAATGGGTAGAGCCTATCATGCCTGATAGTGCCTCTGCCGATTCGAAGAAGACTTCCAACCGAGTTTCCAACACCCCTTCTTCTCCAAGCAAGATCAAACAACAATAATCTTTTTCCACAATGCCTCTTATACATTCCTCAAACCAAAAATAGATTAGAGAATTCAAAAATATCCACTAAGTGCAGATCAAACTGCTGGTTGAAAAACTAGATAGCTCCATGCAGAGAAAAAACGTGAAGCATGCAAAGCAAAAAAACCCAACAAATCCACCAGCATGCCTTCCAAGACAACTTGCTCACCAAAACTAAGGTGAATTAATGCCATTAATTTGCATATTCCCGCCTATCTCTCCTTACCACCACCATCCAAAGTTGGCGAGACTAAATTTAACTTCCACATGCATTTCCAAACTTAGTGATGCCTCCACATAGGTTCCTCCAAATTTCCATGTAATTACCAAGTCTGGTAGTACTATGCCTTTTTAAATAAAAAATCACATCTCATTAATAGCTTAGGAACCACCGCTTAGCTCCCACTTGCCAATCGACCCATAGGTTCCCTTTCCTACCCATTAGTTTAGGATAGATACAATTTGCTTAGGTTAGATCTTAGGTTAATTTAAAAATATAACCTTAGGATATAACCTTCAAACAATAGATTTTCACCTTAGGTTAGGTCTTAGTTTAACCAAATAGTATAGGCAATAGGTTAGAAATAACTTAGCATCCCTTAGGTTATTTCCCTCATGCTAACTTAGTATTACAACTTAGGTTAGGTTGTCATCCCACGTAGAGTGGCGTAGGAAGAGTTAGGAAAAATTTACCTAAGTCTCAAATCTTATTAGGATAGACCTTATAGATATAGGACACATTATAATCTCTCTTTCTCAAGAATCCTAAAGCAGGTTTCCCTTTCCCTTAACACCATTAAGTGCCCCTGTAAAAGGTCAATCAAGAAGAGTTGAGCACAACACACAACAAAATGTAGGCATGAGTCTTTCAAGATAATAAAGAATTTGCAACAAACACAAGTTTAGTCTGTTAAGTCTCTTAATCAATGAATGTCATTTTTTCATTCAAGTTAGATAAGAAGATTTAAAACATTCCTTGGATCACTGGAATTGATCCAAGGATGAGTCAATGCGAGAGATAAATTTGCAACTCTTAAAACTAGATTGCATCTTATCAAATAAGAAGTGGAAATGGATTCCTGAAAGCCATATCATTTCTAGTCCAATGAATCCAAGAGCAGAGATGATTTATCCATAACAAGCATGATTTTCAACCATCAAGGAAACATACCTAATTTAATAAAATCACATGCCAACGCTTGTAATGCAAAAGGGAAATATAACCATTTGTTCAAGGCATTACATACTTCCCTCCTAAAAAGAATCATCGTCCCAATGATTATCTCATTTTAATCAATGCAATCAGGATACTCAATTTATTCACTTTTATAAAATAAGTTTGCAACAATATCTAAATTTAAAGTTTCAGAAATCAGCATTTACATAGTTGTTTATTTAAAAACAATAGATTTCTCATAACGATGGAAGACTTATTGATATAAAGATAAAATAAATAAAAAAATTAACAGTTACCAAAGTCAATTTTGATCAAATAAATATGGAAATTAGTTTTCATATCATCCATGTTTTACCAAGTGTGTACTTTATTCATTAAAATAACATCATGTTTACCTTTCTAGACATAGGTAACCCTTGTACAAATTCCATGCTTATCATTTGTCATTTGTACTACGGTATGCTATGAGGATGCAATAAACCATATGGGGTGCATATGTTTCGCTTTAACACGTTGACATTCAAGTAAATGTGTCACAAAATCTATAACATCCTTTTTCATTCCCTTCCACAAATATTGTTGTTTTATATCAAGAAGCATCTTTGTAATACCAAGGTGTCCAAAAGAAGGTGAATTGTGAAATTCTGCTAACAATTTCTTTCTTAAATCATTTAGCAAAGGTATGTAAACCCTATTTTCAAATCTTAAGATTCCTTCATTGTCAAAGTGAAAACCTTTATACCTCCAATCATTAGGATCTACAGTAAGCACTTTCTTTACTTACTGAAAGTAAGTATCAGATTCCATAACACTTTTTTACTTCATCCTTAAATTGAGTTCTAAATGTTATAAGAGTAGAAATTCGCTTCTTATGAATTAGAGCGTCAACCACTCTATGTTATTTACCCTTGATATAACTGATGTCAAAATCATATTTGGACAAAAATTCTAACCACCTTTGTTTCTTGCATTAAGATTTGGCTAAGTGAAGATATACTTCAGCCCAAGATGATCAGTTTTTAATTCAAAAGGTTTACCAAGCAGGTAATGCCTCCAAATTTGCAATGCATGAACAATGGCAACAAACTCTAAATCATGTGGAGCATAATTCAACTCATGTAACTTTAGTTTTCTACTTTCGTAAGCTATGACATGATCATTTTGTAACAAAATACCTCCTAGAACTTCACCAGATGCATCAATTACCACCATAAAATCTCCATTAGGATTTGGTACTGCTAGAATAGGTGTTGAAGTTAACTATTCCTTCAAAGTTTTGAATGCAATTTCACATTTCTCATTCCAAACAAACTTTTTATCCTTCTTCTGTAAGGAAGTTATTGGTGCAACCACCTTAGAGAAATATTTTACAAATTTTCTATAGTAGCCAGCAATCCCCATGAAGCTTCTAACTTCATGTACATTTTTAGTGCGAGCCACTCGATTTATAGCTACATTTTTTTAAGGATCTACAACAATTCCATTATTACTTATTACATGTCCCAAATAGTGTACTTCTATGTCATAGAAAGAACATTTAGACAACTTACCAAATAACCGTCTCTTTCTTAATATTTCCAAAACTATCTTCAAATGCTCATGGTGTTCCTCTATACTTTTATAATATATGAGAATGTCATCCAAGAATATGAGCACAAATTTGTCCAAGTATTCTTGAAAGATATTATTCATTAAATTCATAAATGCTACAGGTGCATTTGTTAATCCAAAAGGTAAAACCGTGAACTCATAATGTCCATACCTTGTTCGGAAAGTTGTTTTATGAATGTCCTCATCCTTAATCTATAATTGATGATATCTAGATGAATATCTATCTTAGAATATACTGATGACTCCATGCATCTGATCAAATAAATCATCAATCCTAGGGAGTGGGTATCTATTCTTGATTGTTGCTTTGTTTAACATTCTATAATCAATGCACAATCTAAGTGTTCCATCCTTCTTTTTCACAAAATTATAGGTGCTCCCCAAGGTGAAACACTTGGTTTAATCAAACCTTTAGACAAAATTTCTTGCAACTGAGCCTTAAGCTCTACTAATTATGTAGTAGTCATTCGATACGGTGCTTTAGAAATCGGTTCGGTTCTAGGCTTGATCTCTATTGTGAAATCAAACTCCCTTTTGGGTGGAAGACCTGGCAATTCTTCTAGAAATATGTCACTGAAGTCTCGTAATAAAGTGGATATCGTTCCATGACATCGTTGTTCTCTTCAATTATTTCTGCAATTTTCACTGCATATAAGGTACAACCTTTATTTTTGGCCTTTTAAAGTTGCATAGTTGATAGTTTTCTAACAAAAATCTCACGTTTCACACCCTGAATCTCTATTGTTTTCTGCAGGTCATCTAAACAACTAATGTGTTTTTCAAAGCAACCACTTTATCCTTATGTTCTCGCTAGCTAATTAACACCTATAATTACATCATAAGACCCCAAAGGTGCAACATAGAGATCAAATTCAGTGGAAAAGTTAGGTAAATCAAGGACTACTCCAAAAAGGAACATACTAATTGTATGAATAACATTGTTTCCATATATATACGATCCATGTTTTATCCATGTTTCCATCTTTTCTTTTTAGTTTTGATGTTAATTTATTAGAAATAAAACATTCAAGTAGCTTCGGTATCAAAAAAAGAATAGTTATAGGTAAACCAAATAACTTACTCGTAACTTCTATAAGGGTGGCCTATTTCTCGGCTGCTTATCAAACCATGCGGCGTGTATCTTGTGTTGTTGATTACGATCGTCCTTTTTCAAAAGGGCATTGATTTATGTAATGATCTTTTTCCATAGTTATAACAGCCTCCTACATGTCCTTTTCTAGGTTGGGTTTATTTCACAGTCCTAGAGTTATCGTTCGACCCCCATAGGTCTTATGCCCGTTATTATTGTTCTTGCAAATTTGTTTCAGTACATTACCAACAAACTTGTTTGTTGCTTCTTTCTTATTAGTATCAGATGAAAAATTAATTTTCATTCCGAATTTCTTCCATGGTCCTTTCTTAGGTGCAAGAGATGATGAAGAGGAGTTGGGAATTTTCTTCCTTACTTCCTCCTTATGAGTAGAAATTGCCTTCAATTTATGTTCCTGCCTTATGGCCTTTTCAATAACCCCTTCCATCGTGGTTGGGCTATGAACATCCACCTCTCCTCCTATAATGGGATTCAATCCCATGATAAATTTTTGTATCCTGAACTTCTCATCAGTTTGGTACTAAGGTACATACTTAAGGAGTTTAGTAAACCGCTCCCAATACTCAGTTATAGTTAGCTTTCCTTGAGCTAAGTTCTGGAATTTAGTCATTTTCTAATCATAGTAAAGTTGTGGCAGCCAACGTTGCCTAAAGTAACCTTTAAATTGATCCCATGTGATATTAGTTTCATCAATATTTAACTCAGCCTTACGGTTGTCCCACCATGAAGATGCCTCATGGGAAAGCTGATATGCTCCCCATATCACCTTTGTTTCTTCTAATAAATTCCTTATTGCAAAGTATTTCTCCATTTCACTGAGCCAATTCTCAGCCCCATCTCCTAATGTGGTGTCATCAAACTTAGGTGGACTTATCCTTTTTATATCATTAGTGATTTCAGCTGCCAGCCTAGCCTTTTTGTTCTCAGGATGATCAAGTATGTTCACATTGTTATTATCAACACCTACATTGGCATTTTCCCCTAGGAGGTGGTTGATTATTGTTATCAAGCATCTTCTTCATCCTCATTTCCCATTACTTGATGTTCAAGTATAGCTAAACAAAATCTCTTATGTCCAACAAGGAAACAAGGATCTCATCAAGTTTCTGGGAAGTTATTGCTCCTTCCTCAGGTAGAGGATTATTTGCAACATTTCCTCTTGTTCTAACCATTTTCTGTTACAAGAAAATTTAAGTTTCATTAGATTATGGACACATAGTAGGTCCAAGAGCTACAACCTTTAGCTCGATACCAAGATGTAACATTCATTTTAAGACTTTAGAAACAAGGGAATTTTTTTTTACATAATGTTCTCTTCTAAATAAAACATCATTTAGAACACACATTCCATAAGAATCAATCTCATAATAGATAACCATATGCAACTGTAATGACTCGGTATGATACCAATCTCTCATTCCATGACTCGATTATCAACCGATCTCTCATGTTAACTTGAAGTATAGAATACTTTATGTATACTACTTATACTTAGTTCTCTACCCTATTCTGAGTACCGAGTGATTTTTAAAGAACCTATCTGAATATTTGTTACCAATATTCATCTGACATCACGTTGCTTTAAAATAGGTGACGTAGGACAACGCAACAAGCATCTTCCGATACTTTGGCCAAAGATTTTCAACATATTGTTCATGTTACTATTCCTAGATGACATGCGTGTCATTCTGGAATACATCTTTCACCTCAATCTTATGTTATCTAGATTGGTCTTTACTGACTACCATCAATCCACTTGCCCAAGGTTTAACCCTAGCTGGGTTAGAAACATAATTTATTATAGGAAAGCACTCATAATGCCATAGGGTATATGGGCATACTTGGTTGACCTAAGTCAACCGAATGTGCCAAGTTACCCTAAGCCATTGAAAGCTACTACATGTCCTAAAAATGCCACTAACTTGACCTAGAGAGAAACTAAGTTCAAGTCCTTATTTGTGTGTAGATCTAAATGATCAATTCAGAAGGGTTTTGCCACATGTCAACTATAAAATTGTATCCTCAAGAAGACCCTTGTCTTCTCAAAGGTACAGCCCTGTAGTTGGTGTGTGCCAAAATATTATAGAAACTACCTCATCAAGATGTACATACCCCCAAGGAGGTTATTAATACATTATTAATTTGGATTATTACACAGATTACAATAACCCTGCTAAACCCTAACCCAACACTCCATAAGTTCTTTTCTAAATTTGATTCATTTAGTCATTAAAGAACTTTCTTAACTTATGATTGATTTTTAGGTTCATTTTACTTGGCTTAACAAATAGATATCCAAAGGAACGGGACAACAACATCATAAATTCCATTATAATGAAACCTAACCATTCAAGAAAGGTGTAACCACCAAATAGGTTCAACTAGAGTAGACTTTATAGGAAATGAAGTCTAACGATTAATGATCATATCACCATTCTTTAGATTACCCTTATTCTACATGATTAAGTGTTAGGTTTGTCATATCCTTCTTATCTTTCATAATTTCTATAGTTTTACTACATATTCATTACACATTCCATTACTAAGTTAGAATTGTTTAGATAAAGATTGATATCCTATGCAACTCAACAAGTTGCATATCAATAAGGGAAATTGAACTAATTCCCTTTATCTAGCTTATCAAGTTTATCTGAATTAAGCATATAATAGATATGAAGAATATCATCAAGATAGGATTTCAATCTCCTTCATAAAATACAAGATAATTTACACAACAATTACAAGTAAATCTCCAACTTTCAATTCATCTTTTAGGAAACTATATAATTACAAGACTATGCAATTCAGGCATGTTGTATAACAAACAACCTCCATTCCAAAAAGAATACAACTTTTCTTTTTCATACAACTAAAGAATGAATCAAAACTCTTTACATAAGATCTAGAATTAAATAAGCCAATACAACATGAAAGTTCTTGTCTTCTTTTATCACTTACGATGTCCATCTGCAAAATTGCTAACATGGGTTAGTTCAATGAACTGAGCATGATAAGCACTAAGCATTAAATTAAAGTGCATTCCACTAATTGTTTCATTAAACAACTCTGCTTTTATGAAACAATTAATAGGCATCATACAAATAATCATAAGTAATAACATCCAGAAAGAAGAACAATTAAGAGAGTCTGAATTCACTTTTAAGAAAAGAGCATAATATAATCAGTAACATCCGAATTACATCACAAGACCTAGTTGATCCTATCAATTACTTTTAAACAGTCAACAAGTCTTGTCCTTCCATTGTTTCATAAATTCATAAGAATAGAAAAACACATTTAACTTTTCCAAGCAGCAAAGAGGTTAGTTACAACATAACTCATATTAGTATGCTTCATCTTTCCATATAAACAAAGAAGAGAATCAATACATATCTATTTCTTAGACACAATTCCTCTAAAGGAAAGAATCAGGTTTAGAACACACATCACTGCCTCAGTCCAAAGATGACAAAATAAGGAGTCCATAAATAAAGAGGCAACAACAAAACAAGAATCCCAATTCAATCCAAGCAGATTAAAATAGTCTAACTGAAAGTTTTACTAACTTTAGTATGTTAGTAGTATATAATTCAAAAGTTCTAAAACCAAAATTTCCAAAAATCCAAGCTATACTCGAGTGAAATAAATCTCTTAACCAATCCACAAGAAAATTCCCATCTCAGAAGAGAATCAATAAAGGAGAAGTTCAGTCAATGAACTTATACAGTTAACATAAAAATGATCACAAACCAAAAAGGAACCAATCCATATTTCATTTCATTTATACTATGAAATGAAATCCTTTATTAAGTAAAAACTTAGGAATTCCTTAGTTAGTTACCAAAAGAGAACTCAAACAAAGTGCACAATTAAAGAATGCACATTACAACTTCCATTACAAACTTACAAATGAATACCTATTTCCATTCACCCATCTCAAGTTCAAATTCATTCTCTAAATGAAATTCACAGTACCATCTCTAAACAACATACTATCCCTAAGAGATCCTATTCACTTCACTGTCAAAAACCCAAATATCCATTCAACGAACCCAACAAGGAATAGAAAAGGGTTAAATATCTTGCTCAAGATTCCTTTAATACTTATTTTGGGTTAAATATCTTGCTCAAGATTCCTTTAATACTTATCTCAATCTTCTTGCATTGCATGGTCTCCTAGATCATCAACCATCACATACCTTTTAAACCTTCTTAAGGGATTCATAGAAGATGGTTATTTCATTATACATGTAGAGATGAACTAGTCTTAACTATGCCTAAATGTGTCATCAGAGATTCATGTCAACTTACTACCACTCAATGAATTGATTCCCTTTGATTGGAATATGATAGATTTTATGAAACTTCTTTAAAATGTAACCCCATTTGAATAAATTTTACTATGCCATACCTTTTTTTAGACCCAATTCTTATACGTTATGATTATTTTTCATCAAGTAAAACAAAGTTGTGCAAATATAAAAATAACTTATTATTCTCAAGGTTTTTGGCACTCCTTAACCTTAATTTTATACTTCAAAAATTTCGTAGGTATTAACAAGGTTATGATTAGAATATTACATAAGAAATTGCTATCAAAACCCTCCAACCTATTGGTGAGAGTGCTAAGTTTCCATCTTTTATTCATTTATTAGATGTATTTCCATCTCACTAGGTGAGTCATCTCACTTAGGTGGGAGCATGGATCATAGGTTTCATATTAGTTATGAAAAATTCCATCATGGAATTTGTCATATATGTAATTATTATTTTATATTCCCCTTTCAGAAAGTAACTCCTCTTTTCCATCATGAAGGAATCATTATCTATACATGATATTTACTTAGCACCCCTCCTATATATACATTTCGCTTCTTAATCTATGAGCAACCAAATGGAGTCTTGTTTCCCTTAGTATGTGCACATTGTTTTCATGGTTGAGCTTTTTTAATCTTGAAGCTACTACCTTTCACAATTAAGTACAACTCCTTGATATACACGTATTCCCTCTAGATCTTTATCCTTCCCCCTCCATCGTGGTATCAAATTTCACGGATCGCAATCATGTTTCTATTTACAATTGTTGCTTTCCACTCTTTTTCTTATAGTTTCATGTGCAAGTGTCTCAATTCTTGCGTTGTGTTATACTTACATTTAAAAGGGTTTTTATAATGGGTTTGTGTGTTGGGTTGTGATCCTTGTTAGTGTTTTCTATGTTCAAGTTAATGCAAAAAAATTCCAAGTTTGAGGTGCATAGATTTTGGTTTGTGAAGAGGTTAAAAGTTGGTTTTTGAGGACCTGAATCAGCCCTATCTCATCAAGATGGGAATCGATCTATCCCATAGCTCACTTGATAACTCGATCCTATCATTTGCATTAGTGAACTCTCTCGCTTGAGATCGTATTTGGTTGATGGTTCAATTTTTGGTGTTTTTACTTGTGCGTGGATGTTTTTGCATTAGTTTCTCAGGTTTTTCATTAGTCTACATTGATCACCAACTTGTGATTTTTGTTTGATTTAAATACAATGTTCTTGTTACATAATCACATATTTTTCTCTTTAATGGCACAAATTTCAAGTTTTCGGGCCATGTTGAACACCTCATCGAATGTGTGGAAGGTTTGAACTTAGAGAGTTGGTGAGATGTGCTTAGCACAAGCCTTGGTGAAAAATCTATTAACTTAGTTTGAGGTAGTTGGAATGTGATCTGGTTGATAAGACTTTGCCAATGAGCAAAAAATATGTGATAGATTCGTCTTCGTATTATCATGTGTATTACAAGTCATTCATGGTGAACTTTTGACAATATTGATCGAGAAATGGTCTAGGAAATCTTGAGCTACTTGACTAAATGAGTAAATGGAGTGCCTAGGTAGACCACTATACCAATCCAATGTAGGCCTTGTTAAGGACATTGGGAGTGTTTGTAAGAGAAAAGCATCACCATGAGTGATCGATAACACCCATGTTTCAGATACCGTAAGTTTTTCTACGGGTATTATTTTCTATTGAATTGTTTGAATTTAGGAATCACCCAATGCATAGGGTATGGATGAATGGGAATGGATGGATGAATGAGATCATTGCAAAAATTTCGTATGTCAAAGATTTATGTGATCCGGATACCGATGCTTCCAATGTTCGCATCTTGTCCATCATCATTTTGATAAGATTGTTAGTAGGTTGTGATGAATGGTCACCCCCGTAGTATAAGGGGCACGGGGGTTCATTAGCTAGGCAATATCCTAGCACGTGAGTTCATATTGACGTAATTAAAATTAATAAAAGTAAAGACGATAAAATGGTAAACATGAGGGGGTGAAAGGTATTAATTTATTAATATTTTGAATCAGGTATTGGGGGTAGGTTAGAGAGGTGGGCCAAAGGAAAGGGAGGTTTAATTTTAATATAAAACTAAAAAATTTGAACCCTAGTTTTTAAAACTAAATACCTTAAAATTTCAATTTAAGGAGTGTGGTCATAAAGTTAAATTATAATCTCTTTTTGAATAAAGAAATCTCAATTAAGAGATTCTTAACCAAGAAATAATAAGATGGTAGGAAACTAGGATTGAGTATATTTTTCAATTCACCATCTTAATTATTTGAAGAACTATTGATAAATGATAAAAGCTTAACATTTATAAGGTGATTGGTAATAGGTATTGAATGGCTTAAAATTATCTTTCGAGAGAAAATGCATATTAGGAAAAACAATTGAGTGAGGAATATGATATATTTTCTATGTAATATATTTGCGAGACATAAAAAGGGGGTAAATAAATTTGCCATGGAAAAATGGGTAAGTAAGGTATATGGAAAAATTAAGGGGTATTGTCATTCTATAATATAATAGTAGGGGTATAAGCAATTGAATAATTAGAGGTAAAAATAGAATTAAAGGTATTCTTTAATACCCTTCGAACAAACATGCTATACCATACTTTTACTAAGTGAACCCCCCGTGATAAGGGGGTAGATGATGAATGTATGATGAGGATGGAATCCCAGTATATGGTGGTGCCAAGTACAATAATTGTGAGGGGGGAATAGATACAGGTGGTAAGTATCTTAAATAAGTGACAAATGAAACATGGGGTTTTTGGTGATAAGTGTAGGTAGGTGGATTGAATGTAACAACTCTCAAAGTCATTAGAGGGAGAGACTATGGGATGGAGAGGATAATTTTTGGAAGGGAGTATGGGTTTCGAAACCATGGGTGGCTGAGATGCAATAGGTATATAAGAGGTGATGGGTACAGATAGGCCTACACTCAAAGCGGCTGATGAAGGAATGGTTGACACCATAGGAGAAACTGACATCAAAGGGAAAAAAATTCCATAGATGCAATAGATATCGATGATGTAGGGTCAATTTGGGACTCCACATATGGTAATATAGAAGAGGGTAAGGCCAAGTCTGGTATTAGTCGATGCACAAGTGGGTGCGGGGGGAGGAATGGACACAAGCATGTTGTATACCATCTTCCCTAATGAATCTTGAGTGGATGAATGGGCTAAATATTATTGTAAATTAGCAAAGTTTTGGTCAACGACTTGCAAACTCCTTATCATCGGTATTGATGATAATAGGTTGATTGGGATCCATAGGTGATAAAATGGAAGGCGATAATAGGCTAAGTGGGTGCGGATGAAGGATAGCATGGAATAAAAGGGTGTTTGCTTAGCTACAAGTCAAAACCATGTGACTTATACTAAGCTTGGAAATTTGATCTTTTTAGATGACATAAAGGAACAAAAGGAATGAAGAAAATAGTTTCGAGATATGAAAAATGGTGTTTGTATTAATTGAAAAAATTAAAACACAGGAACCGATGGTGGTTGGGTAGCTGATGTCGGTGACAAGGGTAATTGATGATGTTAAAGGTGATCGATATCGTTATTATCAAAAATCAAAATATTTGTAAATGTTGCAATAAATGATGAAAGTGGAGCAAATCTAGATTTGATGAGTCATTTTAAAGACCCAAAGATATGGTGAAGTATCTGAGGAACCCCAAAAAGAATAGAAATGTGATGAGTGCTAATTTGGTTAAAATGACCAAAACAAGAAGAAACTAACAATGTTCGAGTAAAATTGATGATGGTCGGATGAGTAAAGCGATGACGGTCACCTGGACCGATGCCACTCATTGTCAAATTTGAAAAGATGGAGAAAAATGAATTTAGTGACTTAGATCAAATAAAATACCAACCTAGAAACCTAAGTATGGAAATGGTTGACCCCAACACACTCAGAAAGAGTCAAAATACACCAATTATGATTATGGAGTGTGAAAGGAAATAAAAATGGAGAATACGACCTCATACCTCAAAACACAAATCAACTTGAGAAACTAACAAACACGAGATATAATGTGGTTGATTTTATGTTCTATTTTATGCCATTTAGGATTGACTTGTGAATAGAGTAGAGTTTTTAGTTTGATAAAAGGTTCCCTATGAAAAGCCAAGAACTAAAGACAAGTTCAGGTAAAGTTTTGGTGAGGGGGTCCTTTCTCCGAGATAATGAAAAAACAAAGAAACTAGTTTGGTGCCCACTATCAATCCTCTGATCGTGTGATCATTGACAACTTCTTCCGGGTAGGATGTTGTTTAAGAAAATGAGTACTTTATTTTATGTGGTTTGTGATGCATCCTGGAATCCACTCTAAAAAACCTAGTCACGTTGTCACATCACTCATCCTAAGATGAGAGCTCACTCAAGCATGCAAAGGTATGAGGCCCCTCTTTAGAGTTGTTTTTACATAATGTTAGTGTGATGGTGATAAAATATATTCAAATCCATAATTAAACATAAACATACAACAGTGCATTATCCAAATCTAGATCTTAGAGAATCATGAATTAAACAATAACTATAATAATATTAACCATAAATTAACCAGATTCAGTTACGTTTAACACTATTATCCAACTAATATTATCCATTTCATTAAACAATGTAAAACATAGACGCTTCTTACATTATAAGGTATATCCATAAGTCATGTGCACATCAGATCCAACAATGAACTCTACAATATTTCACACACCTATGTCCTAAACTACATAGTTCACTACATATTTATAGAGGTGGGGACTTTCCCTTCACTACCTATACACTTCTCAAAATAGGTTGCATGCTGATAATAGCCATGCACCTTTATAATAGCATGCATACATGCAAATGTTCTAATAATATATGTCCTACAGTTAACTCTAAGAAGAAATCCTATTATTAACTCAAACCATGCATGGTGCTTATCATCTTCTCATTCCCAAAATACCATTGCATGTAGCACAAGTCTCCATCTCCATGTGTGTTGTGCTCTACACACTATCTTCCAAAAATATCCCTTATCCATAAAAATGGCTAAGTCTTGAGCTAAACTATTCTGGCACACATTTTCTTTCCTATCTACCCACGCCTTCAAATGTGCCTTGTTCACACACATGCATATTTCATTACTCTCTCTCTCTCTCTCTCTATCTCCTCTTTCAATCTAATATTGTGCCTCTAGGTTTTTTTACGCCTTTACTTATTTTGGGTTAAATATCTTGCTCAAGATTCCTTTAATAATTATCTCAAACTTCTTGCAATGCATGGTCTCCTAGATCATCAACCTTCACATACATCTTAAACCTTCTTAAGGGATTCATAGAAGATGGTTATTTGATTACACATATAGAGATAAACTAGTCTTAACTTCCCTAACTATGTCATCGTGAGATTCATGTCAACTTACTACCACTCAATGAATTGATTCCCATCGATTGGAATCTGGTAGCTTTTATGAACCTTATTTAAAATGTAACCCAATTTGGATAAATTTTATTATGTCATACCTCTTTTTAGACCCAATTCTTGTACATTATGATTATTTTTCATCAAGTAAAAAAAGTTGTGCAACTATCAAAATAACTTATTATTCTCAAGATTTTTGGCACTCCTTAACCTTACTTTTATACTTCAAAACTTTCAGGTATTAACAAGGTTATGGTTAGAATATTACATAATAAATTTCTATCAAAACCCTCTAACGTATTGGTGAGAGTGCTAATTTTCCATCTTTTATTCATTTATTAGATGTATTGCCACCTCACTAGGTTAGTCATCTCACTTAGGTGTGAGCATGGATCTTAGGTTTCATATTAGTTATGACAAATTCCATCATGGAATTTGTCATATGTGTAAGTAAGATTTTATATTCCCCTTTTAGAAAGTAACTCCTCATCTCCATCATGAAGGAATCATTATCTATAAGTATTGTTTCCCTTAATATGTTCACATTGTTTTCATGGTTGAGTTCTTGTTTGAATCTTGAAGCTACTACCTTCCATAGTTAAGTGAAAATCCTTGATATGCACATATTCCCTCTAGATATTTGTCCTTCCTCCCTCCATCATGGTATCAAATCTTGGGGATAATAATAATGTTTCTACTGCAAGTGTTTCTTTCCACTCTTTGTGTTATAGTTTCATGTGCAAGTCTCTCAATTATTTCTTTTTGTTCTACTTAAATTTTTAATGGTTATTGATCTTGGGTTTTTTTGTTGGGTTATGATTTTGTCTGATTTTGGTTTGTGAAGAGGTTAAAAGTGGGTTTTTTAGGACCGAATCGAACCTATCTCATTGAGATGGGAATCGATCTATCCCATAGCTCACTTAATAACTCGATCATATCATTTGCATTAGTGAACTCTCTACTCAAGCTCGTATTTTGTTGATGGTTCAATTTTTGGTGTTTTTACTTGTGCATGGATGTTTTTTACATTAGTTTCTTGATTTTTTAAATTAGTTTCTTAGGTTTGTGCATTAGTACGCATTGATCACCAACTTGTGATTTTTGTTTGACCTACATTACTCTCATGTCTTAAAATTTCTAGTTTGTGTTTGACCTCTACTCATACCTTTACTTCTAAATCACTAGCTCGTGCATTGGTTGTGACGTTTGTTGCAGAATTCCACATGTTTGGATTCACTATTGGCTTATTGAGTGGATCCTATAGTGCGATGTCATTGTACCTTATCCCCCTGAATTCATTGATTCAAACCTCTCTGTCAGAGCTTGCTATGTTTCAAGTTTTTGCATGTTCGATTCCTAGTATTGTGTGTTGCTTTGCACTGGTGATGTTTCTGTTCTCCCATGCTCAAAGTATTGCTACCTTTCTAGATCGGGACTATGCATAGTTGTTAAAACTTAGGCCGAGATCATGGTTCTATAGCCTCGTTACACTCATAACCCTCATCAACACACGACTTTGAATCTTTAGCTCAAACAGACTTGTGTTGACGGTTTCTCAACCAACTCTCTACCATGTGGAGATCTGAGAGACCTATTTGGCTACACTACCACTTTTGAAACTTACCAAACCTCCACATCACTTGACACATGGACCATTTTTTCAACTAGTATTTCGATCCTCCCAAATGGGTGCTCCAACCCGAATTGTCACATTGACTTGATTTGATGGAATCCTCAACTCGGCCGACACAACTCGGCCGGACCTAGAACAACTTAGCGAGCCAACACCCTACCATCTCGCGTTCAATAGACCTATCATCTCAATCAATTCCCAAGATCCATCTTGCTAGCTAGCTCTCTAAGTTGTGCTAGTTCCCCTTCACCCCAAAGGAAATTATTTATCTCTCTCTCCATTATTGGTTTTTATGTTACATATTAATTATTATTAATATCATCATTAATTGAAGAAAATAATAATTTTTGATGGAAATTTTTTCCTTTTTGGGTGTTATTATATCCTTTGTAGGCCCCATCCTTTGACACCATCCATTCCATATTCAAAAGGTGTTTTTGTGATTCCTTTCTTTCCGACATCTCCTTTGCACACCTTTTCCTGCCATGGATCCCAATAAAGTTCCCTTGCTTACCTTTCAATTATCATGAATGGTTGTATATTATGTATTTCACCTTGAAAAATAATCAAATCTTCTGGATAACCATGGGATTGCAAGCCAAACCTACAGGTATAGTAGAAAAGGAAAAGTGGCTTGGTAAATGTGATGAAGCCATTGGGTTTTTTCTCTTTCTATGTCTCTAGAATTGCACTTCAATATTACCTTCACCAAAACACCCAAGGAATTTTTGGATTCCTTAGACAAAAGTTTTGGGAAACAAGATGATATGAGAGGTCATGAACTGGAGAAAACGTTGATTAGCCTCAGCCTCCAAGACTTATCCAAATTCAAATCTCTCATATTGTAGTTGGCATATTATGGAATAGACAAAAAAGAACTGCAGATCATTCTTTCTATCCTTATAAAATTTGGTCCCAAACACTTTGTTTTTGTATTTACCTTCCATACAAAAAAAATGGCACTTATTAAAATTTGGACCATTCCCTCACTTGATGATTTTATTTTTGATTTAATTACGAAACATGATAAGCTAATTTAGATGGGCAATCTAAAATCCTCAAAATTCCATGCTCTCATTATTGGATAAGAAAAATACAAGGCTTCAAAAGAGAAGAAAGATAATAATAAGGATCATGAGAAGAATGAACAACTAAAATCCAAATCTTCCACTTCCTCTTCCAGTTCCAAACCTCCTAAAGAATGGATCAAATGTGGGTAATGTAGTGGGAAGCGTAAAGAAGAAAAATGTTTGAAGAAAAAGATTGATCTCATCAAAAATATTCTTGAGAAGCACAACATCGGAGTTCCAGATTATCTCAAATCATCTTCATTAACTCATGAAAGTTATAAGGATAAAGAAAATGCAAAAGGGCAAGTGAAAGAGAAATAAAATGTAAAAAATCAAACAAAGAGAAACCAAAGGGAAGAGCTCTAGTGATAGTTGTGACACCTACTCCTATATGGATCATTGATTCAATTTCAACTCATCATATGGCCTCAACAAATATTGAGATTACTTCATTGGAGGCATATAACATGTCTTCTATTTAGCATGGTGATAACACTACTACACAAGTTTTTAAGAGAGGATCTGTTGAAGTGAATGGTGGTACTTTCAATAATTTTTTGATTATCCCCTCACTTTAAACAAATATCCTTTCATTTTATCATATAAATCACCTTGGATAGGGCATGCGGGTTGAGTTCACTCGGAATTCATTTTATTTCAAAGAGATACACAGTGAAATTATTATTGCAATTGGTATAGTTGATCATCACACTTGGTTGTACTCCTCTCACTTTTCCCCTCCTTCAAATTATTCATCTGACTTACATGTACTTGATGATAATTTTGATCCCATTTTGATGTTAAGGACATCTCTTTAATAATATTTATTTTCATGGTAATGGGGACCCACCTCCACCATCCACTTATCACTTGCCACATCTCGAGGATTTTATCTTGATCCACCTATTTCTGGTCCACTATAGACTATTGAGGGAGAAGGTATATTAGAGCTCAAAATCACACTGGATATGATAAATGAGGGTTATGATGTCGAGGAAGCATGGGATTATCTCTAAGTTTTGGGACTGCTAAATAAGATAGACCTCCATACAAGGCCGAATTCCTTTGCCTATTCCTAAACTAAACTACTCCTACAAAGGTAAATGTAACTAGCTAATCCTAATCTACCAATGTCAAGGGACCATGGAAAGAGAGGATGCATGAAATTAAATCCCAATCTATGGAGGTGAGAGCACCAAAAAAAGGGTCGGAGACATTCCAATGAGTGAAAATGAGCAGAAAATGATGAAGGAGAGGGCTATCAAGAGAGCCACTATCCATAAAAACACTCAAAACACCATTTCCCTAGAGCACAACATGTTTGAAACCTGCAATGAGAGAAAATAATGCACAAAACACCTGAACATGCAATAGAAGGCAAGAGAAATGCAATAAAACAATGCCAGGGAAGAAGATATCAACAAAACAATGATTTTCTTGCTGCAAGTATGCACAATCCATTACATGATAGGAGAAGATTCAAGGATCACCATGTCATATGTCCAAACATGAGGCATGTAACTCACTAATAATGAGAGACCAATTTTATAGAGTTCCCCCATATCCCATAAAATTTCCCCCTTTTCTAAAAAATGAGAAGTTACAATATATAAAAGTGATGGGAGAAGAGAGAAGAGAGAAGATATGAGAATCCCAAAATTTTCCTTGCACCCACCAACAACATTCATTAATTCTATGGAAAATGACATGGGATACTTGTAAAACTCATGTTTACAATGTCTTTTGGCTTGTGGAAAAAGAAAGAAGACCATACTACATTAAATTTTGGTTGTTGGAAACTGAGACTGCTCTTTTGAATGTTGGAATCTTTTTTGTCATTTTTCCTACCTACTCCACCTAATTCAAATTTTTTAATATTTCTGAGTGTGGGTCTCGAGAAAAAAAATCCAAAAATATATTTTTTGTGAGATTTGGTGCACTAGGGGTCGAGATATGGCCATGCGGGTCTATGAGAGTTGTGTGGAACACGAGTTCTAGATTTAATACACAGTCTTCATTTCTAAAAATATTTCTCCTTTATACTTTTATCTCTTACCCTTATCTTTTATATTTTTACCCCTTAAATCCTTTGTAAATCACATACTTTGGGTATGCAAGACACATGAGGAACTAGGGTACAAGGGTCACTTGGGTCATCAGGTTCCAAAACTTCCACTGTCTATGCACTATACACTCCCGATCTCTAACTCTTGCATTGTGGGTTTTATTATTTTGCGAGAAATTTGTTCCCGTATGGAACAAGTTCCATACATCCTTGTTCCTTTAGCACCATGCTGAATTACATCACATTCTATTTTGTCTCTCCTTTGTGTTGTGGAGATATCGGTTTTGTGGGGAACACAAGCCCTTGAATAACTAGTACCACTTAGGCCTTCCAAGCGCGCATCAGCCACAATTAAACTCTTTCCCCGACCCCTTTGTACTGCGGGATTTTTGGCTTCCCTAGGAACTCAAGGAACCAAATCCCATGTACCCATCGATCCTCCAAACTCGACTTCGACATAATACACTGGATTATTTACATTGCGGCCCCCAAATGAGTTCTAGAACCTTAGTTCCATCTCGCACTTGTTCCACCCACACCCTTTTGACTCGCATTACACTAAAAACATCATTTTTTCAATTTTCTCAAATTTGGTTAAGTCCTTAAGCCAAGTAGGTAATTGAAGTGCAAGGTGAAGAAGAACATAATGCCCCCAAAAGCCATTTTTTTCCAATATATATATATATATATATATATATATATATATATATATATATATATATATTATCTCTAAAATACAAGTGCCCAAAACATGAGAATTACCTATTTTTCTTCAAATTATCCAATGAAGTCCATCAAACTTCCCAGGTCCAATCTTTTCAAGTTTTTATTTTTTCTAGGGGGAAAAAATAGACAATATTTTTGGCGACTCATAGGGGACATATTCTTACTAGATGATATTATCAGTGGCCTTGAAACATCCATTGGGCATGGAGTCACCCCGATAAATGTGAAAACTGGTCTAAAACTTTGAAACTCATCTATGAGCCACTTGAATCATTGTTGATCCTGGAACCGATATGTTATTGCTCTAATTTTCCACTTTTATAAGAAAATCTTGAAGTTTTGATCGAGTGGAAAAAAAAATTGAATCTAAAATTTTCTTTTCTCTTTAATTTGATTTGATGGGATGAATGATGAATCTCTGAATCTATCCCAAATCTGATTTTTTTTCCAAGTTTTGAAGAAAACTAAACTGAATCATGGGAAAGGATGAAAAACTTCAGAGTTTTTGGAACACATGTTGATTTAGGAATACACTTGGAGTTGTTAAAATCTTATTTCCCCCATGAACACTGCCACTTCCAATGAACCGTGCCGGAGGAAAAATGAAGTAAAAACTATGTGCAAAAGATAGGAGATCATATATGCCCCAACTTAAGCATGCAGAGTGTGCACAAACACTTGTTCTATTGAAAAAAACCTACCTAATTTACTCTAACCAAAGGAAAAGAAATACCAAACAAATCCTAGAACAGGAAGGGAAAAGTAGCTTCTTCGCCCTCACAATATGAGACCACATGTTTGATTTGGCTCTAAACATGACTGCAAGTAAGAGTTAAATATTGAATAGAAGTTGGTTATTGACTCTATCCATCAAAGTATCAACAACAAACAAAATAATTAAATCCTCAATTTTTATAAATTTGGTTGGAGATATTTATTGGGAAAGGGTATTTTTGAACCATTGGGATGATCCTCTAAATTTTCCCACTCCTTTGAATCTCAACTTTGTAGATGGATTCACCTTGTAGACTTTCTTCTTGAATGTGGTTGTCTATATGTTTATTTGGGATTAATGCAACCTCTTCAAACATCTCTGTTTATACTTTGATGGATTATGATTTTTCACTTGTTTTTCCATGGATTTAGTCATTATTTGTTCCATCTTAATCCTCCATTAAAAGTTTAGAAAGTTTTAAACATGCAGAGGAATGAGGATCATTGCATTCCTTGGAGAGATCTTGCTCACTTTCAATAAACTTTTCCTTAAATCCTTGGATACCAGTAGTGTTCAAAAACACTTTCTCTTCTACTCCATTTCATTTTAAAGTGTCCTCTGTATATGCCTGCTCTATTTTGATATTTGGCTTCTTTTTTTTGACCAATTTGGAACCTCTCATCCTCCGAATCTGAATCAAACCAATCTTGAACAGATATGAAAATATATTATTTAGTGGAATAAGATGGACAAGAGGCATAAATAAAGGATTGTTTATTTTTTTCATTCTTGGGAAGCAATGTTTGACTCTCATAAGACCTAATTTGATCAATTCGAGAAGCCAAATTACCCTCAAAAACATATTCCCTACCTTGTTGATCTACATTTTCCAAAACAACTGCATGGTTCCACCTAAAGTCATGTTGTCTAGAGTGTTACATGGACTATTCCTTTTCTCCAAAAGCATAACAAACATCCCTTTCCACCAACCTCATAGGATAAATTTGTCTAGTAAGGGTTGGGTAGAAGCTAGGGACAAAATTTGAGATACCACAACTTCTAGAAACATTAGTGCAAGGTTTGGTGAAGTTGGGTAGTGCCTTGGGTGGAGATGGGAGGGATTTTTGCAAAGTTTGGGGAATGCTTTGGGCATGAAAAAATTTTGAAACATAAAATGAAGGATAAGGAAGCAAAGGAGCTTCTTGATTTTAGCAAGGAATGATGGATTTTTCTTTTTTACACATGGAGAAGGAAGAATTTGAGGTGGTGAAGGAAGAATTGTAGTAACAAAGATGGGTTTTGTTTTTCCAACTTGAATGAGAATCTTCTCAACTTGGGATGCAATGGAAAAATCTTGAGGAAGACTGTTACCCCTTAGAGATTGAATCAATACAGCTAAATCAACATCAAAGGATCTCAAATAATACAAGAATTCCATATCTTATGGGGGTCTATATTCTTGAGGAATTCTGTGCCAGGTCCTTGTGAATATGATGTTGAAATTAGGAATAAATTCCATTTAGCCCACTTTGTATTTTTATAAGATTTTCCATGAGGAAAATGACATTTTCATCCTCCTAAAATCGGTTGTGAAGTTTTTCTCCTAGCTGATTCCATGTGGAAATGGATTATGGAGCCAAAATTTTGTACCAATATTTTGTTATGCCTTTGAAATATGAAACAATAAGTCTAATTCAAACATTCTCCTCTCTGACATCATGAATGGAAAAATGGATGGAAATATCTTGAATGTGATCAATAGGGGATTGATCTCCTTTTCCATAGAAAAGGGGAATATTTTTCAAGGTTTTTTTGGTGTAAATGGAGTGGACTGGAACTTAAATTAGGGAATGTAAAATCTCCTTGGAGACCCATGACTGAGATGGAAACATTAAAATGAATAGAATAATAAACAAAAAGGTCTGTAACTGAGATAATAGGTTGTTTGAATCAGTGGAGTTTCTAGATATGGTTGAAAATTTCCTCTAAAGGATGATATCTCACCAAGATCACATCAAACTTGTTGAGATGAATATGTAGACCAAAATAAACACCTATGAAATATATATCTTTCACCTTCTCATCCCACCATGCATGCTAAAACTATTGGAGCTCAAAATTACACCCTAGATATGATCAATGAGGATCATGAATTTTGATGAAACATGGAACTATCTCTCAGTTAAGGGACTGTTAAGCGATACAGACCTCTGGAGAAGGCTGAATTCCTCTACCTATTCCTAGCACTAAACTACTCCTACATAGGGAGATGTAACTAACTAATCCTAATCTACCAATGCCAAGGGATCAGGGAAAGAGATGATACACGAAATGAAATCCTAAGCTATGGAGGTGATAGCACCAGAAAGAGTGTTGGAGACATTCCAACGAGTGAAAATGAGGAGAAAATGATGAAGGAGAGGGCTGTCAAGAGAGCCACAGTCCATAGTAACACAAAAACCACCATTTCCCTAGAGCACAACATGTTTAAAAATTGAAAGGAGAGAAAAGAATGTGCATAACATATCCACATGTAATAAAAGGTAAGAGAAATGCAATAAAAATGCTAGGGAAGAAGATATCCATAAAACAATGATTTTATTGTTGTAAGTATGCGCAATCCATTACATGATAGGATAAGAGGAAAGGATCACCATGAAAGATATCCAAAAATGCTACCTACAACTCACTAATATTGAGAAACCACTTTTATAGAGTTTCCCCATATCCCAGAAAATGTCCCCCCTTTGCTCAAAAATGAGAAGTTACAATATATAAAAGTGATGGGAAAAGAGAGAAGAAATGAGAATCCCAAAATTTTCCTTCCACCCAGCAACAACATTTATTAATTCTCTATAAAATAGCATGAGAGGCCTGAAAAACTCATTTTCCCAATCTCCTTTGTCTTATGGAAGAAGAAAGCAGAACATACTATATTAAATTTTGGCTGCTAGAAATCGGGACTACTCTTTTGAATGCTAGACTATTTTTTTCATTTTTTCCGACCTACTCCACCTAATTCTAATTTTTAAAGCTTTCTGAGTGTGGGGCTTGAGAAAAAGAATCCAACGATATTTTTTTATATATTTTGTGCACTAGGGGTCAAGATATGGCCATGTGGGTCTATGGGAGTCGTGTGGAACAAGGGTTCTAGATTTAATACACAATCCACATTTATAAAAAAAATCCCTTGTATACTTTCATCTCTTACCCTTTATCTTTTATATTTTTACCTCCCAAATCATTTATAAATTCGATATTTCGGGTATGTGGGGCACATGAGGAATAGGGGTACATAGGTCACTTGGTTCGTCGAGGCCCGAAACTTATTCTATCTCCAAAATATACACTCCCCAACCTCCAACTCTTGCATTGTGGGTTTTATTGTTTTTCAAGGAACCTATTCTGCGAGGAACAAGTTCCCCACATCCTTATTCCTTCCACACCACGCTGACCTACATCACATTCCACTTGCACTTTGTTCCTTTTTGTTGCTGAGATATCGGATCTACATGAAACACAAGCCCACTTGGAACTAGTACCACTCATTCATTCCTAGTCTCCATTGGCCCCAATTGAACTCCTACCCCCAACATCTTTGTATTGCTGACTTTTCGACCACTCAGGAAACTCAAGGAACCAATAACCTTGTACCTGTTGTTCGTAACATCCCGACTTTTGGAACTCAATATTTTTAATAAGGCTTAATTGGAATGATATTTTGTGGAATTTGACTTATGAGTTATTTTGGCATTAACTTATGTGTTAATTATTCCTTTTGGAATGTGGCACATAGTTTCATTTAAAATAAATAAATAAAATTAAATTTAGCCTAAAAGCTAATTGGAGGCATTTTTGAAGTTTAATTATGTTTAAATGGATTTTGGAATCCATGGAATAAAGGAGAGTTAGGTTTTGATTTTTACCATTTAGCATGCCGTGAAGAGAGGAGGAAGTAGAGGAGAGACCATGTCAAAAAAAAATCTGGAGGATTTCATGGAAGTTTTACGGCCATTTGGAGCTGATTTTGGGCCTGTATTTTGGGGATCTTTCCATTCTTTATTGCAGCAATGTTGGGGAGAAATTTTCTATAAAAATAAATAAGGTTTTGGAGTTTATTTTGTGTGGTGTGGAGCTAAGAAGCTGGAGGAAGAAAAATAGAGAAGGAAAGAGGAAATCACAAAGGGTTTTTGGTCTTCTTCATCAAGAATATTTCAGGCAAGGGTTTCTTGTTTTTGTCTATGCAATATTTTACAAGTAAATGCATATTCAGTTTATTCCTCTTCTGGGTAATGAGAAATATGGATTATCTATTGTGGGTATTAATATTTTCGAGTTAATCCTGTATGGGTATTTGGAAAATATGTTTATTTTAATATGGGCATTTTATATTTTGGATCTCTCATGTATGAGAGCCAAAGATCTCATTTTTTTATCTTTACTTGATAAATGGAATCCATGAGGTTATTCATTTGGTTGTTGAGAGAAGATTTCTTGACATTTTCACTATGGGTTTTGGACTGGTCTCTTGGCTGCATTTTTAAATGCTGGAATGCTGTATTTTTGCTGATTCGTTGATTTTCTTCAGCTGTTATAAGTTGGGTTATTTGCTGTTGGAAGTGCTGTTTTTTTTTTTAATTAAATTAGTGCTGCATTTCTTGCTGCAGTGTTGGCTGTTATAATGCCGAGTTTTGGGTAATTCCTTACTGTGTGTAGTTAATATTTGATGTGTTATTTAGCTGTAACACTAGCTATCAAAACACAGTGCTTTGGGGTGATTTCTATGCTCCAGGTTGCTGTTAGATTGCTGTTTTCTTTACTGCAGTGTTTGCTGCTAGTACGCTGCATTTTGTCAAATGGTTAATGTGCAATCATTTGCATAGCATTTGAAAGAATGTTTTGCTATGACATTTTGTCAAATGATTAGTGTGCAATCATTTGGATAGAATATTTAAAGAATCATGTGTTGTGACATTACGTCAAACAGTTGATATGCAATCTTTTGATTGTTGTTTATTTGCTGCAGTGTTTGCGTTGTTAATACGCTGCATTTTGTCAAATGATTAGTGTACAATCATTTGGCTAGAATATTTAAAGAATCATGTGTTGTGGCATTACGTCAAACAGTTGATATGCAATCTTTTGATTGTTGTTCTATTTGCTGCAGTGTTTGCTGCTAAAATGAATTCATTGGAATTGAAGTGAATATCTTTATGGCATTTTATTATCTGGAACAAATTCGTTTGAATTTATGTGAAGTTATTTCATGGCATTTTATTATCTTGCGTTGGATTGGATTCATTGGAATTTATGTGAAATTATTTTATGACACTTTGTCATGCTGCTGAAATGCATTCTTGGATTATATTGGAAGTTTATATTATGACATTTGGTCATATGGATCTCATGCATTCTTTGAGTATAAAAGGATTTGTTGTGCTTGTTGAAAATGCATTATGTTGCTGATCTGATTTGGCATATTGTTCATTCTGAGCTTGTGAAGTGAAGTTCATGACATGAAATTTTGTCATACAATTGGTATGCATTCCTTGGATATATGTGAAGTTCATTATATGACATTTTGTCATATGGTTGGCATGCATTCTTGGGTATAAAGGATATTTTGTTCCTCTTGGAAATTATGTTATGTTGCTGATCTGATTTGGCATAAAGTTCATTATAAGAATTGTAAAGTGAAGTTCATGTTGAAGCTTTGACAATTGCTTATCATGCCTTCTCCTTTTTACATGGAGCCTATATGTGACATTTCTTCAAACAGTTGGTATGCTGATTTGATTTGGCATGAAATAATATTATGAAATGCATTATGTAATCAGCCTTACGTGAGGTAAGTTTTATGCATTTTCATGTAAGATGGTTAAAGACACCACTCTTGAAAGATATTATGAACTTGGTTAGTTCGTGCATGTATACATGCTTTTTGAAATCATTATTATAATAATGAATGAATTAGTATGTTGATGCATGACTGTATATTCTGAATACGTTTTCATTTGTAGAATACTACATATATGAAAATGGAAATCCTTGCCAGTTCAGTTTGAGCTGACCCCTTTGTGGAAAATACAGGCCATTCTGGAGATAAGGGAAAGGAAAGAATCTGAAGGGATTCAAGCTGATTTCAGATCTTGATTAGTTACTTTTATATTTCAGTTATGGAATAAATTGTACTTGATGTACTATTGGAATAATCAGTATATTATATAAGCTTATGAGGCTCTTTGCCATTGCATGTGACTTATAAGATTGTACTGAGATATCGAAAATAATGAAATGTCCTTTGGACTCAACGCTGATTTTTATCAATATGTTTAGCACATATGATTTGTTTGTATAATTTTATGATTTGATTATGTGAGAAATCAACATATCAATTTAATAACGGGAATAATGGGAGTTAGAAAAAAAAATTGGACCTCGGTTCTCGAGGTCCTTACATGTTCCTCCAAATTCTAACTTCACCGTAATACACTAGATTGTTTACATTACGGCATCCGAATCAGTTCTGGAAGCTTAGTTCTATCTGCACCTATTCCACCTATACCCCTTTAACCCTGCATTACACTAAAAACATCCTTTTTTCAATTTTCTCAAAGTAGGTCACTAAAGTGGAAGGTGAAGAAGAACATAGTGCCCCCCCAAATCCAAAGTTTTCTAATATATCTATTTTATCCCAAAATTGACTAATTATGGAC
Source organism: Taxus wallichiana var. yunnanensis (assembly GCA_018340775.1). Taxonomy (NCBI): domain Eukaryota; kingdom Viridiplantae; phylum Streptophyta; class Pinopsida; order Cupressales; family Taxaceae; genus Taxus; species Taxus wallichiana. The sequence continues at coordinate 113,214,672 of CM031243.1, forward strand.
CCAAAACAAAGGGGAAATGCAAAAAAATAAGGTTCCAAGTCCTCCAAAATCGACTACAAGTGCCCAAAACATGAGAATTACATATTTTTCTTCATATTCTCGAGTAAATTCCATCCAACTACTTAAGTCCAATCTTTCTAAGTTGTTTTTTTTTCGAGTGGAAAAAATAGACAATAGGTACTATGATTCAGACTCATCAGGCATTGAGCACACTTCTTCATAGTTTCAAGGCATTCCACCTTCCTTCTTCACCACTACTTAAGGATCACCATTCCTTCATCAAGTAGCTGGCACTTCTACCTCACATACAAATCTTCTTCTTCTTCACTTAGTATAGAGTGGCTCATGACTGGTTCATCTCCTTGGGATGTTGGATAACACTTCTTCTCTCATTCTTTTTCGTAGTTATTGAGGGGATTATTTCTATCTCTTTTAAGTGGATGTTTTTCCCACTAGGTTTTCCTTCACTACTCGATCTTTTTTTGTACATGGGTACCTCATCAGGCTTAGTTTTTAGGACCCATTTTTCATTCTCTATAATTTTCTAACTTTTCTTGCCTCATCCTAACTACGATGAAGAGGGATGTTGGTGAGAGTTGTAATTTTCCATATTTTATTCACTTATTATATGCATTTCCACCTCACTAGGTGAATCATCTCACTTAGGTGTGAGGATGGATCTTAGGAGTCATATTAGTTATGAAAGATTATTTCATAGAATTTCAATTGTGTAAGTAGGAGTTACATTCCCATTTCATAAAGTAACACCTATTCTCCATCATGGAGGCATAATTCTCTCTACATGCGAAGTTAATTAGCACCCCCTATATGTATACCTCACTTCTTGATCTATGAGAAATCCAATGGAGTATTTTTCCCTTATTGAAAGAACATTGTTTTCATGGTTTATTTATTATTTGAATCTTGAAGTTAATCCATTCCAAAATTGAGTGAAACTCCTTGACGTGCACAAATTCCCTCGAGATCTTCATCCTTCCTCTCTCTATCATAACCTGGGCATAACACATTCAACCTTAGTATTCACATTTTGGCCCCTAACTTGGCACTATTTGTCCTTAAACTAATCTATTACCCCGCATATATTCAACCATCTACAATACCAACATGATTATAAAATAAGGAATGATTCTAATATATGACCAATTTGAGTACAAAACACTCATAACAGGTGTCTAGACTAAGATGACTATATTCTTAAACCTTAGGCTTATCAAAACTCCTTTTCATGAAACCAAACTTTTAATAACCTTCACCATACCGATTCAATATATACCATAAGGAATTATTATATTTCAATGAATGTAGTTTGATAAATGTATTTTATCTCTCTCATCACAAACACCTAACTCTCTGTTTCTAAGACAGAGACAACTCTTAATTTGTCTTTAATATTCATTTCCCTTCTTTACCATATTTTGAATAAGTTCATAGATACTCACGATAACCTATTCCAAGGTTATCTACTCTCCGCAAATAAAATAAATCCCCTCTTCTTATAAACATGAATTAAAAACCCTCACACTTTGTGTTGTCACCCTCAAAATCCCCCCCTCATTTTTTAAGTCAAATTCAAAATTTTTGAGCTCACGCCCTCTAGAAGTGTTCAAGTAAAGTTGGAAGTCTGAAAAGATAGAGAAATTCATGCTTTGAAGTTGTTTAAACTCTCCAGTCTGCGTGGTTTGATAAATTTTCCATTTCCCCATTTGGATGCATGAAAATTCTATTGTTGTCCTCATTTGAATGAAATTGTCAATATTTCTATGGCCATGGATCGTCAAACCTTGTATTGTTTTCAATCCCTTAGTTTGTGAAATAAATTTGAAAATTGGGTGCAAAATGGTGGAGTTTTCTTCTTCTCTACATTTTTCCATAGTCGTGAATGATGGGCATTTTCTTCCCCATCAAATTTTGGCCCCATTATCCATGGGTACGTGGACATATATAATTGGAGGTGGGCTAGTAGAGAAATGTGTGTTTTTGAGCCCTCTTTGTAAAAAGGAAAAAAATCATAAAGTGACCCGCAACCCCGATCATGCTATGAGGAAAAAGTCAAATGTTGAGCCCGCATCAAAAGAGTCAAAGTAGGGAAGCGGGCCATCGAGGATATTTGAGAATTTGAGCCTTTTTCATTAAAGGGGCTTAAAGTTAAAAAGTGACCCACAACCCCACCAAACACAAAGGAAAAATTCAAATCTTGAGCCCCCATTGGAAAGTCAAATCGGGCAAGCGGGTCGGCAGAGAACTTTGAGGTTTTGAGCCTCTTTTTAAAAAAGGTGAAAATTCATAAAGTGACCCACAGCCCCGATCATGCTAAAAGGAAAAATTCAAATCTTGAGCCCGCCATTGGAAATTCAAAGTAGGGAAGTGGGTTGATGGAGAACTTTGAGCTTTTGAACCTTGTTTCCAAGAGGGAAAATGTCAAATGTTAAGCCTACATCGAAGGTCAGAGCAGGGAAGTGTACTAGCTGAGCAATTTGTGTTTTTGATCCCGCATTGAAAAAAGGTAAAATTATAAAATTGACCCGTGACTCCTTCACCAATCAAGTGAAGCCACATGTCAAACTTATATCAAAAACAGAAGGCGGACAAAAATATAAAAAATGCCAAATCTCTATAAAGTCACAAAATGCAAAAGGCATCCTCCACGCCCGCTCTAGTAAATTTCTCCCACGTGGATGGCTCTAGTTTAAAGTTTCAAAGGAAAGATGAATAGTTCAAATTCAAAGTTATAAAATGAGTGTAATGACCGCATTATGAAAAGTTTGGTTTTTTCCACCATTGGCATTTCTTCGCGAATCAAGAATATGAACAGACGTGAATGACTGAAAAGATTTTAAACCGTTTCTTGCTAACAAAGAATAATTTGTAACCATTTCTTACAAGATATTTAATGGATTCTTCATGCCATTCTATTGGGTTGTTAATTAATCTTGTAAACTCACAAGTGCATTGTACTTGGAGAAAGAAAAGGAGATAGCCATTTTCTTCTACTTTCCTCCATTCTCAAATTTCTTCCATTCCCACATTATATACAACTTATGTTTAAGCATCAATACAAGAAGAAGGATTTTGTAGCCTCTTTAATGAGGAGATTTTAGAAACTTTGAGTTCGCAATCTTATCTCATCTTGTTGCCATTTGCAGGGTTGTTTCTTCTCATAAATGCATGTGTTGAAATTTCTAACTAGTGTGTGCAGGAATGTGATTTTCTACCTATAACATTAGTTCTCCTACCTCTTTTCTCACTCCCTCTCCCACCTTCATAGAAAATTCCCCCCTTACATATAACTGCAAGCATTTTCCACAAGGTCAGTGGAGTGCCCCTGTTGGATCCTCGGTGAAAGGCCACCATAGAAATCCACACTTTCTCATGCATGCATACATGGTAGCTGCACCGGTTAAGTAGAGGGACTTATATTCCCAGAGCGTTGATAAGGAATTCACAAATTTTTCCACCTGAAAAATTTCCTCACCAACACACTATTTTTTTATTCTTTTTAAAACCCTTGTGCCAAAAAACTCACTTTGACAACCCTTACCATACCAAATTCCTCATCCCTAAGATACACTTATACATTCAAATAGTCATTCATTTCATAAAGTATATCATGGATGAGATACAAAAAGAACAAGAATCTAATGCATAATCTAATAGCAAGCATGGTACATGCATTTCATGGATCATTCACAAAGGAAATCTATCATATTCATCTTGCCAACATACTTACAGAATCATTGATCCTCTTAGGGTACTTCCTCATGTACTCTCCACTATATATTCTTCCTTCTATTCATAAATAACTTCTACAATTTTAATTCCACATTCTATTCCTTTTACTAAAAGGTGGTAACACTAGGCATTTTTAAACCATTAGGGCTAAAGGTTGAGTTTGATACATGAAATCTTTCACCAAGTGTTGGTTACCAAAATTGAATGAGTACTTATAAGAAGTAAGGATGATGTGCACGGATGCATGCACACAAGATGATTTTGGATGGCACGCAATAGGATGCGTGCATATATGAACAAGATTACGTGTGGGACTGCACATACAGGAAGATTTATAACTTATCCATTTCTAGGGGAAGGTTGAAAATAGACTTGGTGTTCACCAAATAATGGATAAAAGGAGGATGCCTTGGCGAGCAATCATTTGCTATTTTTGGAGAAATAACAAGAAGATCAAGGATTAAAGTAAATGTGTGGATTTAACTATTAATAGGATTAAAGGAGAATATTATTAAACAATATATTATTAGTAACTATTTTGTAAAGCATGCATGTAAGTACACATGGATATTTTTGGGCACACCTATTATTAGGAGGTGCATGGGTGGTGAAGGGAAAGTCCCCACCCCTATAAATACTTGGCTTAGGATTTATTATTACATCTCTAGATGATGTATATATGTTAGTGCTATGTTGTGTTGTTATGTTTTGTGCGCGTGACTCTATGTTCACATATACTGAATGTTATGTATCAACTTTTGTTATGTAGTAGGTTTTGAAGATTAATGGATAATTGTGGCTGGATTATGATCATTAATATATCTAAGTATGGAGATGTGTCTATGTAATTAATCTTATTAGTTGTTTAATATGGCATTTTTTCTTATCAAATGTGTTTCTAAAATAAGTTTAATGCATTAATAGAATATCATAATGATTATGCATGCTAACATCTTTACAAGAAAGAACAAAGGAGGGACCTGGTAGCTGCACAAGGTTAGGGAGAGAGTTCAGTTCATACTAGATGAGGTGTCAGTGTGGATAGAACTCTACTAAAAATGAAGACTACATTTTGGTTCTATTGTTAGGACCTCTTTTCAAACTATCTATCAAGATGTTGCATACATATGGCGTATCTTTTAACCTTGGAGAGCATTAAAATTTGGGTACAAGATAGAAAATATAATTTTTCACATAGGTATAACACTAGACCTGATTTCAATGCATGGAGGTGGGTGGAAGATAATATTTATCATGACCTATATGAGACATTCTTCAGTTTATTTGCAGTATAATTATAGGAGTGGTTGGAAGCATACCCATCAAAGAAGCATTGGGCCCCTAGACCAAAGATTTGGATGTAGGAAGATCACATGAGGAATGGAGTATTAAATTTTGGTTTTATCTAACAAAATAAAACCACTGTAATAAAACACGAATATGAAAATATTGCAATATAATTCATTCGGGATGATTTTCATTATGAAGAGATTACATATAAATAGGTAAATGACATCCTTAGTATAAGGAGTCAAACCATATCAATTACCCAATCCCCACTTATCTCTCCAACATGATTCTCTCCACCTTTATTTTCTCATAGCTATCTAATAGTGAGTTGTTCTCACAACTCACGTACACACAAAATATAATAATAATATCTCACACTCACCTAACTATTACAATATTATATTATCATCTAGATAATATAATTCCACAAACATTATTAATGTTCACACTAACACATTAATTTCCTAACATTCACCCCCTTAGTGTGAACATGGGGCAAAGTGGAACTGAAACTAGAATCGTATGCCACTGCATACTTTTAGGTCTGCATACTATTGTTTGAATCTTGTTGTTTGGATCTTGTTGCATATTATCATTACTATGCAAAGAATGCATCTTGAATTCATCCCATGTGAATGAAATGAGGTCGTTTCACTAGTTGATCATCTTCATAAAGAAGTACAACAGTTAGAGGATCTCTGCAATCAGAGGATTTTTGTAGTTAGCTTCCCTCCTATACAATCTGTTTCACTATTCTGCACCTTCCACGCCATATCACAACACATTCAAGAGTTTACATTAGAAAAGATCACACATTTCAAGTGAACAAGAACAAACTTCTATTCTTATTCTGCATATCAAAGCAAACACACTAAACATAACTAAAAGAACATGGTGACCAAAGTAATATTACGGCCTCGTCGATGGTGCATGATGAGAAGTCACTAAAATGCCTCCTTCCTCCATTGCCTCCAACCTCCATCTAATACTTCTTTAGTTACTCAAAAAAATTGAAATTGAATTTTATTAATATATTGATTCTAAATCGGACATCAATTACCTCGAAAATGCGTCCGTAAGGAAAATTAAAAAAAAAAACATCGAGACTTTTATAATAACACAAAATGACTTAAAATAAAAATTTGACTCAACTTTAAATAAATGACAGAAAACAAGACAATAATACTAAAAACACAAAAGATGACAAAAAATTAAATAATAATTCCTTTAATGATTGAAATAAAAAACATTCAAATACTCTAAAAGTGATCTTTCAACAAATAGTCTTTAATTTACATAAACTAAACACAAGAATTTATTAAATTTTACCCATAACAAAATACATAAAAAAAAACAAAACCAACTTTATGACTTTTGTCTTTTTCCTCACTTGGTTTTTTCTCCTCTACTTTATATTCAAATAATATAATAAAAAGGACCTAAAAACGAATCCTATTTTTAAAGACTTAAATTTAATTGACCAAACAATTAACATGTACATAAAACTATATAAAGACCAAGATAACACTACGAGACTTACCTATAAACAAATGACAATAAACCTTTATTAATTTATTATATATATTAAAGGTTCTACGTTATAAATTAAATAAATATTAAAGATATTACTACCTAACTTACAAAACTATAAAACAACAATACAATAAACTTACGAACAAAAAAATCTTATTGACTACTTTACTTGTAATTTTGTCATTCGTGGCGTAAAAGGAAATTGCATATTTAAAGGCAAGCATCCCATCAACAATCGGTCACCACAAGCATGCTTCATATTTGCACAATGCATATTGAAAGCCTTTTGAATGAAAATGTATTTTGTCTTATACCCGATGATTATGTGCAACGACGTATGTCTCCCTCCAAACCACCGATAATCAGGCACAAACTTAGTTGAACAGAGATAAACGCTTGCATAAAAATACACACTACGCGATGTGTAATCCAGAATAGCAAACCTGCGCATGAATATTGGTTATAAATCTAGTTCCACCAAGTTATAGTGTAGTTGACATGATGTATACAGTATAAACTACCTACATGACTCCTTTGGAATGTCTCCCTTCTACAAGACTCTCATGGTTAACCTTCTCTTATACCGAGATATTAAATTCTAGTTTTATTTAACAAAATAAAAGCACTCTAATTAAACACAGAATATGAAAATATTACATCCTTAGAATAAGGAGTCAAACCATATCTATTTCCCAATCCCCACTTATCTCTCCAACATGATTTTCTCCACCTTTATTTTATCATAGCTATCTAATCTGAGTTGTTCTCACAACTCACATGCACACAACATATAATAATTATATCTCAAACTCACCTAACTATTACAATATTATATTATCATTTGGATAATATAATTCCACGAACATTATTAATTTTCACACTAACACATTAATTTCCTAACATGGACTAGATGGTAGATCATTGGTGGGCTAGTGTGTCACGTAATTATACACTTTGGATTACACTATTTCTACTTATTTGTGTCCAAATAAGGATGAATTTAGATTTTTACATAAGCCTATAGGATCCTACTTACACACTATACCTTTAACAATCAAGATTGTGATCATAAAATTGGATTTGGAGATATTACATATTCCTATCTAAATCCCCACCATGAGTAGGGGTAGGAGAAGTGTGAGAAGGATGGAAGACCTGGCGGAAAATAGGTAGAGAGAGGAAAGATGGCTCAAGTTTAATGAAGAACGAGAGAGGGATATGGCGTGTGCGAGGGAGATTTCATTGTCATTGGAATTGAGGGGAATGATGGCTTGTGAAGGTTTTGAATCTCTCATGGAATGCGAGGAGCCACAACATCAAGTCCTCCCAACCTTGGGAAATCACAGTAGAGATTTCCCTTTGGCTTTAGATGAGAACACGTCAGAGGAAAGAATGAGGATTATCGGCACACTTCTCATCCCACCTATCCACCTAGCCCTTGCACATGGTGTTCTAGATCCATAGGTAGCTATTGAAGGGTAATCTAGTGGAGGTAAGAAAGCAAATAAAAGTAGATATCATTTTTTGTTAAATCAAGAAGTACATAAGATGATGAATAAACCCATGAAAGTGCAACATGCACCATTTTGGGAAGTACACTTGGAGGGTTATTTTCAGGAGCATCATCATGAAAGAGTATTAGCATGAAAAATATTGGAAGCACTTCAGTTAGAGTTATGACCATGCAAAAAGTAGATTTATAGTTTAGTATCACAATTGGGATGCAAGGGAGTTCATAAAATGGAATGTAGCCCACAATAAAGGGCACAAGAGGATCACGAGGATCGGGTCAGTAGCCACCTGGAGGTAATACTGGTGGAAGTTCCGGTTATGAATTTAGCGGGTAGGGACCAAAACCCCCACCACATCAGTCTCCACAGATGCCACAAAACAAACCTCTACAACCACATCAAACACTGGAATTCTACTATGAGATATCTCTCCACTTATAAGAGTATATAGAGATTAAAGATGCAGTGAAGCATGTGCATAAGTGGGAATTACTATGGTGCACTAAGGTAATTATAACTTCAAATAGGAAGGAAACCCAATTTTCCATGACAATTTAAGGGTGCACATATAGTTGGTATCAGAAATATGATCCACACCAAACTGTGGTGGATTACAATGCTTTGCACACTGTGTTTTTGGCTAAGTTTTACATTCTAGATTTCGAGAAACAAAGAATCAACACACTTAAGAATATCAAGAAGGTTTAATATGAAAGTGTGAGGGAGTATGACACACATTTTAAAACTTTGTTGTCAATATTGTCTTATGGTATTCATCCAATTCAACATGCATTGTGGTTTTTTGGAGGATTGTTGACCCCATTCCATAGATCTTTATCTCATAAGGCATATGTGGACCCACACAAGGCCTTAAAAGTATCCCTGCAACCCAGGCGATTGCGAGTTTTGATACTGGGGTGAGCCTATTCTTAGAGGTGGAGACCACAGCCATGATAAATAAATTATACAAGTTCTCTACCAACTCATCACACGAGATGTGTAGTGGTATATGGTACATTGATTATGAAATTGAGGGACATACTAAGGATATTTGTATGCATAATTTAGTGCGAACATTATTTCTAGATTGTGAAATCTACCCATAAGGACCATGATGTCTAGAATTATCCTCTCTTGCAGCACCCGATTCAAAAAAAAACATCCATGTATTCTAAGATTTTCCATTCCATACCCATGACACCATTGATTGTAGATTGATTGATCATATACACAAAGACATTAAGACATGAGTGGGCCACACTAGTGTGGCGAGCGGATCAAAGGAGTGGGAAGGATAACATAATTAAGGGCTCAATAATGGGGATAACATGAATGGAGGCTTCTGAGGGGGATATCGAGGCCATGGTGGTGGTGGTGGTAGATGTAGGTTTGATTGAGGAACTTGTTATACTTGTGGGTCCCCTAATCATTATCAATGTGATTTCCCCTAGAATATAGTTTTCTCATGATATGGGAAGTAACATAAGTTAGAGGATTTACCTGACCTATATGATTACATGAGTTAAAAAAAAGAAGAAGGAAAAGGGCATAGGGATGATCAAAGTACAACTCACGAATATTGATTAGTGGATGCCTAAGAAGATTCTTGATCTAGAGTTTCAACCCATATTGGTCACAAGTGTAGAGGCATCACATGCCCACAAGCATTTTGATTCCAATCCACTCATCACGAGGGAGGAAGTAATACATGCCAAGTATCCGGATGCACCACTTCAATTGGAAGTCTACGAAGATACTATGGGAGTCATTTGTGACCTTCAAGGTGAAATACATTGCTTGAAGGAGTAAGTGTAAGAGGGAGAATGTGTGAAGAATGTTAAGAAACCACAAAAAGATGTGGATGACCTAAAAGAGGTGTGTAAGATGTTACACCAAGAGAATATCATTCCACTATTATGGGAATGGGTATGTGAGAAGCTACCACACACTAGAGTTGAGTGTGAGTGATAGCTACTAAATGCAAACTTGCCACCATAGAATCATGATTTTGATAAGGAGATTAAAATTGATGCAATAATTGATGGGTGGTTAGTAAGAAATATTTTGATAGACACAAGAGTTGAAGTGAATTTTCTGACTCTAGATGAATCGAATAAAATTGGGAGACCTACATTATAACCATCCTCAAATGTGTTGTAGATGGAAAAAAAAAGGGCTATGCCTATTAGGGTTTTGAAGGATGCATCCATTATCATTTAGGAGCCAAGTTTACTGGAGACTTTGAGGTATTGGAACTTGCTAAAGTAGACAAATTTCCAACATTACTTGGATGGCCCTAATGTTATTGTGAACAATGTTGATCTACACTTTAGAAAGAGATACATTAGTTTTGAGAATAAAGATGAATGCATGATCATACCTCTGCATGATAAGCAGGAAAAGTGTTATATTGATCCCTTGAGTTAAGAAGATCTTAATCAAAGTTATACACATACGGTGCATGAACCAGAAAATGTAGAACCATCAAAGGAATGTGTACTTTAGTGGGAAGACACACATTTTGTAAGTGACACCACTAATGTTGCTTTTGATATTTGGGCTCATGTAATGTATGAGATGGTCAGGTGCAAGATTAAAGGAAGGGTTACATAGATTATTAGGCCATGCATGGGATCAAATAAAGTACCGGGTATCTTGGTGATGGTAGGCCCAATACATTCTTACGTGTTGTGGAGACTCAATGTCAGAATGAAGGATATAGAAGAAACTTTTTGGTCTATACTTTACGCATGATAGCATAGTGCTGGTGGGCTACACATAGCGATAGAATTTTGTAATGGAGATAAGTGAGAATATCCTTTTCCACTAGGTTTACTAAAAATAATGTACCTACACACATATGTGAATATCATGGGAAGACTTATGCCTAGTACACATCCATAATTATGAGATACTATGAGCACAAGGCTAGGAGGCTATACCACCATCCCTATGGGTACATAAGTTCTACTCCACATTGCGTAGATGTGCACGTGCATGGTATGTCCATGCTGAAATGAACAGAGAGACTACAAATTTGCATGAGATGACTACAAGTATGGTTCAAAATTTTGATTACTTTTCTAATATGCCACTAGTCTATGAAGCATTTCAGATCATAAAGTGCATCATATGGGGGATAGCGTGAAGGAATAAGATCTCGTGCTTTATATTTTTTTAGTGAACCCGATCCCGAGGTGCACCTAGATCTTGAGGAGTCAAAATATGTATAGATGGGTCGCTCCTAGAAAGAGAAAGAAAAATGAAATCTAGTATACATGATTGACGATGAGGAGGTAGAGAACCTGGATGTTAGCCACACAGATGGTGCACACAAGGTCATGGATTTGTCAGATGAGAAGGAACATGCGTACCATGCTCCCATGAAAACTAAGAAGGTTAACATTGGTCGAAGATGAGCAAGAAGAAGTCATCATTGGGGATTACTGGTTAGAATAGGAGGTAGAAAATATCATTGAGCTCTTACATGACTTTCAAGATCTCTTTCTAAGAGGTTACCATGAATTAAAAGGTGTGCATCCTTATTTAGGTGAGATGAAGATAAAGCTGAAATAAGGCACATAACCTGTTAAAAAGAGGCCTTAAAGGATGAACAAAAATTTACGTGTCAAAGTGAAAGAAGGAATTTATAAGATGCTTAAATATGGAATTATTGATCTAATTGAATAATTTGAGTGGGTTATTCCTATGGTTATTAGTATTAGGAAGGATGTGCGGATCAAGATATTTGTAGACTAATGATAACTTAATGCTTCATGTGTCATAGATCCATTTCCCACACCTTTCATCGAGGAAATTATAGAAGAATTTGTAGGGCACAAGATCTATTCCTTTACAAATGGGTTCTCAAGTTATCACTAAGTGTTCATTGGGCATAAAGAACAAGAAAATACTACTTTCACTAAAGAATGGGGAAGCTTTACATACATAGTTATGAAATTTTGATTAAAGAATGTGCTAGCAGTGTATTCTCATGCATTGTTTACTGAGATTTCCATGATTTCATTCACAAGTTTTTTTAGGTGTACTTAGATGATTGGACTATTTATGGGTTTGTTAAAGATCATTGTGATAATTTGAGGCTCATGTTTGAGAGGTGCAAGTAGTTGAGTATCTCTCTTAACATTAAAAAGTGTATTTTTTCTACACCTTTTGGAAATTTTCTCGGCACATTATTTGCAAAGAAGGATTATTGGAAGACACAACAAAGATAGTTACTATTTTGGGGTTATAAGATCCTACCAGTCAAAGCTAAGTGCATGTATTTTTTTGGGCACATAGGATATTATAGGAAATTTATTAAGGGTTATAAAAATATTTTTGCACCCCTAGAAGATTTTCTCAAATCCAAAGGTAAATGTTATTGGGGTGATGCGCAACAACAAGAATTTGAGGCATTAAAGGAGAGGCTTACTACTATACAAATTTTGTGCTTTCCTTCATGGGACAAACCATTTCATGTACACTTGATGCCTCTAGGATGACAATTAGTGTAGTTTTGGCATAACCAGAGGAAGGAATTGTAGATCATCCCATATGCTTTGCAAGCAGGAAGTTAACACCCACAAAGAAGAATTATACAATGGATCACAAATATTTTTCTATGATCTATGTGCTTCACAAGATTAGAAAGTACTTGTTAAAACCTCTATTTATCTTCTATATAGATTATATGGCATTGAAAAACTTGGTCAACAAACATGCTTTTCAAAGGTGTATCTTCCATTAGATACTTATGTTCCAGGAGTTTTGATTTCACATTTGTTGTCAAGCCAAGAAAAAGTAATTTAGGGCCTGATCATTTATTAAGGATCAATTTATGTGAGGATGTGTAGATCATTGAAGATACTATGCATGATGCGCAATTGTTCGAGTTGAACCACGCACCCATAGATTTAGAATATATAACTATCTTTTTGCACTTTGACCTGGTGTTAGAGGGGATGAAGACACTAGAGAAAATCATCTTGTTATACGCACAATGCCTTATATGTTGATTGGTGGATATTTGTACAAAATGGAAAGATATGAGGTCTTACGTCGGTGTGTTCTAGATCATGAGAATTAATTTATCATGGAGGAGGCTCATGGGGGAATAGCAGGAGGTCACTATGTCAGATATGTGACAACGCACAAGATCCTTATGGTTGGCTTATGGTGGGAAACATTATACAAGGACACCAAGGAATATGTGAACACATGTGATCATTGTTAACTCCTTAGAAATCCTAGACATAGAGATGATATTCCCTTAATAAATTTTACAAGTGTGGAGCCTTTCAAGAAGTGTATTATTGACTTTATAGGACCTATTGCACCACCCACACATAGGACCAACGCATGATACATCATTACTTGCATAGATGATCTAATATGGTGGTCAGAAGCAGTTCTACAAAGGATTGTACATCAACCACAAGATAAAGGTTCTTATGGGAAAACATTAGTAACATGTATGGTTATACATTAAGCTTGATAAGTGATAGAGGAACTCATTTCTTGAATGAGACAATCAAAATTTTATTGGCAGAGTTTATGGTGGCAAAACCATAAAACTAACCCTTATCTCCTCAAGCTAATGGTATTGTAAAATCTTTCAAAAATATCTTGGGACAAACATTGACAAAAATATATGATGTTGGAAGAAAGGATTGGGATGATAAAGTGTCAGTTGTACTTTGGGCTTATAGAACCACTTATAAAATTTTGAATAAGGCTATACCCTTTTAGTTGGTGTGTGGCACAGAATCTATATTAACCATTGAATTCATGTTTCCATCCTTGTGTATTGTGCATGGCGGTGGATTAAATGATGAGAAAGTTGTAGAAGAGAGCATTAATAAACTAATGCAACTCAATGAGTGGCATGCCATCGTGCATTAGAGCCAAAATACTAATAAGGAAAGATAGAAGGCCTATCATGATAGCCACATTAAGAAAAAAGAGTTTGAAGTTGGAAATATGGTCCTTCTCTTTGACTCCAAGTTTGTGAACCACCCAGGGAAGTTAAAAATGCATTGCTTTGGGACATTTTGTAGTAACCAAGATACTTGAATCAGGCACATGTCAACTATAGGCATTAAATGACACCATATTTCTCGGTTACTTCAATGGGAGTAGGTTAAAGATCTACTATAAATAAGATTCTTGGTGTTTATAATAAGGCAATATTTCCACTTAGATTTGGTTTCCCTTTCATGTATTTTTTCCGATTGTTTATATTGTTTTGTTGTTTGTTTCATTATTTTTTGTAATAAGCACACTTGCGTGAGAGGAAGCTAATTACTACCTATTGAGTTCATGAAAATGACCACACACATTTTAGTGTGGGGTGAACCAAGTACAAATGCATGATAAGGATACCTTGTTGGTTATTTTATGTTGGATGAAGAATTTCGTGTGATGATATAAGGATGGTGTGTCAGTTGTAGGGTTTACATGCAAGAAAAGAGGTAAAAGGTGTCACAAGAAATGAGAAAGATGGTGATAGTAAGAAAATTTCTTAGATTGAATAACACGCGAGAAGAAATATCATGTAGTGTTACGCAAGGTAGGAAATGACATGATGAACTATTTGGTATATGGAACAGAGGTTTATGTATTGTGGTGCAAACAAGCACGTGCGAGGAGATTTGTGGCTTAGGAGGTAGTGATCACATTGGAAGGTTATGAGTGCAACATGTGGAATAAGTGTGAAAAATCATAAAAAGAAAAATTAAAGTTGTTATACAGTGGTAGGTGACAAATATTTAATGTGGAAAAAATTTGGAAACCTTTTAAAAAGGCGTCGGGGTAAATTTATTTTCACTTACCTTGTGAAGAATTTGTGCATATTCAAGAGTGAATTCGTGTGATTTCTTACAAAATTTCTTGCAAACATAGAAAATAGGCTGAACTAAATCAAAGTGAGGACACAAATGAGTAGAATATATCCTTTAGAAGGAAGTTTGAGGCTAAAGGGAGGTATGGAAGCTTATTTGTAGTGACATAAGGGTTTGTAGGTTTTTTGTCTAGGGTTTGAAGAATTAGGGCATAAAACTAAGAAAAGGGAACAAGGTAAGGTAGATATTTGGTGCGGATAGTTGGAAGAAAGAAATTAAAGGAACCTAAGGCACAAAATAGTAGTAGTTAGTTTTAAGTTAGGATTTTCATGTGACATGGCACCTATAAAAGCAAAAATTGATTCACCAAAGGGAAAAGGGAAAGGAAAGAGAAAGGAGAATCATGTGATTGAAGATGTGCAAGAGGAATGGTACTATGAAATGATGTACTCGGATGGAGTACTATTGGAAAATTATTGGGTTTCATATGTAAGAAAAATGACAGTTATCGATTATAACCATTGCTCATATGCGAATGCATGTGAAATAGACATTGAACTAATCCATAAGACATATGAGAGGACTACAGACAATAAGCCTATCTATGATGATAAGGGATATAAATTTTACAGAGAGTGGGAGTTCTTCAGCTCTACAAGCTCCCTTACTTTGGCAAACATGAGTGACTATATCAGTGGTTTATGTCGAGTGTCCATGAGGACGTTTTCTACTTCACAAGGAGAATGTGCCTTACCGTGTAATTGATTGAAAATTTACTAGCCTTCGAAACACAAGAATAGAGGTTTAAGTGGACTTAGAAGATGATGATGAAGTCAAGAAGACTATCACCATGTTGAAGTATTAATCGAGGGCGCATCATGAATATTTCCAAGCTTGACAATCCTATTATCAGAATGGGTAGGAAAGTTGGGGCCATGTGAACAAAAGATGGCTCCATGTCACAAAGAAGATAACTAAAGGTATGATTTATAACCTTTCTAGATTCATAGCAGAGGATATTATTGAGGAAGTGCATGTAGGGGAAAAAATCAATTTTGGAAAGGTCTTACTATTGATTTTTTTCTCTAAACTTGGGGTGTCAGATGGGTCGAACAATAAAATGTGGTAGTTCCCCTAAAGATAAGTTGCCCACAAAAATATTTTTTGACTACACTTGCGATGAAATCAATAATGAATATAAGGCCATGGAGGATATATGGTATAAAAGGATGTGTGAGGTGTTTCAAGTAGAATGAAACATGATAAGTGATTTTCCTGTGCAATTCAAAGATAAATCACAATTTGCATTCTATCAACACTTTTGCATTGTCCAGTTTTATTTTAAGGATGTGTAGAAAATTCCTTGGTGTGAAATTTTGTTTTCCTTTACAACGCAATACTTCCAATCTGCAGTAAACTAGTTTTTTGAGATGCACAAACTAATATTTGACTTCGATAAGGTGCAATATGAGTATTACACCTTGTGCAAACATATGTTTATCTTCAAAAGAGTGCATATGAGGAGATAATGATATAGGATAATATCAATATGAATAAGTCTATTACTATGGCAGTTGCCAATTTGGAGGCAAGAAAAAGTGTATATTTATTTGAAGCCAAGAATAGTTGATGGAAAATATGTTGAGGATGACTTGATGATCCTGAAGCACCTACAGGGAAGAATATAGTGGGGCAAAAGAGAACGTGTGAGGATACTCCTCCTAATGAAGATGGGGAAGAAGAGAAGAAATAAAAAATAACTCATGTTAAGATTGAAAGTACAAAAAATACACCAGCGTGCAAGGAGTCTAAACCAAGTGTGAGAATGAAGAAAAAACTTAAGAAGTATCCAATGAGGAAGAAACTAAAGATAATGTCTAGAAAAGACACAGGATATTAAGAGATATGGAGAAGAGGTCGCGATAAATGAGGAAGAGGAAGTGTTGTAGAAGGACCCCTTGGTTCATGAAATTGAGGAGATGAATATGGAGGATCATGATGTGAATTATGAGGAGGTCCCATTTAAGAACCTATAAGAAGGCCATGAAGTTCATATTACTCATATTTTGGAAGAGAGGAAGGGTCATGTTGAGGATCATGGAGGTGAGTACACTATTGTGCATGAGGTGGAGCATAAAGTAGAACACATTGTTGAGCAAGAGGTAGAGAACAATGAGGAAGAAGAAAATAATATTGGTGAAGAGGAATTAGGTGGTGCGATGAACACCCTTGCATTGGGTTTTTCGAAAAGGAAATGTAGGAAGTATATAAATACAATGCACATACCACAGGGCCCTATGATGTAGTATGTTGATGATCCTAATAAAGTATTCCACTCAATTTATTAGAATATAGTGGCCACATAAGATATCTTATATTGGACATTCTTTAAGAAGGAAGAAGTCTTGTCACACACAAAAAATATGCTCTCCTGGGAATTTCAATCACACATGAAGGAGCCCGAGTTTTAGGTTAGCATGCAATCGATAACCGAGACTCGACTTAATTCCACATTAGGAGAAGCATACTCGATAGTCAACGTACATTTTTGATGGATGAACAAGTGTGTAATGCACTTAATAAATTATCAGTGGAAGTAGGGGTCAGAATTTTTTATAAGAACTGTAGAATAAAGAATATGCGTAAGGAAATGGAGGATAAGGATAAGGAAATAAGAAAGAGGGATAAAGATATCAATAATAAAGATAGAGAAATTACACAACTGAAACAAGAGCTAAGAGAATAGAAGGGATGAATGTGCACGGTGTATAAGAAATTAGATTCCATCAGATGCTATTATAATCGCACACTGGATCTAGTTGATCAAGTTCAACCTTCTTACGAGATGGAATTACATTTCCTAGAATACTTGGTGTGTATGATCACGCATGATAAGAATGTTCTCACAATAGAGTCCACATAATAGGTATTACCACAATAGTAGAAGAGTGACAGGGGGAAGAGGTTGAAGGACACCTCGCACAATATGATGCATTAGCAAGAGAGGCTAAGAATGATGTGGAAAAGGAAGTTTTTTTACCAATGCCAATATTTTTACCAAGTGGTAGGAAAGATGACTACAAGAGATGAGGAAGAATTGAAAAAGTTCCATGCCAATATGATAAATAATAGGGAAGAGAGGGAGAAGTTTCTTGTGGTAGTAGAATAGAAGAGGGATAGTCTAATGCTCTTGAAGAATGCATATAAAGATAGGTTGAAGTAACATTTCCCTTAAATTACGTGCATGATGGATACACTAGACAACACAACTAAGTAGCCAGAAATCCTAGTTGAACAACTAAATGGGAGGGGTAAGTGCACCAAGTTGGGGGACAATTAAGTGGACATCAAATCCTGAATTTTACATTAAAAACAACAAAACATCAAATTTAGTCTTTCGCGGACTTGAACCCATGAGTTTGAAAAGTAAAAACTATGTCATAAAAATAGTACCATTGCATAGGGGAGGCTATTAGCTTTGTAGAAATACTAATTTTAAAGTGAATAGAAGAGGATAAATATCATTTTATAATTTTTTACTAATAGTAGGTCTTCAAGACACTTTTTCCTGTGAATGTTTATGTCTACGTTTAAGAATGCAAAATTTGTTTCACTTATCAGAATGTGATAAAACTTATACCATCCCAACTGTGGTGAAATTATATACATGTTCAAAAAAAAATTATTTGATTTCAATATTTTTTGATGAAGTTATGGCGGGCAAACGAAAAGTGCTCTGTTTTCTTTATGTTTTCATACCACTTTCACGAAAAAAATCATAAAAAATAAAATATTACTAAAAAAATACAAAATAAAATCCATCCCAAGATAGATAGTGGCATATAACTTCTCACCAAAGGAAAAAATATATATTAATTTTTGGTCATCCAAATTATGGGCAAACGGACTATAATCTTATCGGTGTTTTTAAAAAAAAATACCAAGTCATTGAATTTTGAGTGTTTAATATAGCTAATCTTGTCCATTTTTTACAAAAACTAGTATTTTAGAAACTAGATTCGGATGCTATGATTCATATTAATATAATTTTGTCTAATTTTGAGTGTATGTATTGCTAATAATCCCTACAAGTTGATATTATGTTGTTATTTGCAATATGATGTCCACGGATGACCCTATATTTGTCCATCAACTTCCCGCACTTACCCGGAGGATTGATGATTTAAATCCTGAGAGGTCCCTGACATTGTTGACACCATTCCAATTAAGGCAACTAAGGAAGTAGAAGGGTGGAAGGAACTAGAGAAAATATTGGTCAAGGAATTTCGTGCTCCTTCCCCTAAGGAAGATTTATTCATGATTATTAAAGTGAAGCGATATTATTTATTCTTCATTCTTTGATTCATAGTTAGAGTTATTTTATTCTTTGCTTCATGTGTGACATTTTATAATGTTTTTGAGGATAGACACCCTACCTAGTGTGGGGTAATGTTGGTTTCCAAAATTGACTAATTACTTAGAAGAAGGAAGGCTGACATGCACGAGGATGTGTGCGTGTAAGAGAATTTTGGATGACATGCAGGAGGGTGTGTATAAATAGGAACATGATTATGTGAGGGAATGCGCATACAGAAAGGCGAGGACTTAGCCATTTTCTAGGGGCAAGCTGAAAAAGACTTGGAGTGTTCACCAAGCAAGGGATAAAATGAGGCTACCTTAGTGTGAAAACATTGACTATTTTTGGAGAAATAACATGCATACCAAGGACTAAAGTACATGTATGGATTTAACTATTAATAGGATTAAAGAAGAATATTATTAGACAATCAATTATTAGATTTTTTTGTAAAGCATCCATGTAAGTACACATGGATATTTTTGGACATGCCTATTACTAGGAAGTGCATGGGAAGTGAAGGTAAAGTCCCCACCCTTGTAAATAATTGGGTTAGGATTGATTATTATGTCTATAGATGATGGATATATGTTAGTTTTATATTTTGATGTTATGTTTTGTGTGCATGACTCTATGTTCACGTATACTAAATTTTATATATCAAATTGTTGTAGGGTTTTGAAGATTAATGGATAATTGTGTGCGGATTATGATCATTAATATATCCGAGTATGGATATGTGTCTATCCAATTGATCTTAGTAGTTATTTAAGATGGTATGTTACCTTATCAAATGTGTTTCTAAAATGATTTGAATGCATTAGTAAAATATCATTATGATTATGCATGCTAAAATATTGACAAGCAAGCAAAAAGTAGTAACTTTGGTAGTTTTGCGTGCTTCGGGTGATCATTTAGTTCAAACTAGATGAGGTTCCAAAGTGAGGATGGTTCTCTAGTGAAAATGAAGACTACACCAAGATTTAATCCACTTTACTTACCTCTCACAAGCTCTCAAATGATCTCTTTCATTACAAATAGTGCTAACACTTACACTAAAACTCTCTTATGATTTCAAATTTACAAAGAAGGGGTTTTGGAGGGAAAAAGTGAAACTATCATATTATGCACATGGAAGTTCCAACAAGTTGGAGAACCTCATCAAAATAACTATACATGACATCTTTTTACTTCCTCAATGATGTTAATGCATCATTCTCCCCTAGTGAGATAATTTGAACTCCCATTAAGTTTTCTATCTTCTTCCTTTTCTTCCAATCATTTTATTTTTTGGAATTTCCTTCTTCCTTGATTTGATTGAGTTCATCTTCAACTCTCTTACCCTTCTAATTGTTTGACTTGTATCTTATTTCCTTGAAATTTCTCTCTATGTCTTCATTTTGCTTCAAGTCTTCTTCATTATCTTCATTTTCTTTTCCTTCATGACTTAGATGTACCTTTTCTTTTTGTTCTTGTCTTTTCCACCTTTCATGTTCATCCTTTGAATATTTCCTACACAAAAACTCAAAACAACATTAGATCCAAAATAATGAGACCAATATGTCTCATTTTTTTCTCCCTTCTTCCCTTATTTGAATTCTTTATGCCTTTCTTGATTTATCCTTGTTGTTCTTGACTAGTTTTAATCCTATTTTCCTCCTTGTTATTGCTCTGGAAACTGTACCATATCTTCATTCTCATTATACTTCTTTTTCCCAAAATTTATAATGGATTTTCTAAATTTCTTGAATTTTATCTTCATTTTCTTTCTTGTTAATGAAATCCTCCAATTGATTTGAACATGTACCTATCATAACTAGCTTTTTAGTCATCCATTTTCTCATAAAACATAATATCACTCTCTTCTAAGATCTACACTTGCTTCATCAAATTTAGGACCCAATTGTTCTTTTCCTTCGTGGAATTCACAAACTAGAACATTAGACTCAACTTTACTTACCTCTTTCTTTACCTTACTTTCATCTTCTTTTAGTTTTCTGATTTATTCCTCTTGGACCTCATCCACAAGTTTTTCACATTGCATTTTAGTTATCAAAATCTTCTCATTATCACTTTAAATTGTCTCATTCCATGTATGCTTATTCAAAATATTCATAAAAACTTGCTTACATTGTTCCTCTCTTATATTCTTCTATTTTCAATCTCTTCTTAGGTTTTCCTACTCTTCTCTCTTTCCTTTGACTTTCCACACTTTATTTCTCATATCTCTGTGTTGATATACACATGTAGTATCATTGTTTCCTTTTGAGTTATGAGCTGGTTTGTACCTTAAAAATATTATTTCATTCCTCATTCCTTAATCACCTTCACTATATGCTTGTTTCATAATGAAATATGACCTTTTTTGTCATTTTATTCCTTTTCCATTACATGTTATAACCTCATTAGTTTCTTTCTTTCATTTTGTCTCTTTTCCACAAACAATTGATTTTTTGAGCCATTTTGGAATTATATACCCATGTTTCAACTCAGATTTTGAAGAATCAAATTAATCTTCTTTGTACCTTCCTATATATAAAAATATTCATTCTTGAATGCATGGATTAAATCATGAGTCATATCTCTACATACCTAATTATGAACAATCTTTGTGATCATATCTCTTTTCTTTTATTCTTTGATATCAATCTTCTTGTTTTTGCTTTGTTTCTTGTCTTCTTTTACTAATCTGATTTACAAGGCATCATAGATATTTGTATCATATTTTTCCTATTCTTTAGCATGTTGGAGTACTTTAATCTCTTCCTCATAAGCTTCCATAACATCTTATTTTCTCCCATCACTTGCATTTAACTCTAAGGAGGTTATTCTTGGCTCTTTTCCTGTCAATTTCAATGTCTTATTTTTAATCATATTCAAAAAAATATTCATACCTATAAACATACATGTAAACACAATATCAGTCAATAAAATTAGAAACCAAATTGTCTCCATGAGTGTCTCTTTCTTGGACACTTTTCTTCTTTTCCACCTTTCTTCACTAAGTGCTTCTCTGTGCACCTTTCCTCTCCTCCATTTTTTGTCATATTTTACTATGTTCTCCAAAGTGAGAACTCTTTTCTCTTCCTCTTTTTCATGGTTCTCACATGGAAAATTTGACTTCCTCAATCCTCTATAATATTTTACCCCTTTTCTTTCTTCACTTCTTCTAGCATGCTTCTTTTGTCTTCTCCCATTCTTAATAAGTGACTCTATAGGCCACTTCACTTTCTTTTTCAAACCCCAACCACATATCTAGTTTATTACTTGTAAACACAATATTTTTGAGGCTTCCAACTTCTTCAAATCCCTCATTAATTATAACATCTCTCTTTCCAATTCTATCCCTTTCTTCATACTTTTTTTCTTCATTGCTTTCGTCCTTCCTTTAAAGCTAACCTATAAATTGAGTAATATACTTTCACCAAACCTTGTTAAGTTATTTCTAATAATCCTACTCTAATACCAAAATGATGTAGAGGAGGATCATCAAAAACTCAACATTTAAGAACCATGAGTTAGCAATCAAGATCTATCCAAGGATTATTTACTTATGAAGCCCAAAAATTTCTCAAACACAAAAAATGTATCAAAACACAATGCACAAGCTCAAGATAATTTCTTACATTCTTAAATACATCATGAAAAAATTTCAAGAACTTTCCAAAGTTACATACCTTCATCTCCTATAATTTTCCTTTTAGACCTCCCTTATGGCTTATAGCCCTACAAACTAGCAATTTTTCATAAAATTGAAAGAATATGAGGAATATTCCTTCAATATCAAGGTTTTATAATACCATTTATGCCTCCTAATAAGACTATCAAGATTCATAATCCCTCTCTACGACAATTTTCTTTTCTTCTCCAAATATCATTCAAGACCTTGCAATTAGCCCTCAAAAGGGTAAAATCTTTGTGTTCAAAACAACATGTAAACTTTCAAGCGAATATGGTTACCTTTCCGAATACCCATTTAGGCCTTCTAACTTCATGTCAAGTTTCAATTTTCAATTCCTCGCATATTCTTCCCAACTCACTCTTTCACTTTACTTCACTAGACAACTAGGCCTCTTCAAGGGTTTGAAGTAGCTTTTGAAGGTTATAAAACTTTCCTACTATGTTACACTCTAGAACCACCTTATTTCACTCAGACATAATATTCTTACATATCTCCCCATGATTTATCACTTTATTTTCATTATTCAAGCTATTACTTCAAGTTACCCTTATGTAGCATTAGCTTTTCTTAGCTCTAATAGACCTCAACACTCTGTTTTGTCTCTTTATTCTGAACTTGGCTTTGTTAATATATTATCAATGTATTCCCATTGTTTGAAACCTTTTTATCCTTCTTCCTATACCTCTCTCATCTTATCCTCATCCTTCACCTTGAGTTCACTAACCTTACTCATTAGTCCTCTAAACTAGCTTTGGGTATCTATAACCCACTTAACATTGTTTCATACTTTTCCTAGCCTTATTAATGTCTATTTACCATTCCTTAGGGTCAATAATACATCTGAATCTCCTTCATGTACCTTACTCCTTATTTTGACTCTTTCATTAGTTTCTCATTCTCTCTCTCTCTCTCACCTTTCACTCTTAAATTGTGCCTCTAGGTTTTTGTCTGCCTTTACCTATTTTTGGGTTAATATATTCCTCAATATTCTTTTAACACTTATCTCAATATCATTGCAGAGCATGGTCTCATAGATAATTAGGCTTCATAGACCTTTTAAACCTTCTAAAGGGATTCATAGAAGATGGTTATTTGATTTTACATGTAGAGATATACTAGTCTTGATCGCCCGACTATGTCATTAGCTATTCATGTCAACTTAATACCACTCAATGCATTGATTCCCTTCAATTAGATTATGATAGCTTTTATGAACCTTCCTTAAAAATTAACCCCATTTGGACATATTTTATTATGTCATACCCCTTCTTAAACCCAATTCTAGCACGTTATGCACTGAGTTTTCATCAAGTCAAACATAGTTGTGAAAATATAAAAATAACTTATGCTTCTCAAGGTTTTTGGCACTTCTTAACCTTTCTTTTATACTTAAACAATTTAACGGGTATCAACAAGGATATGTTTAGAATATTACACAATAAAATTGTTGTAAAAACCCTCTAACTTGGGCATAACACAGTCAACGTGAGTATTCATAGTTTGGTCCCTAACTTGGCACTATTTTTTTCTTAAACTACTTTATTACCATGCATATATTAAGACCTCCTCAACCATATACAAGACTAACATGATTATAATATAAGGAATGATTCTACTAATCTATGATCAATTTGAACACAAAACCCTCATAACATGGTGTTTGGACTGAGATGAGTGTATTCTTAAACCTTAGGCTTATCAAAACTCCCTTTTATGAAACCAAACTTTGTAACAACCTTCACCATACCTGATTCAAGATCTACACAATGAATTATTGTATTTCAATGAATTTAGTTCTATAAATTTCCTTTTCTCTCTCATCACAAACCCCAACTCTATTTCTCATAAAAAGAGCCCTTGATTTTTATTTAATATCCATTTCCCTTCTTTACTAGCTTTCAAAAGTTCATAGAAATTCAAGAGATCATATTCCAAGGTTATCTAATCTCCATTAACTATAATGAACCCCTTGTACCAACACACTCAATTTGAAACCCTTACCATACAGATTCCTCATCCACGAGATACACTTGAACATTCAAATAGTCATTCATTTCATACAATATATAATGGGTCGATAAAAAAATATTAAGAATCCAATACATATCCTAAGAGAAGGCAAGGTACATGTGTTAGGAAATAAGGGATAAAACATGTGGAATAATCCCTCACAGAATGCAAAAGTAGAAACCAATATGCAAAAAATATTACAGATCTCAAATAAAAGTGCAAAATAAAATAACACAACACAAAGAGACAATATTTAACGTGGTTCACCCAATTTGGGCTACGTCCAACAAGAATCACTTTCTTAGATTTTATTACAAGCCACCGCTCTCTCAATACAATACACATATTTTTTTGGAGCTATGCTCAACAAACTCTACATAATTCACACCCAAATTCAAAACACATCTGCAATGTTACATTATCCCTACCATATGCACAAAAACACATAAGTAGACAACTGCTTAAGCAGTTTTACAAAATCGTGGGTATTAAAACCATGGGCCAAAACTATCCCATAAACCTATGGGTCAAAAATCTCACCCATACGAGAAAAGTACGTTTCCTAGTATATCGGGCATGTTTTCAAGGCCAAAAAAATTTTCGGGGGTTACGCCCTGAACCCCTACTACCGGGGGCGGTCGGTGGCCTAGCCCAGCCCCAAACCCAGTGAGACAACTGTGGAAAGTGTATAGTACTCTTAGTGTACAGTCTTCAACACTTTCACACATGAAAACAGGCTCCACAACCTAACAACATGCATTTCATGAATTTTTCACAAAGGAAATTTGTCATATTCATCTTGCCAACATACTTACAAAATCCTTGAGCATTTTAGGAACCTTCCTCACATAGTCTCCACCCAAATATTCTTGTCTATTCATAACTATCTTCTACTAATTTGAATTCCATCTTATATACCTTTTACTCAAGGTGGTAACATTAGGCATTTTTAACTCATTAGGGTGAGAGGTTGAGTTTGATACATGAACTCTTTCACCAAGAGTTCATCCACTTTACTTACCTCTCACAAGGTCTCAAATGACCTCTTTCATTACAAATAGTGCTAACATCTACACTAAACCTCTCTTATAAATTGAAATTTTCAAGGTGTTTTAGAGGGAAAAATTGAAACTATCCTATTATGCACATGGAAGTTCCAACAAGGTGGATAACCTCATCAAACTAACTAGACATGAATTCTAGGACACAATTCTCTCTTTAATTATACAAGATACAATTTTTGTTACTTCCTCAATAATCCTCCTACATCAAATCCATCTTGAAATAAGAAAAGTAGTTGTTTTTTGCATGTGTAGTCAAAGTTGCATGTTTAAGTGTACAATGTCTCTCATCATGAAAAATAGTTGAAAAATATAGTGTGTTTTTCAAATTGTAACATTATTAATCATTTGTGCATGTCTAGTCATTGTTTCAAGTTTTGAAATGAATTTTTTGAACATGAGAGATGCTTGCAAATCATCTCAATAGCTATCAATGGTAGAAGATAAAGTGGTTTTTACTCAAAGGAAAAAACTTTTCATAACTACATTTCATCATGGAAACTGGTTGTGCTTTTCAAACTATAACATTCTTAATCCTTTTGGAATGTGTAGTTAATGTTCCAAGTTTTAAGACAAATTTTTTGAGTATGAGAGATGCTTATGAATCATCTCAATAGTCATTGATAGTAGAATGTAAGACTTTTTTTTACTCGAAGGAAAAACTTAACTACAGTTTTTGTTATGCAAACTGGTTGAAAAACAGATTGTGTTTTTCAAACTGTAATATTATTAATCCTTATGGAATCCATTGTGAACGTTCAAAGTTGTGATACTACTGAGTTTATTATGAGAATTTTTATGATTTTTCTCATTATCCATTGACAGTAGAAGGTGAGATAGATTTTTTGGTTACTGAAGGAAAAACAAATTCTTAACTATATGGCGTCAAAGTGTTTTTCAGCCTACACAGTTATTATAAAAAATTCCATATAATTTTATACAAAAACATCTATTTCTTAGTTCATGATGCATATGTAGATGGGGTGTTTTAAATTGATTTCGTGAGGTCACACCTCAAAACTGTCATCTAAGTAATTTTGAAAGCGCTGAACATTTTAGACCCATCCAAATGCTAAAAAGATCAAATGTATTGTTGAGGACATGCCCCCACAAATGGATGATTATATTTACGCGTACACGGTATGTGTTGAGAACTTTAGAACACAACTTCAAGAATCAAATGCGCTACCATTTAATTTCATTGCAGATTTGAATGAGACCACCATAGCTCATATGCGGCCTAAGTTCAGTGCAAGTAGCAGACCACGCCATCACCTTTCTTAGAGGGAAGTGGTTATAAATATTTGAAAAATGAAGACAAATATTACTAGGCATTTGATTTCCCTAACAGTAACCTTTCAAAGAGGAAAGAAAGGAAAATTTCACAGGCTTTTGGAAAATCTATACTGGCAAAGTGTGAAACTATTGCTGAAAATATGGGTATGCCACAATAAAGACTGTATTATTATATACAATCATTTAAATATGTTATAAATAAAACTGATGATGTGTTCTCATAATCCCAAGAAACTAATTCTCGGGGAAGATCGAATTTCATCAATTTAATATGCACGCGGATTATTTTTGTCCACATGGAGTGTGGCAAAAGTTTTTTTATCGCATTAATATGTATTGCTCATGTGTCTTAATTTTTAAATGTATTTTAATCACATTAACATATCTTGTTAATTTTTGTTTCTTAGGCGTGTAACAGAAATCAGGGAATAGAAGCATATGTTAAGGAAATCAATAGAATTGGATATAAAATTATGGGTTGTATTTGTAAGATTCAAAAGGGAATAATACGTGCTTACATATTATATATGTAAATATTCGACATGTAGATCCAAATTCTTTTAAATCAAAATTGTAAAATTGAGAAACTTGTATTCAAGAGTTACATGGCACTGTATTGATCGTAAATATAAAACTTCGAGGAACGGTTTTAAGAGTTACCCTTGCTAAATGTATAATATAGAAAACATCTTTCTCTTTGAGGGACTTATTAAAGGGAAAGACTTATACTAACAATAGTAGAGGTGATATTTCTTTCTTTCTAGTGAAGGTACTGTAAATTCAATCAATAGTTTAATATATGAACTGACAATTCTTCCACGTGGCTACTGAATTTGTAAACTTTTTTCAAGGGATACCATTGAAGGGAAGAATACTATTGGATATTTAATCAAACATAATTGATTATAATTTCAAAATCAAGAACCAAATCATGGTTATTAAACCAAGCCCCAAGAAACACTAGAGGAAATATAAATATGTGATTTAACTAGTTTAATTCATCGACTTACATTTTACTTGTTAAATTTCTAAGATTTTACCATCTTGATTTCGTGTCAAAATAATTTTTCTAATAACCTTATTTTATGGTACCTACATCCTTAGGACTCATATTCAATATTGATTTCCTCTCCATGTATTAAAATTGATGTGCATGTCCAACCTTTACCAAGATAAAATATTATATGCAAGATTTATTTAGGATCATAATAGAAGAATGAATTGATTGTCACTAAAAAAATCTCCTTTAAACTTTTCATTCAATGAGGTTATCATTTTATAGCACTCTTTATTAAGCCTAAAACATGAAATTTGTATGGTGTTTCCCTTTTAATTACTCAATACCATTGAATATGATGACAAACGATTACATCGAATTAGACATTATGTAATGGTATGTGATGTCTTAAAAGGTACGTTTAGGTCCACAAAATTATGAATTTTCATGCCCTTAGTTAGCTATCCTAAAAGAAAGAAATCCATAAATCCAACACAACATCATTTTGATTACACTCTCTTGTCATACTAAATTTCTTGCATGCAAAATTTAATATTTCAGTCATGACAACCTAACCCACACTTGAAACCTTCTCTCCTAGCCATTATGAACCCTTTCTCTAGCCAACCTATCAATTGTATCATCCTCATTCGGGCTGAGAGGAATGTGATAACATGGTTTTAAAATATTTTTCATGTGTAAGTAAGTATATCTAAATGGATTCATGAATCCATTCATCTCTAAGGTGGAATAGTTATTCCGGAGGCATAAAAGGGTTATTTTTAGCCATTTTGCAACAAAGGAATACCCTTCAAAGGATAATGGAAAGATGCCAAGCCATCGAGAGGTTGTGTAGATAATTATTGAAGATATATAGGGAAGTTTCAAATAATTTCGTGAAGGCATATGGTTTGGAATCCATTTAAGAAAAATTAGATCATTGGGGATGCGGGGAATGTGAGCCTTAACGAAGAAAGTGAACTTGTTTTGGATATTCGGGAGTTTTGGGAAGAATTCAAACTCACAAAAATAATCAATGGAAATATCTTGGAATCCAATACATGGTGGATACATCATTTTTGGTCCAAGTCTTCACCATCCTCTGTGATAGTCTAGATCAATGTCATTGTTCCTTTGTGCTAAAAGAGTGAATAGGACTGAAATTCAAATTGAAATCATAATTGGCTCTTAGAAATGGTTTTAATGAACTCATTAGGTGTTTTTCAGTAAAAATAATATAATTTTTGGCCTCCCAGCTCTAATATTTTCTCCTAGGGCCGAAAAATCACTCTTTATGTTCTATTCTCGAGTTGATAGGATAACATCAACATAGTTTATAAGATTGAGCACACTTTTCACAATCATATGTATCTTTTAATTTTACCTTAATTCAATGGGACATTGGGAACACAAATATTTTCCTACATCAATAATTTAAGTTTCATCACTTAAAACATGATAATTTGCTCCTTATGCCATCTTATACTTGTAAATCATGACCCCTTGGCGCATTTTTTCACTCTCGATGCCCCTTTTCCCTTTGTCCCACCATCCAATGGGACAGTTGGGACACAAAATTGCACCCAATATCATATATTTATCCCTAGACACATGGAGGAACTCATCTCAACTCTCGGATACCCATTTTCAGCCCTTCCATCTCATTATCATGCTTTCACATTGTGACACTTGGCATGATATGGTGCGAGGAGAAATTTGGTGTCCCATATTCCCCCTCTCCTCTTCTTTACCCTATTTTTTATGTGTAACTCTCCCTCTAACCCTCGATTATCCCGAGTTAAGCCTAGGTGGGAATGAAGTGAGTTAAAGTGCGCTGTGAGTGAAATAGGTTTATACTCAACACTTAGTCATTTTGAAAAGTTTCAAATGCTTTATTCTTCCCCCTAAAGTCCATACATACATACATACATACATACATACATACATACATACATACATATATATAGTCCAGAAACACCCCATCCTTGAAATTGAACTTTTACTCATAAGCTGCAAAACCCCACCTCCGATTTCCATTGAGTATAATATCAACCCTATTTATGTTATGATATATTTTCTATAGTTATGAGAATATTTCATCTAATACATTTTCCTTTTAGATCTACAAAAATCTAGCGATTGAAAACCTCTTAAAATTGGAGCAAAGCATCCAAGGAAAAAAACCTAAACTTTTGATATTGTTTGTATTTCATTTCGATACCTAGAGGTATACATTATATGAATAGTAAGTTGTAATAGGTTCTCACATTATAAAATAGTAATTTTTAGAAATATAAAAATTTAGTATCACCATCATCCCTTTCAAGTCAAAAACACTAAAAAGTGACAATTTGAGAAACTTGCTAAAAATAGACATCTAGGGTGGGACCTGATAAAAATAGAAAGTGTTAGGATTGGGGTTAAATCATTCATATCTATTCATACCCCATATATTTCACCACCTTTAGCCACAATGAAGGTCATGTATTCTAGTTTAGAGCCAATTTGCACATTGAACACTGAGTATCCCAATGTGGGTGACAATGATGTAACACACATGGACCTAGAGGATCTGAAAGCAAGGATGTTAAGTGAACCTCGTGAACCTATAGAGGAAGAATTATTTTCAAGTTCTCTATTTAAAAGTAAGTGGTCATATTTTTTCCATTCAAAGCACAGAGCTAGTCCTGGCTTGTGCTCAACACTATGACCCATATTCAAGAACAATCCTAGTAGATGACAATTCAATTCTTATAGTCCTCACTCCAAAAGGTATTTCTCAATTCCTAAAAATTACTACTTCTAAAAAAAATTTAGTCATCACTCTATAGTTCACCTCAAAATAATGGTAAAGGACATATTCATACTTGTAAGGCTTGGTAGTTGAATCGTGGCTCAAACAGGGAAGTAAGCCTTCTCAGATCCATAAGACTTGGTCTTAGACTGAATTTCATGAAGCATACTCAGATGTTATTTTTCAAATGAATAGGGTGATAGGATATGAAACCAAAAGGACTTATAATATTGGATGTGTCAATTCATTTTGGTGGTAACAAAAGGAAATCAAATGATTGGATCTGGGGGTAGATAATAAGTAATACCATTTATTGGAAACTAGTGTAGCTTCTTACATCGATAAGTTCACCATGAATTCTTATCTAGTGTATTCCCTCACATATAAAATGCCCTTTTCGGTTATCTCCGATCTAACTAATGTGCCAAACATGTTTCCATCCTATTAAAAATACCCACAACTCACATATCGAGAGAGTAACTCTCACTTCTCTAGGGTGAATGATGCATTCACCATGCATGTCATAAGGTTACTCAAAGGAAACTCTTGAATGAATAATTTACCCTAAATTCAATGGGTTGATCAAGAAATATGGAATTAATTTCATTTAGTTTCCAACATTAGCTTATATCAAAGTCAAAGGGTTTGACCTTGCACCTCATAAACTACCAAGGTATCCAAGTGACAAGATAATCATGATTGATTTATCAAGAATTTGTCCCATGTTCACACTAGGTGCACCGTACAAAGAAGAAAGGTGTATCTTTCCCTATCTCCTTGGAAATTTAATCATATAAAAGTATTATGGATGCAAAAACATTCAAACCTCCTTCTTAACTCTTAATTTGTATTCCTATATATCTCAGCTAGATTTTGATATTATCAATAGTCCTAAGACTTTTCTCTTGCTAAGTTTTCATCACATTCCACATATTGATGATTATTGGGTAAACTTCACGGATGATTTTGAGGTTTAGAAGTAATAATACATGAGAATGATTTGTGTATCAAATAAGGGACTTCAAATTTGAGTGGTTTGTAGAAGGAATGAATGACGATGGATATGACATATTTTACCATGAGTATTAAGAAACACAATCATAAACTCTTCCTCCCACCCAATGGAATATCCAAGAATATTGTGACATCACATAAAGAACCATAGAAGTGATTTAGAGGTCAAAATATTGGTTCCAATGTAAGTTGGATTCTTTCATTAAATATGGTACTTTACTAACTCCATCCAAGCAAGTGTCCCTCACTTCTTCACTCAAGGCACCTAATTGGGGGACCTTGAATCGGCTCATTTGGAATAATATTAGAAGAGGAATCTTGTAGAGGTTGAGTGCATTGAAGTTTCTACCCCTAGGAGGCTTCACAAAAAGTAAAAGGTTGAAGAAAACCCTATTCATCCACTTGAGCTAGGATAAATTGACCAATCTCTCGGTCTGTTGATCATCCCTGTAATCCAAGTGTTTCCTAAGAGGTAATTGAGTCATCTCATCTTGGGTAGGCTCTAGTTCCTTATCAAGCATACGAGATTTCCTCTATTCATGATTTTTTTGTCTACTTTGGTTGATACTTTCCCATGGGTTCATGAGTTACTCAGAGGAGAATCAAGAGTGGTGTAGTATGCCATGAAACCTAAATTTGAGGTCGTCTCAAAGTACATCAGAACCAAACATACCAAGAAAGCATAGAAAACTTCTCATTTCTTCACTTAGGATTTTGGATCCTAGTATGCGGACATTGTATGCCCAAAAACTTATTAAACCTATGGGAGAAATAAAATAGGATGATTATGAGATGACTAGGATCTCCTTGGGAAAGCCACACATGAAGGAGATGTGCATTTTTTCAAAGATCTCGTAGATTTTTTTCTCACAAGAAATAAAGAGAATAATCATACCCTAGAAAAAATTGAGGAGCATGTGAGAACCTTGATTTCTTATGTGCAGTCATTCCTAGAGCCTAATGTAACACCTCTTCCTCCAGTTGAAAATATCTCTCCTATCAATAGCTTTGATCCTCAAGTGATCAAGAGAGCTCAAGGGTACACTATGTAGGGGAGATCTAATGATAAATGGGTGGAGAAGATCCTTGAAAAAGGGAAGGTATTATTGCATGAGATTCTCTCTCTATTCAATTTTTTCCTCACCATTATTTCTAAGGTAAAATGAAAAGGTATGAGATTAAGAAAGAATCTCATTGGGATAGTGTTTTCCCATTGGTATATGAGATGAGTTTTCTTGATTCTCATTCCTTAGTGAGAAAAATTGTATTCACATCCATCTCGTGATAATTCATCTCCCATGTGGTCATAAATGATTAGTTCTATTTTTGATATGATAAATGAAGTTATTTTGGAACTTCAATATTGTGAGGAGCATGCATTGGAAATCTTGGAAGATGGTAGAAAAAGTATGAAAAATATTGGATCACCTCCACTCAGTGAACATTCATCCTTGGAGGTAATCCTAACCCCCTTTCAAGAATTTCTTTGGAAAGAAGATGGAGATCCTTTCTCCTTTAATGAGGATACACTGGAATCCCTCATGAATATTAGAGGCTCTATATGTAATAAATCAAGATATCATCAAGTTTGGTTCACACAGTGCAAGACCATTGGTTGTATTTGCAAGATTTGGATAAGTGCTTTGGATCATGTTTTTAATCCACAAGAAGAAAATGTGGTACTCATAGTAGCTCGATTCAAAAAAGTGGTTAAAGGTGAAGAGTTCATCCCTAAGGAATTTCCATATATTTTACCAGGAGAAAGCTCTTCATCATGAAAAGCATCTTCATCCTCTAATTGATCACTCTCTTCTTCTCTTCTTTTTCCCTCTCTCTACGTTCTAATGATTTTTAATGTAATTTTTTGGATTTATCTTCTTATTCACTTAAGTGACATTTTAATTTTACATTGTAAGAGTTATTTTTCAATAATAAGAAAAGGACTCATGTTGGGCCCCTAAAACATTGACTAAGTACAAAAAGGTGCATGGGCGCACAAGGACT
Organism: Taxus wallichiana var. yunnanensis; assembly: GCA_018340775.1. NCBI lineage: Eukaryota > Viridiplantae > Streptophyta > Pinopsida > Cupressales > Taxaceae > Taxus > Taxus wallichiana. The sequence continues at coordinate 113,248,813 of CM031243.1, forward strand.
AAGTTGAGGGATGGGCGCGAGGAAAGGTTCTAGGAGGGTTTTAGAAGGACCCGTGATACGTGCCAGAAGAACAAGGTCTCGGGACTTAGCCGTATTTGGTGTATTGGGCAGGACACAAGAAAAGCATGACCTACCTATGTATGATGAATAGATAAGGTGCTAGTATGACAACAAAGTTTTCTAGGAAGTAATATACCCTATGTTGGAAGCTTATAGATGACCATCATGGAAAGGAGTGGAGAGCTTGGGCCTAGAGGAGCATGCTCCCATGGAGGACCACATTGGGACACTTGGTGTTAGATCTGAAGCCACAAAAGGTGGGTTGGTAGTTCAAGAGGCCTATAAATACAAGTGCCCACAAAAGAAAAGAGTAGTAGATCAATAGAGAGTGGAGATCTATAGAAACACTACAAGGATTTGTATTGGGTTGGGTAGATAAAATATAGGAGAAGGATGCATCAAGGGGCTTGGGATTGTAAATTTTCTTTTTGAGAGCTAAGGTATGTAAATCCAACTATGATGCATGACTTCAGTCTGCCATATTGTGATGTTTTGTAATGAATCTAATGGATGTAATGAGGTTACCAACTTATTTGAATATGATCATTAATGATTCTGGTCCATACATATATCTTCATAGTTATATTTCATGTATGTTTATGGAATGAGTAGGAATCCTCATGCATTTTCCTATTTGTTTTGGTTCAGCCCTATAATATGTTAAGTATCTTTTTGTCTGGAATGACTGCATTGGTTTAGAAGCCATTCTGAGCTCTATGATGATTACATGTCTCGTTTCCACTCAATATCTTTAAGTTCCTATCATAGATGATGTTTCCCACTAAAATCACATAAAGGAGAGACTTGGTGCCCGCACATGCCTTGGGTAAGCACCCAAGCACCCGCTGGGTGATAGGCCGATGCGCATGGGATTCCCTTGTTCTTTGGTGGGTGTAAAAATGACTACATCTTTGTTCATTTTCGGGACCTCTTTTCAAAGTTGTAGTGGGAGCTGGCATACATCATGATATGTTCAATGAGTGATGACAGAGCGTTTAACCTTGGAAGGTGTTGAAACATTTTTTAAGAGCACAGAGGACAAATTTTATCATAGATTCAGCACTGGACTTGAGTTTGATGTATGTAGATGGGTAGAAGAGAACCTCTACCATGAGTTGTATGAAATTTTTTTCGGTTGCTTCCTAGTAGAGTTGTATGAATGGCTCTCAAAGATATGCATCCAAATAAATCTGGTATTATAGATCATGCACGTGGACCCAATAAGAGTACCAAAGGTTGCAGTAAGATGCATATCGACGTGGACTTACGTTGTGGATCATTGGTGGAAAGGAGTACTATATAGCTACACCTTAGAGTATGCTATTTTTACATATTCTTGTCTAGAAGTCACCGAGTTCAAGTTTGTGGGATCAAGAGGATCATTTCTACGTGTTATTCCTCTAGAAATGAATATCTTGATCGTTACCTTGAGTTTAGAGGCATTTCTGATGGCTGGATAAACCATTCTAAGCGTTGGGAAAGGAAGCTATGGTGGAGGAAGATGGAAGATATTGTGACTGAGAAAGAAATGGAGGAGAGATGACTTAAGTATAGTGAAGTGCGTGAAAGGGAGATCTCTAGACAATGTGAGGTTGTAAGTGTGATGGATGTATGGAGGAAAATGTTATGGGAAAGATTTGAGGTTTACACAGAGGACATGGAACTTGAGCGATCTGTTGTTACCCCATCTTGGCAATCCCTTAAGAGAGACCCATTTGGCTTCGATGAGAGTTTGTTGTGCAGAGAGAGAAGGTTCATTGGCACGCATATGAACCCACCTAGTGATCAAACCACGGTTCTTGGTTTTCTAGATCAAGGGAGAAGTATTGTTAACCTAGTTGGTATCGATGGAAGTGATAGATCTAAGCCGAGGAGATACAATTTTTCATTTCCTACTTTTATGGATGCGCATACTATTCCAGTATTAGGAGGAATTATTGGACAAGGAGCAAATATAAAAGGCTTGGGTAACATGTTGGGAAGTGGCATGGGACACACATTTGGCGATGGTACGATTTCACAGAGCGATTGACGTGTAGTTCAACGGGATATTGGGGTCCACCTAGGCGTGATTGCTTCAGGCCCATTACTGGCTGCAAGAGGATCTAGAGGTGGAACTGGTGGGACTGGGGCACAGGACTTGGTTGATCTAGTGGATCGGCAGAGGAGGAAACACCAGGAGGAAGTCAAGGAACTGGATCAGGAGGAAAAGGGCCCCAACCACCTCCTCAAGTCTTCTTTGAGATGTCTTTACATTTTCCAGATTACAGAGGTATTGAAGATGTTGTAGAGCATGTTCACAAGTGTGAGCTTCTATGACACACAAATGGGATCACAACCCCGGAGCAGAAGGCTAGTTAGTTTGCAATGATGTTAAGGGCACACATAGTTAGTATCGAAGTATGACCCCATCGAGACGGTGGTAGATTACACCACATTGAAAAATTCCTTCTTAGGCGAATTACACATCCCTGAGTTTGAGCAGAAGAGCATTAGTGCTCTCAAGGAGATCCAATAGGGAATGGTAGAGAGTGTGCGGGAGTATGATGCACGGTTCAAAACCCTCCTGTCAAAGTTTTCCTATGACATTCACCCTTCAAAACATGTTTAATGGTTTGTTGGAGGGTTGATAACATTGTTTAGAAGGTCATTATCTCATAATAATTTCATAGACCCACGCAAGGTGTTGGAAGTTATTGTATGCATTGAAGTTATTATTGTTGTAGACTCACGGCACCCACGGATGCGAGATCGGGCTTCTAGGTTGATCACTCTAGCATCAATGCGATTGCACAACATTGAAACCTCTCTACAAGTGTGGGACTTGTAAAATGAGAGAGGAATCTCCAGAGAAGGCTGGTTCTTGCTCCTAAACTACTACCGCCACGAGCTATTCCAGTGCGAGCAAGCTAATCTAATCCTAATCTAACCATGCCAAGCGGATAGAGAGAGAGAGAGAGAAAAGGGAAAAACAGTAAGAGCCTACACTAAAACGGTGATACACTAGAGAAGTAGACACTCATTTTGCAAATTTAACACAAACCACATAGATGCAATACAAACACCATGCACAGGTAACCAAACTGCAATAAGAGATCAAAATGATAGAAATGAATACATGAGAGGGTCGAGAGTCAATCACAACACATATATTATTGCTCAAGAGTCGATACAGTACATTGAAGTGGCAAGAGGAAAAAGGCGGCATTACAACCCATATGGGAGGTTTGAAAGCTCCACAATTTCTCTTGCAAGCGAGGGAAAAAGGGAGGATGCAAAACAAGAATGTCCCACACCTTAAAAAGCTCCTCTTTACAATATATATCAAGAAATGAGAGGGGAGAGAGAGGAAATCCAGAATCTGCCCCAACCACTTCTTGGTAGCATTTAAAATCATCTCATTATGACAGAGCGGCATATCCTAGCAAAGAAACGGCGGGTTTGTCTAACGGGAGGCGAGCGTGTCTGTGCATTAAAGTTAACATTGAAGCATTACTTCTGTTTATCACCACGCGTCAGAGACATTTTCTTAATTTTCTCCCTCTAAATTTCACCAAAATGCAAGATTGATCCCAGAATCATGTAGAGAATTTCAATAGCTTTCTGTTGATATAAAGAACGTGCAAATCCGAGCTCTGGATCGAAAGATAGGAAGGTCTGAAGATTTTAGGGCACAAAACAGGCAAGAACAGGTTTTAAAATCTTTTCGCGCGCTCTGCCATCTGGACGACACGTGGCAGGCCCTGATTCACTGGGTAATTATCTCTCTCCACCTTTTTGTGGCTTTTCTTGTGGGCCCCCTTAAACTTGGACACGTGGCACTATTTCATTGGTTCGGATCAGTGCTCGAAAACTCACCCCTTTGACTTTTTGGACCTTTTTCCTTGGCGACACGTGTCATGTTGTGATTTGTCTACGGGCCTACCGGATTTTCACGTCCACCACATCCTTTTGTCCCGGATGTCCCAGTGCTTCACGGGATAGAATCCTCCGATCCACCCGAAATGGGCTTCCATGTCCCTTTTCTGCCGGTGACACGTGGCGTGATCTGATTGGCTTTCGGCTCCTTTGGCTATCCGCATCCCGCACGTCCCTTTGTCCCACATGTCCTTGTGCTGAAGTTTCCTGTTTCAGCCGATCCGGCCGGTTCACATCCTTCACATCCATTTGTCCCAAATGTCCCAGATGTCCCAAAGTGCTTCGCGGGACAAATTCTTTCGGTTCGCCCGATTCGGCCGGTTCGCGTTCTCTGCGCACTCTTGTCCCGCTTGCTCCCGGTAAAGGACTTGGACAAATTTTCTTTCTTTCGGCCGATTCGGGCATTTCGCGTCCATTTGTCCTGGATGTCCCTTTTCTATTTGGGCTGCCTGGAGGCTTTTCGGTCAATCCACACCTTTCGCGTATAATTTTTCCAACTATCCCTTTTCTGTTTGGGCCGCCTGGAGGCTTTTCGGCCGATCCGCGCCTTTCGCGTATAATTGTTCCAACTGTCCCAAAGGCGGTCTTGAGCAGGACTTAGCCAATTTTATGATTTTCTCCTGAATCAATCTACTTGCTTGGAACTAGAAACTCTGATGCATGTTATCAAATTAACTCGGGGTGAAATTTGGATAACAATTTGGCGACTTTTCGGGGTCACCTACTGCTAGGTAGAAGATCGTGGCCTTTTAGTGATCCGTTGGGCATGGGGTCATAAGCAATACCCGAAATGAGCTCGATGCTACAACTCCCTCTATGAGAGCACGCTGAATGTAAAAACTCAATCTAGGAGCGAAAAAAACCTGCACCAAAGCACTTAGGAAGCGAAACCTAACTACAATGACAAGATAATGTGCATACGCACTTAGAGGAATTTGAAATCTAGGCTAATATTTACAAGGGTGAACCTTTTATCTTCAAGAAGCAATGTTTGAGATAGATTCCATTTACTGGAATCTGCAGTTCTTCACCGTCCAATGAGGCCAATTGGAAAGCATTGCTGCTCTTGCACTTCGTGACCATGTATGGGCCACTCCAAATGGCATCAAACTTGGAATGTCTTCCTGGTTTTGCCCGATCTGCATCCCATTTCAGAACTAGGTCCCCTTCCTGGAAGGTCCTTGCTCTTGCTTTCTTATCAAACCATCTTTTCACTAAGGCCTGATCTTTCTCAATTGTTTGAACTGCACGTTCTCTAATTTCTTCCAATTCCATCAACTCTGCATACCTGGCCTCCATTGGTTCGAACTCAGCCAACTCCAACTGCTTCATGAACTCCAATGTAGGCAGTTCTAATGACATGGGCAAGATTGCCTCTCTTCCATAGACAAGCCTGAATGGAGAGTTACCTGTGGATCTTTTGGGAGTGATCCTATCAGCCCATAAGGCTGATTTCAGCTTGGTATGCCAAGACCTCTGATTCTCATCAAGAGTTCTCCTAATGATTCTTAGCAAATTTTTGTTCGTGGACTCTGCCTGTCCATTACCCTATGGGTAATAATTGGAAGAGGTGCTCAAGTAGATTCCATTCTTGACAGCCCATTCTGTAATCTTGGAACCTACGAATGCCAATGCATTGTCTGATATGATAGTGGCCGGCACACCGAACCTGGTCACTATTCCTTCATAAAATTCTAGTATATTAGACTCGTTTGCCTCCTTGAGCGCTACTGCTTCAATCCACTTGGTGAAGTAGTCCGTTGCCATGATAATCCACTTGTGGCCTTGGCTTGAGTTTGGGTTGATGACCCCGATGAAGTCCAATCCCCATTGTAGAAATGGTTGGTCAACCAAGATTGGGTGCAATGGAAGCGCTGCTAGTCTTTCTTTTCCTGTGAAGAGTGCACATTTCTTACACTTTCTTATCCATGTATAGCAGTAATTGAACACCGTGGGCCAATAATACCACGCCTTTATTATCTTGAGAGAGTCAATTACTCATGGGGAAAAATGTCCTCCAGTAATCTCCATCGTGAAAATCTCATAACACCCTCTCAATTTGACCAGTCCCAATGCACCTCAATAGAACCCCATTGATGTCTTTCTTAAACAAAACACCATCAACAAGCACATATGGAATGGCTTGTAATCTGAAGTATCTCCTCTTTGCTTTGCTCATTTCAGAGGACGTAGTCTGTCTGTAGGAAGTGTATCATATTCTGAGTCCAACAAGGGGTAGGCACATCATCGTTTTCATGTTCTTGGCCATCCTGTAGTAACAAGACAGTCTCTTTTTCATCACCTGCTTCAACCTGTTGACTTAAGGCTAGCTGTTCACATATTCCCTTTCCATGTACTAGTTTGGTGACCTTGATCTCGATGTCATATTCCATGACACGAGTTATCCACCCTGCATGCTTCTCATTCAGATCCTTGTTTAGAAGGAAGTCCTTGACTCCCGCATGAGAGACCAATAATTGGATCTTGTTGTTTGAGACTAGGTGCTTGAATTTATTTAAACTCCTGATCACTGCAAGTACATGCTTTTTAATGAAAGAGTATCTAGTTTCGTATTCCTCCAAGCCTTGACTGAAGAAAGCAACTGGTTGTTCTAATCCTTCTTTGTTTTGTTGTGCCAGGATTGCAGAAATTGTGTCTCCACCACCGAAGGCATATAGCACGAAGTCCTTGGAGAAGTCTGGATTGACGAGAGTTGGGGCTTGAGATATAGCCTCTTTTATTGCCTCAAAACTTGCCTTGCCTTCAGATGTCCACTTAAATGCCATGCTCTTCTTTAACATCAAGCGTTATTGGCTTTACGAGAGCTGCAAAGTTTGGAACAAACCTGCGGACAAAATTGATCCTTCCCAAGAAGCTTTGAAGAGCCTTCTTGTGACTTGGCAATGGCAATGCTTGAATTGCTTCAACCCATTCTGGGTCAATCGTCAACCCTTCCTTTGAAACAATATGGCCTAGAAGTTTTCCCTCGTGAGCCAAGAATATGCACTTTTTGGGATTCAATGATACCCCAAATCTTCTACATCTCTGAAATACTTGCCTCAAATGACAGAGGTGATCCGCTGCATTTTTTGAGAATACAGTGATGTCGTCAAGATATATCAGAACTATTTTGTTGATCAACCCCTTAAATGCCATATCCATTGCCCTTTGGAAGGTGGCTCCAGCATTTGATAGTCCAAATGGCATCTTCTTATAGGCATAGGTCCCCCATTTGGTGGTGAAAGCCATATTGAATTGGTCACCTTCTTTCACCATCACCGATTATACCCGAGTAGCCATCTAGGAGAGAGAATCTCTACGAACAGATACTACTTGCAATATTTGTTCCATTGAAGGAAGTGGGTAATGGTCTTTGAGAGATGCCCTATTGAGGTCTCGAAATCTACACACAACCTGATTTCTCGCTCTTCTTCCGATTGGAACCAATTTTGCAACCCAACTTGAGTGCTTAATCGGGAATATAATGCTTGCCTCTATTAGCTTGTTAAGCTCTTTCTTCATTAGAGGCTCAATGTGATGGTTGTGATGGTCTTTGCAAATGCACTGATGGGTTTAGCATCTAGATCCAATTCTATGGTATGTTGTGCCAACTTCGGATTGAATCCTCTCAAGTCTTCATAGCTCCAAGTGAAGACATCTGGAAATTCTTGGCAAAGCTGTATGAAATCTGATTTCTCTTGCTCAGTGGCCACTTTACCAATTTGAAGTATTTTGCCTTCCCCAACCAGAATTGGCTCTGAATCTTCTCTCTTGACCTGTATGTTAGCCTTTTCCTTACGGAACTGGTCGTTAGGGTTGAAGATAGAATCCAATGTTACTAAACCCTTAGGAAGCTTGTTTTTCATGTTTGCCTGCACTACTTGATCCCCATCTTGCTGCTCTAATCATCTCCGATTTCTAGTTGAGAATTCAGCTTCTTCCGTAGAAAATTGACGATCTATTGATTGTTCTCAAACACCGCCAACTTGTGTTATTATCGGAATTCTTTGGCCTCACAATCACATGGATATGTGGCGTGTTTTTCCCTTTGATGTTGTCAACCACATCAAACGTTGCTTTGCTGGCTGCTGCGAGCCTATCTGCGGCTTCATTTTTCTTCCTGGATATGGACACAATGTTGAAAGCTTCGAAATCTTCAATGAGGTCCCATACCCTATTCTTGTAGCTCCTCAGTAATTTGTTCTTCGTAGCATGTTGTCCTCTAACTTGTTTGACAATTAGCTCGCTATCCCCGAACACCTGCAAGTTATTTATCCCTTTTTTCCTAGCCCAATGAAGTCCATGAATCAAGGCCTCATATTCAGCTATGTTGTTTGAACAAGAAAACTGGAAACAAAAAGTTGAATAATATTTGATGCCTTGAGGTGAAACAAGCATGGCTCCACCTCCTGCACCTTGCCTACTCCTTGATCCGTCAAAAAACAGCTGCCATACCTCATTGTCATCATTATGGCTTGGCTTGGTGATGCTAGGAACAGGTTGATTTTCTTCGTGTATACAATAGACTCCCAGCTCAGATTCTTCTACTTCTTGATAGGGATCAAAAGCATGTATCTTGTTTGCCCATTCATCAAGAGTTAGGTCCGGGATACTTCCAACCTTGGTGTCAGCCTCATTAGTACTAAGGTGATCTT